>JACTOM010000931.1:1350437-1789445 GCA_015832385.1 Elymnias hypermnestra | reverse complement strand
GGAAGACCGAGGCGAACGTTCCTGGACCAAATCCAGGACATTTTAAATAACGGCCAGGTCAAGAGTACTCTAAACCGACGAACTTGTATGAAAGATTTAATGAGATTGAAAGAAGCGAAGGAGATATGCAAGGATCGTGGCAAGTGGAAGGATGTTGTCTCTGCCTACCCCTATGGGAATAAGGCGTGATGCTATGTATGTATGTATGTATTACTGTAACCAGTTGGTGTCCTATTTAAATAAATAAATAGTTATAAATTCATCTTCTATGATCAAATAAATAATGTTGTGGGTTTATAAAAGTTCACGTTTTTCGTTGTAAAATCTATAAGAAGACTAAAGATATGTGCTTAAGGTAGAACGCCTCGAAGGCATTGCTCCGTGAAAAAAAAACACGTCCATAGAACCTTTGTTGTCGTGGTCAGTGCCTCCGCGAAACAAAATAAGACAAAAGCGAAACGGGACGAAACAGGTCTCGCGCTCGTTGGAACCAGTTCTACGACTTCCATTCCGACCTAAGTCCCTAAATAAAAGGAAACCCCACTTTATCACCCAAGTAATACGGTTAAATATCCATTGATTGAAATTTTATTGTTGGATAACGATGCAGCTATGATTTAAGAGCATTTCGATTTCCTTAGGAATTTTGGATCACATGTGATTGTACATTTTTGGGTCGATTTTCTTGGAAATATCGCTCAATGGATTTTTTGTTCGCCGTCTGCGTCGGACGGAGAGGTCGTTGCATCAAGGCTACCTCGCTGCACAGTAGACCAGTAGGTATTTTAGGTATTTGATATGTAATACAACTACATATTTCATCATTCATTACGTTTAACGAGATATTATAACTTAAGAGGCATTACTTTTGCAGGCAAATCGAAATATTCTTTATTCAAGTAGGCTCAAAAAGCACTTTTCAGCAAGAAACTCGACGGTTACTCTTTTAAAGATAGTTTTGTATGTTACTATGTGTGATATATTGATTCTGTGAGCATTATAATATGCCAGTAGTATAAGGATGTTTTTGGCATATTTGTTAATATTACGAGTCAAATCTAAAACTGACAGCAGTATCTTATTAAAAATGCGTATGCTCAACCCGACAAATGATTTTGAACCTTCTAAACTCTAAAATATGGAATTGTATATTTCCCTTTTTTTACTGTATAAGTAAATATTATCACGTATATATATGATATTATTAAATATATATTGCGATGGTACTGTGATAATTGATGTTTCCTTGAATTTATCTCTTAGAGATGCACGAGATCCTATTTGATATATGGCAACATATACATTTAATTAAAATTTATCCATCTATATATTATACTTATACATAATTAATTTGTACATGGCCGAACTCTTTGATTGTTTGTTGACGTGACTTGGTGCGAGTACTCGCTTCGCTTGCAGAGATCCCGGCTTCGATATCCGGTAGGACTAAAAAAGCTTAAGTAGGCTTAAAAAAACACTTTTGAATCATTATTAGTCTGCCCCTTGGTAATACATCTACCATCGGTTCGGAAAATTGATTCCGCTGAGAAGAATCCGACAAGACACTCAACGGTTACTCCTTTAAATATAGTTTCTGTAGGTTAGTTTTCAAGCGCAAACATCTTTATCGCTTAAATAATCTTCAACTTTATAATATGCATTTTGTAATAGGATATGTTTAATATATTTCTGAAAATTATGTGGAGGCAAACGCAGAAATGATTCGGGTAATTTATTAAAAATGCGTATGCTCAACTCGACAAATGATTTCTTGTTCTTGCAAGTTTGTTTTTATTTCTTGTGTTAAAATTGTATTTCACTCTTTTTGCTGTATAAATGAATATTATTACGGATATACTAAGTCTGGACTGGTGGGAGGCTTCTGAAGTAGCTAGTTGGTAACTAACAAAGACGTGCAGCTCAGCAAGATATTTGTATTTCGGTACGAGGTCGTGTAGAAATCATGAGAGGTAAATTGCCTCTTACCATATTAGCGCGCTGCCATTTTAGACTTTACCATCACTTACCATCAGGTGTGATCACACTCAAAAGGTAACATTTCAGCCATTAAAAAAAATGAAAAATTGCTCAGATATATTCAAGGTTTAGAATAACATTAGGTCCAAATATCCTCATAATTCCACGCAGAACTACGCGGGTGACATCGTACTACTGTACTGTTAGTCTGTATATTTATTGTAAATGTCTAAATACATGCACGAATACATATAATATACGACAATAAAATAACATTCATTTTTTGTCTCATTTCTGTATAAATCTATACAAATAAATAAAATGGAAGTGTCTATTAGGAATATATTATATCAGACACTAATATCAAAAATCAGTGATCATGTTGTCGGTCTGTTTGTTACGGCTAATCTCTAAAACGGATGGCTTGATTATGACTGGTGTTTTATTAGCAAATTAGAGGTTTTTGCGCTTAAATTATTATTGATCTAGTTAAAGCCTCATCACATTTTGAGTGCATAATTTTCCTTATCCATAATTACAATTTATGAATTTATAAAAATAAATACAAAAAAATAAAAAGAATTTTGATATTATTTTTGGCATTTAACTAATTGAGGATGATTATAGGATAACTAGAACGTTTTTTGAACTCCGTAGTAATTGTTCGTAGCTCTACCTTGTATTTGGCACGCAAAAAGTTTAGAAAGTTTCATCAAAATCAAATAAAACATGTGATAAAGAGACGACTGTTAACTTAGTCATAATTTTTAACGATTCCTATGCAAGTATAAAACAAGTCACCGACAGAATAAAGTAATTTACCAAAAGTGAAATTAACCGTCCATTTTGTACCGGGTCTAGCTATAAATAACCGGTGAAGGCATCCAAGGCCAGAAAAATAATCCGAAAACACATGTCATGAAAAAGAAATGCGACACGCTCGACTAACGTATAAAGAGCTGCGTATAGAAGGACGTCCTTTATCCTTTGTCCGCAGACAAGAAACTTCGCCGGTTCAAGTTGTGCTAGCCGCTAAAACCAGTTCAAGACGAGCCGTTGATAATGTTTATTGGTTTATTTACAAAGGTCTTTGTTCGTTGGTGGTACAGTCACCCCAAGAAAAGGTCTCGTGGTCAGTGACCATGAACAAGAATAGCTGGTGGGTACCTGCGCGAGCGCAGGCTGGCGGTGACGTCACTGATAGGATATCATCATTTGAATACAGAATTACTTACGCTATATCGACGTAAGAAATCATATTTGCTGTAAGCCTCAAAATAAGAACTTTTCACCAAGAGTCAAAAAATCTTCTAAAATCGGTGGCATAAGTCTCTGATCTGACATTTTGCTCACATCAAAGATAATTAAAACTTAACTTTATTGTAAGCTAAAAATAATCTACAAATATGCAAAACTTTGTATTTGCAGTGGATGCCATCTCATGTGGGTGTTGTTGGAAATGAGACGGTCGGCAATCTAGCTAAAGAAGCTTGTATCGATGGCGAGATTATGCTATTAGATCCAGTTTTTTTAGATAAATTCGTGCAAGTCAAAACCGATTGCTTTTCTTTTTGGTATAGTACAATACAATCGCAGCCGCTGAAATTCTGTTGGTTTAAAAGGTGTAAAATTAATCGGATGGACTTAAAGATAGCGTTAAGGCTTCGTCCGGTCACATTCTATCGAATAAATACGAAAATTTAATAAAAAAATCGGAGACCCCTAATTGTTCCACTTGTGGGGTAATTGAGGATATTTACCATGTGTCGATGGAATGTGTGCGGAACGAAGTATCTAGAATTGATTGTGCTGTGCAACTAGGTTATAAGTTAGATATAGGGGATTTCATTACTTTATTGGCATTTCCGTGTAGTAATAACTCAAAGATTGTATATAAATTAGTTAAAAGTTCTATTGAGAGTAAATAGAGAATAAATAAGTGATTGTTTTATCATACGGAGCGACATAGTCGCATAGTAACTAAGCTCCTTAAATAAAGAGGGAAGAAAAATATCTAAAAATACATTTTTTGGTAAACTTACAATAATGGGTATGACAGGAGAACAATAAATGTAAAATAAATGCGGTAGAAATGAGAGCGTTGAGAAGTATGAGTGGATTGAAACTGAGTGACAGAGTAAGAAATAGTGTGATAAGAGAACGTTGTGGTATAAAAGAAGATGTAGCGGCTAAAATTAAGAAAGGCATGGTTAGATAGTTTGGACACGTAAAGAGAATGAATGATAGGAGTCTGACAAAAAGGATTTATGAGTCACGATTAAATGGAAAAGTTGGAAGGGCAAGATCAAGGCGAACGTTCATGGACGTTTTAAATAAGGGCCAGGTCAAGAGTGCTCTAAACGGACGAACTTGTATGAAAGGTTTAATGGGAATGAGAGAAGCGAAGGAGATATGCAAAGATCGTGGCAAGTGGGAGGACGTGGTCTCTGCCTACCCGTATGGAATGAAGCGTGATGCTATATATGCATGTTACAGCAATAAATACATCACTTTTGTTCGTGCTATAAGTATTTATATTCCTCCCAAAAATAAGGGACCTAGACCAATTTTTTCCGTTTAACATTGTATAAGAACTTATTTTCGGTTTTTTAAGGCTAACAGCAAATACTTTTTCTTAGGTCGATATACAATTTTGTACGTGTGTGACTTAGAAGTTTCTATATACGTAATGTGTATTAAAAGATCGTGTTAGGTGGCTTTAGAAAATTTTTTTTTTACTCTTATATAAATAGAATACCAGACAGATAAACAACAAGCAGCGCTAAATTTCTCTTTACAGAAATAAAACTTATGTGCTTGATTGTTCTTTTCCACCCATTATTGCGGTGATGGAAAACGTCGGGATGAAATTTTTTATGTTCCGGAAGTAATTCTGGGATATGTGTAGCCTGGCAACCCGCAGTGAAGCAGCATGGTGGGTCTTTGTTCTAAAAATCCTCTCTCCTAAAGTGAGGAGGCGTGTGCAACATTGGGACGCTAATATGCTGTTACTTACCTTTTTTTAGATAGATTACGCAAGACACAAGTGACGTCTTTTTCGAAAGTTAAACCAAAGGCTATGATTCACTTTACTGGTAAATTTATATGTGAGAAACTGGTAATGTGTCCTGAGAAATATGCACGTGAGAATATGCAACACGTGTGCACACTTCGAAAGACTGACTCAATATGGGGAAGTTCTCAATACATACTGACAAATAATGACGTCAAATGATTACAATATTAATTATATACATTCTAATATAGGTATTTTAGATTTATCTTCTTAGATATATATTATATTATGGTGTACCCCATGTAGTGGCAGTTTACGTATTGCCTTATTAATGAAATCTGTTTGGATCACATCGTTTGGATAGTGTTATTCTTTTTTGTTATAGAACATATATAGATAGATGGAAGTGTTTGAAACAGAAATCTGAAATATGAAAACTGCTAAATCTTATTTCATGAAATCCTAAAACTTAACGGCTCTTATTATAAAAAAAGTATTTAAATCAAGGACTCAAGTTTACCTTATCATGAAGTGAGCAATTGTACGCAATTCTAGCTTGTTGGGACGCAGGTTGAGTACACGTGATCAAATAAACAACGATTCAGAATAAATCCACTCTGTCCAATAAGTCTACCTTAGCCCAGGAGTATTAAACTTGAGGCCCGCAGGCCGCTAGTTAGTGACCCCTGACTTAATAAACAACGATCTTGAAAAAATACACTCTGAAGTGTACCTTAGCCCAGAGGTCGCGACTTGAGGCCCATGTGCCGGTAGTTGGTGGCCCCTGATCTAATAAACAACTATCCATAACATTCCAGGAGTCGTCAAAGTGGGGCCCGCGGACAGCTAGTTGGTGGCCCCTGGTCTAATAAACAACGATCCCGAATATATCCACTCAGTGAAGTATGTGTACCTTAGCCCAGGTGTCGACAACTTGCAGCCCGCGGGCCGCCAGTTGGTGACACCTGATCAAATAACAAGCGATTCATAATAGTCCAGGAGTCGTCAACGTGCAACCCGCGGGCCACTATTTGGTCACCCCTGATCTAATAAATAACGATCAGGAATATATCCACTTTGCGATGTAACTGTACCTTAGCCCAGGGGTCGACATCCTGCTGCCCGCGGGCCGCTAGTTGTTGACCCCTGACAAAAATATGCGTGTGTTTATTTATAATAATTGTATTTACTCGATAAAATGTGATGATTACTGATAACGAAATGGTTGCCAACCCATGTCATAATAGATTGATTTGATTTCTATAACTAAATCAATATGAAAGCGAAGGTCTAAATTTATTTAAATCGCGAACTAGTTAGTTTTGATTTATACAACTTTTTTTAAAAAGGCCCAACTTATTATATAAAGACTAAAGTCTCATTTGGCTTTATTACTTAAGTAGGTGAAAACGCAGGTTTCTAGGTTTTAATAAACCATACAAACAAATTTATCAACACACTGAATTTAAGCTTACAATATAAAGTAAGCAGTTAAGGATATTACACACTCCTGCGTTGCGAATCGGATAATATCGTGTTATGTAAACGGAAGAATACGAATTTGGGTTATCTACATCATAATCCACGTATAAACAAATGTCAAGTATTGCTCCTGCGTTGTCTTATACAAATTTAACTTATAATGATAGGTATATAAATAAATGAATCTACGTTTAATAATAAAACGAACAAATTACATCAACAATATTCAATTTTGTAAACACAAACGTTCCCATATTATTTAATGGTCAGCTTGTTGTTATATCTGGCTATTAAGTATATTGATATGTTTATAATTCAATATCGGAAAACTGGATTACGTAAATGTTAAGGCAATAGAAATATCCTTTTTTAACAAAAAGTTTAATTAACATTTTATAATTTACTTCAAACGTTGATATATGAATGGAAACATTTTTCTAAAACGTGTTTTGAAGTCCTGAATTTTAATTGTAATTGAAGATGTTATATTGTGACTAAATTTCAATTGAGTTATGGCACTTGTATAATAATGTGACTCTGTGTAGTATGTAAATATTTCAGAATAACAAGTTTATTTTCATTTGTATTAAAAGGTACATTAAAATATTTCGTTTGCTAGTTGGCTTCTAAAATGTTGAAATTACTGAGACGATTTTAATGGAACTTTAGCTGGAAGATCGCTGCTGTTATGACGACTCTCACTACGTTTGGTAGGACAGTAATTTATCCCTAACTATATCGTTTTTAACTTGGTACTTGAAGGGTACTTTTAAAAGCCCCTTATCAAAAAAAATATTAAAACGCACACAGGAACTTACACACACATACCCATGGATAGAAAACACTTTCACATTCACATTAAACGAATATATTACAAATTGTACATGAAAAAATATGTATGTTATACAAATATATATTACTAAGGCTTTATATTTTACTTTTATAGGTTAAAGATACTGGGATCGATCCCCGGTAGGTCGAAATTGGGTCATTACATTTTCAGATTTGTCTAGAGTCTGGAATGGGGGCTTCTGCCTTGGCTAGTTACCATTTTACCAGCAAAGGCGTAACAGCAAGCAAAAGATTTATGTTCCGGTACGACGCTGTGTAAAAACCATAGGAGGAAAATTACATCTTGCCAGATCATGTCCATTTAAAACTGTATCATCACTTAGTCAAGCGCTACAGTAATAAAAAATATATATATTACTTTTATGGCTCAGCTTTAAATCGATGGTTTCACTAAAACGGTCACCCTTTTTCCAGTGTTACATAAAAATTACTATCTAGCCATTGTGCGTGTTCACCCCAGCATGAAATTAGTTTTTCCCGCCTGTCTTGAATCACCAGTACAAAATTAACCGGATACACGCCGTGTCATTAAAACGCATGTGTGTATGCGGAGCTTAAAAAAAGACAGTTTTTCATTTATTCCACAGTCGCGCTGGTGTAATGGTGCGAGTATTCGTTTCATTTACCAGAGTTCATAAATTCGATAATATTTGTAACCCTATGGGATTCACATCCTTTTGTGGAGCACCTGAGGAGCGGTAGACGCAATCTACCCTGGTACCCCGGAAGCTTCCTCTGGGAAACTTAAGAAGGAAGCAGGAGAAGTGCAAATATACGCCGCCCACCTCCTAACCTATTACGCCGTAGTAAAGGACGTCCACAGCATCCTCCCTCTGCTTCTCAAGGCCCTCCTGCAACAAAATTAGTTTGGCAGAAGGAGACCATTGCCCTCCACTTTCGCTAGTGAGCATTGCAACAATGCCCTCTAGAATACCCCAGACCAATTGGTAAACTACACAACTTTCAATAAAAATCTAGTAATTTAAGTATTTTTGATAGAAACCAATTATGTTTCTTCACTCTGCTGGGGGAGGTCGGGAATAAGGCAGCAACTGTTTGCTCACGACCTCCGGCCTTCGTGAATTCTCAGTCGGACTGAGATGAATAACTGAGAACAGGTTCAAAACTTTCGAAGACATCACGGACACACTGTGACAGAGTTTTTTTATGTAGAAAAAAAACTACTTTAAATATATAAAATGAATGTTTCAGAATAAGAAACGACTTCTATATTCACGTTTGATATTAATACAGTTGCAATTCAAAGCTTAATAAAGCGGTTATTGCATAAACCAATTCAACAAAATGTGTGAAGACCCCTTAACAAGTTCTTTAGAAAATACGAGCACGTAAGGTGCCTGACGTCTTTGGATTTATGACCGAACGAAATTAACCTAAAAGGTGTCACTACGAGATTTATACTGAGGAAATAAGGGGTATTTTTAATCTCGTTTTAATTTTGAACAAGAATAACAAGGCACTCGTGGAATGAGGTTTATTGAAATGAGATTTTGTGAGGTTCGCTTTTGAGATTAATTGCTTGTATAACACGTAGGATTAACTAACGATCTATATATGTATATGTTTAATATCGTGCGATTTTACTGCTTACTAATTTATTGTCTCCGCCCCAAATATCACAGAAATCCGCGAAAATATAATCTACAAAGATATTGAAATACTCAATAGATACTCTGATCGAAATGTTAGGAAATATAAGGTACAAATGATAACAATTACCAAATCGATGGGTCTGCACTCATTCCAAATCTTTCTGTATACATATTCCTTCCGAGATCTAGACTCTTACTAAATTTTTATTGTCATTCTTCTGACTGGATCTTTGCAAATCATCAATTTTCCTTGTAAGAATCTTCGTTAAGAACGGATTTCCCCATATTTCCACGGAATAGAGAACTGATGTGCCCTAAACAGGTTTCATTCACGAAACTGACTCACTCAACACTACATCTAGAAAACTATTTACCATTGCCTCAAGTAGAATGACTGTTGTAAAATAGTAACGCATTCGGTAGTTAAAAATGAAAATAAAATAAAAATAATTCGACTGCGTTGTAAATGATGGGTATAGAATAGGTATCTTATCTTTCTATGTATCTGCAGGCTTGTCATCACTTGTACTTTAGCAGCTCCTATTTTCCCATCAGAAGATAGATAGAATGATTCAAGAGGAAGGTGTCTATATATATTTTGTGCGCTTAAATAATAAATGCTGGCTAAACCTTACGAGATAATTCACAATAATGTGCTAAGCAATTGAATATCTTAAAAAGATACATGAAAAAGTCCGCCATGGCATTTATTTATCTGTAAACGATAACTCACAATTACCATTTTAGTGTACGCTGTCGAAATTACACGAGTCACAACGTGCTTACAAATTAAACATTTTTTGTGAAGAATAACATGACATTTTTATCAATTATAAAATATTTCTGTTTAATAGAGCAAAATTTAGAACTTGGAAGTTTATTGCTGTATATACTTCCAAAGTATTTGAAAATACCGAGACGGTTACATTGAAAATCACACCCAAGGGAGCATCCTTAAATCCATTACTGCGTAGTAGACATACATAAGTCTGATAAAATATTTATTTTGTATGTATGTACATAAAAACCAGCCGAAAATGGTTATTTGCATGTAGACCGGATGAGTGAATGGACGGATATGGTTATTTGGCATAATGAATTCCACGAAAATTTTGCGGTTTACGAGCAATGCCCTTTCGGGGCTTTGCTCCGTATTTTTCTCGATGCTACATAAATTAAGAGTATTTTCGAAAATTTCATAATTAATTGCCTAATTTGTTAACTAAGCGATGAAAGGCTATGATGAGGCTAAAGGAAGTATGATTAAAAATTTCATAAGAAAATCTTTCGATCTCTAATAAATCTGTTCAATTAATGTAATAAACCACGGCTTGTACCAGTTTTAACTAAATGCATATGAAAGCATACTGTTGTTTGTCTTTGTGTTACTTGCTACTAATCCCTAAAACAGTTGGATCGATTTTTAGTACTTGATGTTGTAATAAGTAACTTGGCTTCATTTATTTTACCGCTAGATATATATGTAATTATTTTGTACGTATGTATGTAACTGAACTCTTCCTAAACAGATGGACCAATCTTGTTTTTTTTGGGCGTGTCCAGGTTGCATCCAAGTAAGCTTAAAAGATTGACAATTGATACCGATTTTTAAATGATTTATGGTCCTACATATATACATACATAGCATCACGCTTCATTCCCACAGGGGTAGGCAGAGACCACGTACTTCCACTTGCCACGATCCTTGCATATCTCCTTCACTTCATTCATTCTCATTAAACCTTTCATACAAGTTCGTCGGTTTAAATATTCTTGCCCTGGCCCTTATATAAAATATTCTGGATTTGATCCAGGAACGTTCGCCTTGCTTTTCCCCTTACAACTTTCCCGTTCACTCTTGACTCATAAATCCTGTTTATCAGTCTCCTTTTATTCATTCACTCTACTTGCCCAAGCCATACCATTATTGTCCTAAATCTTATTTATGGTTATCCTATTACAAAGTTTCAATGTTTTTTTTAATTCTTTTAAGTTCTGAGGCTATTTGATTCCAATGCGGTACAGGTGGAAAGTGTTTGCACCAGCAGGCTTGGGGTCAAGTGACAAACATCCCTTTACACAAAAATTAACCGAACACGCCCAATGACAGAGCCGTTCTAAAACATAAACACAGACAAAGAGAACCGACTTGATTAATAACCCCAAAGGTTTGTACTTTTGACAGGTTAAAAAATAAAAAAAAGCACGTAGCATCATCCGAGGCCCGAATCAAGCGCTATTCATACCACAATGCCCTTAAAAGGTTGTCCTACCGACTTTAATACAAGGTGGTACGGTCGAACCCAAAGCTCCAATTTTCACACGCTCCACATTTAATTCTCGACTTTATTAAATACACATAAAGGAATGTATTTCTTTGAATGTTATTGGAATTCAAAATGGCGTCAAAGAAAGGACGGGGGCATGAAAAAATCATGGTCGGATCTGTGTGGGCGGCCGCGGTTCGCCCGAAAGCATCTAAAACTCATATTTGTAATGGAAAAATGTTATATGTTGAATTTATTATGCGTTCCTTAGAGCGCCGAAGAAAATTTGACTGGAAAATGCATTCTGACAGTTACTCTGGAGCAGCGAAGCGTATAGCCCTCTAACAAGCAAAAGTTCTCATTTCAAGTCAGCATATTGTATCCTATAACAACGCACAAATGCTTGTTTATTTTGAATATCTCTGTTTTGAATGAAAAGACCTATTCTAAGATTAGATTTAGTAACATTTTACTGTATCGTCTAAGCTAGTTCTAGTATATACTTATTTAATGCGGGATTCTCACAGATCTTAATCAACAATATGACCTTGAGAAATCTATTTGTTTATACATTGGAGTGTTGGTGCCAACACTCATGTATGGTATTGAAAGTGGGGTATGCAGAAGAAGCATAGCATAGGACCTTGAGAAGTATGAGTGGATTGAATCTGAGTGAAAAAGTAAGAAATAATGCGATAAGAGAACGTTGTAGTATAAAAGATGTGGTGACTAAAATTGAGAAAGGTATGCTTAGATGGTTTGGGCACGTTCAGAGAATGAATGAAAGGAGCCTGACAAAAAGGATTTATGAGTCAAGATTGAATGGGAAAGTTCCTGGATCAAATCCAGGATACTTTAAATAGAGACCAGGTCAAGAGTATTCTAAAACTTGTATAAAATCTTTCCTGATTTAAACGATACTTAGATAGAGATTTCCTTTACCATTCATCCTTTGATTTCAGATACGTCATACATTGGATTTAATATGAGAAAATGTCTGTATTTGGTGTTGTATTTCGTTAAAGAACTTTTATAAATAATAGGAAATTAAAATTGCTGTTACAAAAATAGTTATTTTCTAATTGTGTTACACTAAATTATATTATATGTTACTTTGATGTATAATTGTAAGTTACGTCGAATCAGTCGTAAAACCTTACGACTAATCTGTGTAGAGCGAGTCCTCCTGATACAGGTTTTCTTTTAAACTTACAAGGTCTCTGTCCATAATTGATGATGATATGAAATGTAATATTATATAATAATTAACTATTTGATTTTTAGAAACGTTTTATACCAACAAACACGTAAATATACCGAAAACATAGATTCATAAAGTTTTGCATCCAATTTGGATGTAAGTACCAGTAGTCCACGGCATTGGACTATTCAAAACAAAGAAGATACTAGGAATGATTTCATTTATAAATATAGTGTATAAATCATAGTAGTGTTATTGCAACCCGATACAAATGAGTTCATCAGTCGATTAGCTAGAATGTACCTAATAACATAATTAAAAACGGTGCAGTATGATGTATGTGCTACCGAGAAACTATATTTTAATATTAAACAGAAGATTCTGGGTCTAATTATTCATTTCTAAATTACTACTATGACCTCACATTCTCTCTTTGTATTTCTGGTTCAAATTTTAAATCGTTAATACATGAATGTAATACATTTATCTATTTAAGTTCAAAGAGATAATAGTACAGTTTTATTGAATATTAAAGGTTAATTGTTATGTAATGATGTTAAGAATTTATTACTACGAGACATAAGAATCGACTTTAATCTGTTTTTTTTTTATTCCCACGTTGTTTTTGTCAGAAGTTGGAATCTTAAATGATGTATTATACTAAATATTTAAAATTCCAACTTTAAAAAAATCCCTGACAACAAAGATTCAAGAAAAGTTAAAAATCTAAAATATATAATGTCAATGGTCTTACAAATGTTTGTTCTCGCGTAAAAGTTAAACATAATCCAATCATTTTTTGGACTACATTTGCTACAGTGCCTATGAGTTTAGTCAAAGGTATTTCATATTATTTCGGTAATTTACTTCTGTAAAAAGACTTACAATTGATAAAAATGCATCTTTATGTACGCTGAAGAATATACTTTTCTATTCATCATTATCCCACAAAACTACATGAAATCTGAGACCAGATGACTCAATGGCATAATGGTGTGAGTCCTCTCTTTGAAAAGGCACCAGATTAGATTCCCGCCAGGGAAAATTGTTTTTCTATTTTGTCTTTTACCCTACCAGAAAAGATAATACTCTTTATTGTATACCTTAAATGTACAATAAGGTGGTCTTACACCTATTAGTTGCTTCCAGAAAACCTTAAGGAGAAAGATGTGTCGCTTAGCAAAACGTTCCGGTATGATGCTGTATGGAAATCTTAAGTATCCGTTCACACAGACCGCCTCGGACAGAATAGCAGGCTAAGATCGCTATTAAAATAGAGTGTTGAATAGTTGAAATAAGGTTTACTATTAAATTTCACCTATTTAATTCCGGCATTGTCAATAACAAAAGTAAAAATACGAGAAATGTAAAAATAAGCCTTATGTCAACTATTGAATATTCTTTTTTAATCGCGATCAAAATCTGCTCTTCTGTACGAGTCGGTCTGTGTAAATAGACTATAAGAGGTATTGTACCTCTTTCCAGCAGCTAAAGCGATTCCATCTTTGACTGTGTCATTACTTACCATAAGATGAGATCAGAGTCAAACGCTAATATGTCAGCAATAAAAATATTGACGGTACCATTTTTGCTAAAAACATTTTATACGATACAAATCATAGTGGATGTTTATTAATCAAGGAGTATGGTTTTAATGAGTCAGGATATGTTTCTTTATATAAACATCCTATTACGGCATTCTATCACAAAGCACTGTTAGTCACATGTCATTTCAAGGTTCCCCTGTTTCCGCGTACGTTTCTCTGAATATGTGATATAATTAATGAGTTTTATTTTATTCAGTACAACTCCATGCGAGAATGATTTGTAACTTAATTTAAAGCAATAAATACACTTATCATAATGACAGAATGAGCTATTTCATTGGTTTTGAAAGAGACTGAACCAAAACGCTGTGCTATGGAAATGGTTGTTCATATAAAGTCGACTCTTGCCGTTCAGCGAGATGACATTGGACACCACTTATCCCAGTTTAATAATAACTAAGGAGTTTTTATTTAAATGGGATAAGGTAAGCCTTAAGGTTCCCTGTCAGAAATCAGGTAAGACTTACCTGCACCAGGGGACTTGAATAACTTCTGTATTGTAATCTTGTTGCATTATATGTGATGTACAACAAAGTGTATTCTCTCTCTAACAATACTGATTAAAGGTAAGGTAAGTAACAGACCATTACCGTCCCAGTTCTAGGCACAGGCTTTGTCACTCATAGGAGAGCTCATGGCCTGCCTCATTGGTTTATTGGCCAGCATTTTCTGCTACAGAAAGGGGGCCTGGGTTCTAGTCCCAGGTCAGGCGACTTTAAAAAAAGATATTGAATTTTCTATTAAGACTTTCTCCATATTAACCCGATGTTGGAAACTCTACTCCGTGCCTCGGAGAGCACCTAAGCCGTCGGTCCTGCGTCTGACTTTTCTCCAGTCGTGTCGTATAGTCGTCACATCCGACTATGAGACTTAAGGAAAAGAAAGGGCATTTTTGTACTTCGCCTACCCATAGTGGAGCAGCAACGTCTATGCTTTAAAAACCCTCTCACCAATGAGTAAGGACTATACACTATTGACAAATATTAATAGTTGTATTTCGTATCCATCCATGATCCTCGTCTTAATCAAGTTTAACCCTGTCTAGTCTCTTTTTTTACGAAATCTTCGTTATCATTGATTTTATCTAAACGAAGAAATATTTATTTACTTTTAAATACAGCTTTATTGAATTTATTCTATACAATGATGCGATTAATCTTTAGCTACTTAAACGAGTAATTTCGCTATCACAGAATTTGATTTATATATAAAATAATCAACATGTTCTTAATTCATAGACAATTTGGTTTGGTAAATGTATATTTCTTTCATTCAATTCTGTGTGATATTTTAAGAAATATTACCGATTTTGACTGTACCTTCAATCGCAAATATCTGATGTTATAGAATAACTTAAATCTGTGTATCGAACTTCGGAATTTCCACTAAATTGAAAAATTAAGTGTGTATGTAACTTTTGATTCTGTCAGTATTTATTTAGCTAACATTTCAAGATCATTTAAAAACCCTGATGCTTTTCAGCCTTAAAGTTACCAACAATGACAAGTGTTCTCTTTTCCCAATTAATACTACATTTACCTTTAACAGAAATTGTAAACAGCAATCAGCAATTACGGAATTTACCTGAAAATAAAAAATAAACAATGAGACGACAGCGAACATTGTACAATTAGATACACAAATTGTAACGTTTTCCTTATCATGTAACACATAAACAATAGTTTATATTTTCGTAACAATAGAAGTAAGAAAGGTAAAATATACAATTATAACACAAAAACTAAAAGAACACATTAACACGTAAAGCGTATTATGCAATTTAGGTATTTTGCAATGACAGAAATGGTTGAATTTAAATAAATACATAAATATCATCACGCCTCATTCCCAGGCATTAAGGGGTAGGCAGAGACAACGTCCTTCGGCTACGATCCTTGCATATCTCCTTTGCTTCTTTCATTCTCATTAAACCTTTCATACAAGTTCGTCGGTTTAGAGTTCTCTTGACCTGGCCCTTATATAAAATATCATGGATTTCGTCCAAGAACGTTCGCCTTGGTCTTCCCCTTCCAACTTTCGCATTCACTTCGCAATGAACTCAAAAACTACTGATAAAAGTTTCGTTTTTCGGTAATATATATAGAATTATTTATGAGGAAGGTTTATGTATATAATTAAATGTAATGCATGATTTGGACAGCTGTCTCATTGGTCTAGTGGTTAGCATGTTCGACTACACACGGTCCTGGGTCCGAATCCCGGGTCGGGCTAATTAAAAAATCAATATTGAATTTTCAACTGAGATTTTCTCAATATTTGCCCTGTGTTGTGTAGTGATTCACCCCCGTGCCTCGGAGAGCACGTTAAGACCTCGGTTCTGAGCCTGATCTCTCTCCAGTCGTGTCGGATTTTCGTCACGTCGGACTGTGGGAATGAAGAAATAGAGAGTGCATTTGTGTACTATGCCTATCAATCCGCAGTGGAGCAGCGTGGTTGATCTATGCTCTAAAAACTCTTATAGGAGGAGGAGGAGGAGGAGGAGGAGGAGGCGTGTGCCCAGCAGTGGGACGTTATTGGGCTGCTACTTACATAATGTTTGCTATTCTTTCGCCTCGCCCGATCACACTTTTCGTCATTAGTGCTTATAGAAATTTTACTTCAATAAACCAAAATATAGGACGCATTGTAAATATAATATTTGCGTCACAATAAATTTGATGCCTCAATATCTTGCGATTGTACCACAGACAAAATATATACACACCCCTTGAAGCTTTTGATTTCATTTTTATTAAGTTTTCCCATGTGAATTTTCTACAACATGTTATGAAATTATGATGGAAACTTCGAAATAAAGCCAACTTTATGGTGCCTACGGAAATTTATTGCGAGAGATATCTAAAATATAGATTTTATTGGGTAAGTTTGAAGTTAAGAAATACACTTCCAAGAGTTTAGACACGAAACCTAGATATTATATTTTAGGCGAGCCTCAACTTTCAAAACTGTTTAAGTTTGGGAATTTTTAAGGTGATATATATACTTGTGAAACTACTTTAGGCGCATTAGGATATTTTTTTACCGATGAAACGCGTGATAAGCTTTTCATTTGCCACTCGTCATTTAATAATTTAATATACTATTTTTCATAAAATATAAATATTTCATAAAATCTATACAGTTTTACTGTTTTTTTTTTACAGAACAGGGAAATTTCAAACGATAATATATCTGATCCTGGCACTCCGTTTTATAGAAGAAAACATTTCAATTTTAAATTGATAAGTTTAAACGTTAAAGTATTTCTAGGCTTACATAGCCTAGAAATCTCAACAGCCATTACCGTACCCTTGGTAAAATAAGGTTTCCTTGTACAAAGCAAAAAAGGACGCCAGATTGCGCAGTGATAGATTACAAGGATTTTAACCAGCTTTTGTCTTTAAAAACTTATGGCCTTCATTCTTATACAACATTATTTTTATGATTCTAAAGTACATATGTTGATGGTGATACAACCTACAGAAAAACCTGAGGAAAGCAGCAGCGTCTTAACATCCCGCTGCTGAACACAGATCTTATTCATCAGGGTAAGGGTTTTAAGAGCATAAACACAGCTATAC
Source organism: Elymnias hypermnestra (assembly GCA_015832385.1). Classification (NCBI taxonomy): domain Eukaryota; kingdom Metazoa; phylum Arthropoda; class Insecta; order Lepidoptera; family Nymphalidae; genus Elymnias; species Elymnias hypermnestra. The sequence goes on along the minus strand of JACTOM010000931.1, from coordinate 1,771,849 downwards.
TGCAGATTGGTGAAAAATATCCCAGAATTACTCCAAGAATAACGTAAATTATCACGTTAATTGAAAAAATATTTACTATTTGAGAACCTATATAAGTATAACATGACTTAAATGCTCAATCGCAAGGAGGGACTAAAATCAAACGTCTCCCCATTTGGGGGTATTTGCTACATAGCATAATCTATCTATACTTAGCTAAACATATGTCTGCCATATTTCAAAACTCAGTACTAAACCTTAACACAACAAGATCAGCTTGAAATTTATTCACTAAAAAGTCAATTTATCATCTGTATCCCTTTCTAAACCTAGTAGGAAGATTAACAAGGTAAATGCCTAAATACACAGACCTCTAAGTCCCGAGTAATCCTTTATTTCCCCCGAGAACATTAGACTCGCGCTTGAAGGACTCGCGACGACCCGACCACACACGGACTGTCGTAAATTGGATTCTACTCCAAAAATAAGGGATTCTAATCGTTTTTATTCCGCTTGACTATGACCTCAGTATGTGATGGTACAGTTCAACATGACAACTCCACAAATAGGTTTAAAGTAAACAGGTTTATAGAATTATCCTTTTTGTAGTAGGAAGTTTGTCTTTTAAGAGTCTACAGCTAAGGAAGTCTCTTTCTACATCTATTGTAGTCTCGTACTACAGTTTATTAAAGCTTCACGAGTCTATACAGAACGTCTACGATAGAAGTAATGGTACTATTCTTGACAAGTACTTTCAAACCCAAGAATCTACACCTTTGAAGTCTTTTATACTATAACTAAAAGAAGTATCTTGCTATAGTTTTTGAAACCTCTTTCTAAAGCTATTGAAGCATTTTATACTAGAACTATAAGAACTTACTACATTTTTAGAAGCCTCTTACTATCGCTTTTGAAACCTCTTACTACGGCCATTGAAGTTTCTTACTACAGCTATTGAAGCATCTAACTACAGCTATTGAAGCTGCTTACTACAACTAATTAACCTCTTACTACAGCCGTTATAGCCTCTTACTATGTACATTTATTGAAGACTTACAGTTATTGAAGATTTACAGCTACAGCTATGGAAACCTCATACTACATAAATTTACGCCTCTTATTACAGTTATTAAAGCTTCTTTCTACACCTATTGTAGCCTCTTTACGAGTCTAGATAGAAAGTCTACGATAAAAGTTATGGTACCATTAAAATATATATTACAGTAAAATTCTTATCAAATACTTTCAAACCTCCCTCTTAGGAGACAGGGTTTTTAGAGCATAGACCCACCACGCTGCTCCACTGCGGATTGGCAGGCATAGTACACAAGTGTGCACTCTCTATTCCTTCACTCTCATAGTCCGATGTCACGGGAATCTGACACGACCGGAGAGAGATCAGGCGCAGGACCGACGGCTTAACGTGCTCTTCGAGGCACGGGGGTGGATCACACCGCCAACTTCCCAACTTCGGGCAAATATTGAGAAAATCTTAATAGAAAACTCATTATTGATTTTTGAATTGGCCCGACCCGGGACTCGAATCCAGGACCTCATGTCTGTTAAATGTTAAAGCCTCACTAGTTATCTTTGTATGGTATAATAGAGGATGTCAATAAAATAAAATTAATGTCCACAAATTATTCGTATTGTCAATGTTTTCAAGTCTGTACCTTATTGGCATTGTTATATAAGAATTTAAAGCAGGCAAAATTACCATCTTAAGGTAATGTTATTATAAAACAAAGCGTTTTTGTTACTGCACGAATGGCAATAAGAAATTCAAGAAGAACAGTTGCGAGCTTAGGCGAGAAGTAAGGCGCGGTGGGATTATCGCAGTGGGATTTTTTCGGGCATATTTATTTAGATTTATAGCATTGTTTGCCGAATTTACCTTAGTGCGAAGGAAATTCGAGGTGAAAATCTTTTGCCACGATTAAATTTACAGTAAATTGTTAATGATAGAAGTCGTTTGAGTCGAGCTACATTGTAATATAAACAACTAAAATGAATAAGTAAAACTTAACTTCATATTACTTTGAAATATAATAAGTTGAAGAATAAGTAAAAATTAACTTCTGACTAACACTATTTTGAAATGTACCCTCAGTTGAAGTGAAATTTCATAGAATTTTAACGTCTCTCAAAATCTTGCTAACAAAATGTGAACTTATTTAGAAAATTCAGCGTGAAACTTTTAAATTATAGATATAAATCTCCTTGAATACATTTTTGTAACAACTTGTCCTGTTAAATATTTTAAAGAACAAATTCTTTCTTTCTTAGTGAATTCTAACAAAAATTTTGCTATTAAATTGTGATAAAAATTCAAATAAAAGTCAAATAAGAAACAACAGTGTTCATTGTAAACGAAGGATATAAATATATTTCGCTGACACTAGCAGACTCACGCAACTTCGTCTACGTATGTTTAAACATTCCTTAGTATTTGTAATGTATAAAATAATAAACCAACTCTATTTCCTAAATCAGTACAAATCCAGAATGGGCCAAATTTCGACGAAATTTTCCACCACCTTTGTAAGAAATTTGCCAAATTTATTGTCTATATCGAAGCAACAATAATTCACAACCAGATATCCAAAACTATTAGCCAAATTGATTTAAAATTTAACAGATATATGCTTTCGCGAGATATTTGCTCACTAATAAAGGGTCTTTTAACGGTCCCTGGTGAGCCCTTAGCAAAAGAGGTAAGGTCTCTGTTTAAAAAGGGACATCAAACAGCAGTATATCACAATTTAAACGGACGGTATTAGTTTTTCTAGGACCAAGCACCTTTAAATTGTGGTTAAAAAGAACGGGTCTTCTCTGCGAAGATACGAGGAATTGCTGTAAACAGCTAGTATATTATGACAATTTATTCCATAATACGTCTGTATGATCTCGCCCTTTTTAGGGATAACAACAAACAAACATGTACTCGAATCTCAGACCGTATACACGCGCGGTAAATATTTGCTTCAGATGGGATACACATCTTCCTGGGCTTTGTTTGACATATTCTTGTTAACGTCCTGGACCTAACTAAAGATTTTTAGCCTTACAAGATTGTTTTTAAATTGCTACTATTAGAGAAATTTGCATTTATCTCAATGTCTTTATTCCTGAAAAGGTGTCAGTGTACACATAAATTAAAAGTGCGTGCGTACAATGTACTCGTACACATGTCAAAAATGAAACTTCTTTGTCAAAAAATGTTTAGGTCTTGTTTTTATTTATACAAATCTAAAACTTTAGACTTCCGAGACTTATAGGGAAAAAGGAAGGTTTATTGTGATTTAATTGTCATTAAAATATTTTAAATAACGAATGGTAAATAATAATGCCACGTGTTTTGTGACAATATTAAAAATTATTAATTCATTTTTAAAATATAGAAAAGTGAGTTTATGAAATACTTTTATCAAATTATTAAATGACGAATGGCAAATAAAAATGTCACATGTTATTTGTAAATATTTAAACTATCAAACCTTCAAAGGAATTAGCATAAAAAAAAATTTCACTTCAAACTGAAATTCATGACTGCGTTTTTCTGTAATTGGTAAAAAGCGTTATTATATTCTTACTCACACTCTTGATGTATTATTTTCATCGTTAATAAAACTTGTATTGGTAGCCAATTGATACTGTTAATTTAATACAGATGTTCAAAAATATTAATTGAATTCAATTTTATATTTTCTTTTAGTAAAAATTGTACAGTGTCATCTATTTAGAGATAATGCAAAAGGTTTAAGGTAATTACATCTTATATGTACTGTTCAAGTAGCATATATGTGTAAGAAATAATAAACATTTCTAACAGCACTTACATCTTTTCAATGAGGACCACCTTTGCATCCTATTCAATGTTCTAATAAGTCACAATTATAGAGTTTATTATATAAAGTGTTCAATAAAATGCTGTAAAAGCCGGATAAGAGGGCTTCAGATATGTGGAAACCTTTGTTATTGTTAATTACAATGAGGTACCCACACTTTCGCATTGAAATACATCTGCTACTGTGGATATTTAAACCTTTGTAACTGATACCTGATTTCTGACATTCTTTTCTATGTTTACCACTACATTTGGGATATTGTAGCTTAATAATTCAAATAAGTGAGACGATTTATCAATTTACGACATGATTGTTTTAAAACTGTCTAATTACTTGATTTTTTTTGTCAGTATTCTAAAGGCTCGGTACGATAAATATTTCTACTTTTTTTTTGACGCTGGGAAATCCATTTACGCGCCCCGGGTAGGGAGGGTCGGACTCACTGAAAGATCAGAATACCCACTAAAACCCAGCGGAACCCTCGACATCCCTGAATGGAGAACCAGAGGTACAGAATCCACTCTGGTACCCCGGATGTAGCCGTCTCATATCAATAGTTTATGGAGGAGGAAGAAGATGCGCAAATCTACGCATCCTGCTTCTCCGCGTCCTCCGGCGGATAGGTGGAGCGCCGATAACATTCTGTCTCGTTCTCTCCGAAGCCTCCTTCAGCGACATTACTGATTCATAGAAGGTAGAGACTGCCCTCCAGCCAGTCTCGTTAGCAAGCATTGCGCCAACTATGCTCACCAACGAGAGGTTCCCTCCAATCAGTGACACCAAGACGAGTCGCTGATATTTCTACCTATAAATAAGACAACTGAGCGTTCAAGTTCAACATATCCAGGTTTTACTGTATAAATAGCTTCCTCATAAAATGTTCAAGGTGTGTTAACAGACATTTAAAGCACATTTCACTATAAGCGCGCCTTTACCTAATTCACCTTATCCTTTATCTGTACGATAACATGCCAGTTATCAGAAAATCTAAAAGGTAATACTTGTAAACCTAAATTTTAACGGGATGATAAGATAAAAATACTTTGTACAAGATAATATTAAATTCTATAGCCAATTTACATTGACCTTAAATTGAGGATGACAGTTGTATGAACCTAGCGAAATACTTTGGATTTAAATTACAGCCACAGCCTTTTTATTACTTAAACGAAAGAGCCCTAAATAGTATTTAGTTTGTTTTATTTTTTTATGTTTTAAAATACCTATATTAGCTGTAAGGTATTTGGGAAATTACATTTATTATATTTACGTATTTAAGATCAACATCCATAAATGCATTTAGATTAATTATTTTATAATCTACGTTTTGTAAAAAAAATGTATTACTTGTAAAAGTTTGTGGTGAGCCAAAAAGATATTGTTCTCATAGACCCTAACAGAAAGCTAATAGTTTAAGCGACAAAATAAAATAAAAACGGATCCGTGATGAGCTATTGGATAGATACGTAGTTCTCGTTTAAACAGTCATGGGTTTGAGTCCTGGGCAGACAACACTAATCAATGTTTGGGAAAATATGATTCAAGTAAAACTTTAAATTTACAAGAAATAATAAAATATGAAATAAATGCTACACGGTTAATTGATGTCAGCCATGGGTATTGACATATTGGTCTTGGCTGTTCTTCACCCCAATCCGACATGGGATAGAAAAATGAAAAAATTGAGGCACGTCGCCTCAAAAAAAAAATCAGATCTCACAACGATTAGACTTGTTCTTCTCCGTATGACGCCTTAAAATCATGGTCTATTCGCGCAGTGCATCGAAAAAGGTATAGACACTGTAGAAATGTGGTGTTAGAGAAAGATGGTTTGCATTCTTTGGATTGCCAAGACCAACAAATCTATTCTAAGTCAATTCAAAGTAAAGTCGTGACTTTCAACAATTTTTTATAAGAAATTACCGCCTATTTGGTCATATTGCTCGCTGATACCTAGAAAACCTAAAAAAGTTATAAGTGGGCAAGGTCGAAGGTAGGAGACACCAGCGAATAACACTTATTTGCTGGTGTGATCACATTTCGTTACTTACAGACTTGCCTTAAAAGAAGAGTAAAACCGCAAAAGACGACCACGTCTCTGAGAAAGGACTTTCAAAATCACGACCTTTAGCAAAACCCACTGGGGATCTCTAAAACTATGAGGTTGATTTGAAATTGGGAATACTTATTCCTTTAAATACATTGACACTTACAAAGGAGTTTACTAATTCACATGGGATAGCAGTAAATAAGCGAAAAAAATCATTTATTTTATTAAATCGACACAGAAAAGTGAGGAAAAATAAAAAGAATCGCATTAATAATCTCTTTGAAAGCGGAGTGACAGAGTTGTTACAAACTATTTTACAGTATATCTAAATTACAGCTCCGTTTAGCAATTTCGTGTGTAACCATTCGCGAAAATTCTACGAACGAACGCACATCTCTACATCATTAATTAATTGCTAAGAGCTTTTGAGTGGTATGGTAATTGAGCAATACCTACTTCAACCACTTTTCTAAAAGGCCCGCTTTAGTATTACTGAGTGAATGTATATTCAATTAACGTAGTGAATTAATAATTTAAATTTGGTTTCATCACGTCTTAAGTAAAGCTTGCCAACTCTTTATTAATGTTAAAGTAAACTGTAACTTTCTCACTGGTATTGTTTCCTTTTATTGGTGACACGTTAGCGCTCGATTGTAACTTTACCTCATGGTGAAAAGTAATTTACCTATTGTGGTTTCTGCTCAGCATCGTAGTGGAAAAGTTTTTTTAGTTTTCGTTGAAAGGCGATTGTCAGAGCAACCAAGGTCAAAATGGCGGCGTAACAGCTGTTACACTTGCATTGGAATTTTATGAGCAGCGTGGTGATTCTACGCTCAAATATTCCTTATGAATGAGGAAACTTGTACCCAGCAATGGGACGTTAACTGGACGTACGTACCTTGTTACGTTTATCCTGTCCATGACGAAAGGACTCTCATTGCAAAATTTTATTTGAAATGACTTTTAAATAGAGATTAATAAAACGAAGGTAGCAAAGAAATAAATTTTAAGCGAACCATCTCTTAGTAAAGCATATTGTAAATGGTATTACAATCCGAGTCAATCCAATGTCTTTATCAGATTCCATTAATTTATTTATTCATGGGAGATTCCATTCCCTAATGTGTTATTCGGTATATATTTGTTTCATATTTTTATACTATCAATTTTTTTATTCTATCGTATAAAGGCGTAGCTGCTAATTTAGAATCGAATTTTGTATTTCAAAACTGAGCAATACTTTCAAACTAGGTATAATTTATACAAATCCTCGCCCTGAAATTTCATGTAAAAACCCATGGGAGATCGCAAAAGCTATGAAATTGATTTTAAATTAGACAAACTTCCTTTGAAGACATTAACACTTACAAAGGATTTTACTCAATCACATGGGATAGCAGTAAATAAGCGAAAAAAATCATTTCATTAAATTAATCCACTGCTCTTTATATTATTAGACTATAAATAGTTGGGCGACTACACGAAATATTATGCAATACGAGGTAATATTTGACGAACGGATCAATTACATGAGTTAGTTTTTGGAGCTGCGTCTCGTGAAGTAGTTGTTTTAAGAGAAGTAACGCTTAATTACATAAATCAGACAGTAAAGTAATTATTAGTATAGTGCAAGTTGTGTATATTGAAATAGTGAAAAGAATACAAGTTATTAGATAATATGAGTTTGTGTTATTCTAATAATATGAAGATATAATTGAATTTGATTACAGATTTTATAATAACTAGCTGATCCGCGTAATTCAGCCAGAATTTCATAAGAGAGACAACGAAGGAACAAATTTGGTTTGCATAAAAAAGGCTATAGTGATCCAACCTTAAAAGGTAGACTTATGCTGCGGTGGACTTTTCTTTAGAACTTTTAAAGGGGGATAAATCTGTCATACATAATTTTTGCGAAACTAACCGTTTACCCAGCGGAATCTTAAAAGGAAAAAAAGAACCGAATTTTGAAACATTCCCCATTGCTGCACAGCTTCTATTTTTCTTAACATGATTTTTAAGGTTATATTACTATTTGAGACCTGAATTATTTGAGACGATCAACTATTATTGAAGTATTAAATTATATATTGTCCTTTGAGTACTATGGAGTTACCATGTCATGTTTAATAAGATTGTGCATTGACTTATATTTAAATGGTTGTACCAATTGGCACGAACACTAGTTTTCTTGTAGAGTGTGGGTAATTGGAGAGTGCGTCGTTGACGAATAATGGAAAAGAATACAGCTCTTGGAAATTTTTCATTGCCTTCCTTTATAAATAGAAAAACATAGAAAAATTTTTCAAATCCTACCAACAGTTCCTGAGATTACCGCGTTCAAGCCTTACAGCGAGACTCCAAAATTATTCGTCTTCAAATTCAGTGCATTTGTTACATTTGCGAAGTATGTATTGAATTTCCCTATATTTCCACGGGATCGGGGACTATTCGTGTGAGAGCACAGGGAACAGCTAATATGTATTACTCTAACCGGATAATTTCTTTAAAGTTATGCATGTGACGTTCATTTTAAAACGCGGTGCTTTTTCCATTCAAGCACCAGCATAATTTACCCACAAAACACTGAACTTTGAATAATAGGGATGGGAAAACAATGGCCCACGACACTTATCGATATTTTTGACGGATCGGGCCTTAATTTTAGCATAACAAAGCGGCTCCAACTATTGTTTGAGCCAGACGTTATTTAAATATTCTACCGGGACGGAGGTCTGGCCGGTTTGTGTTTTTTTACGTTTTTCCTCTTTTTATTACGAAATCTGGCGACGGCTGATACGTGCGGTGAAACTCTAATGAACTGATTGATACCACTTTTATTCTAATATTTTCATGCAATATAAAACAATTTTAATATCTATTTCGACATATGTATATTTCTTATTATCAACAAGTTGGCCTTTACTGTGATTTTACTTAAATGTCTAAGTTATGACACAATCTAAGATGATAACAGGCTAACAACCTGTTAAGAGTTTATTTTCCTCTTATGGTTATTACACAGTGTGGTACCGGAATGCAATTTCTTTGCTTGTCATCTTGGTGATAGAGTAGTAATTATCTGCGATAGACACCAGTTCATACGTACACAAATCCTAAAATACAACTTCCTAGGTTCGTTTCCCTAAAGTAACAGCCTATTATTGTCCCACTTCTAGGCACAGGCCCTCTCAATCATAGGAGGTATGGATTTAGAGCGTCTCTGCGGATTGGCGGGATTCATATATCCCAGAACACTCCCGGGTAAGGTTTCCTCATGATGTTATCCTTCACTGAAAGCACAATGACACATCATCATGGCTTTCTTGAAACTAAAGTATTACATTGAGTGGGTGAATAAAACTGTATATTCAAATTTCAAATGAAAAAATGCTTTATTCCAGTAGGCTTTTAAAGCATTTTTATGAGAATGATGATGATATTAAATAACGACTTATAATCTATAGTTACGAGGGTTCTGAGAAGAGTCCACAACCATCACAATTGCTGCTTTATTTTCTCATCATTACAATATATATTTTTATGTGTTTTATGGTGTTAGAGATTCGTTATGAAACAAATAAAAAAACAGTGAAAATAATGAAACTTCACGGTGTATACATAGTGGAAAATTTGTACGTCCATAAAAATATTGGCATTTTTACGAAATAAATTGCTGTAGATTCTAGTAAGCTACATAAAAGTGACAAGTTATTCAAGGGTAACTGTATACGTTGCTAAAACAAGCTCCCAGAAGAAGTTACAAAGATGTCTCTTAATAAATTTAAATGTTTTGTTAAAAGAAGATTAACTGAGTAATCGCTCTATAATTTGAAGGACTACTCAGAAGATAAAAAGCGTGGGAGTAAATAAATTGCTCTAAACGATATATATGAAATTAAAAATATATATGTCGGAGTGCAATAGTCTGTGGAACGCTGGCGCCATCTGTCTATCGGTGTGGGGCAGAGTCAATAGAGACGGTCCGGCGCGCGTCTCTCCAATTCTCGGGTGACGGTCCACCAGAATGGTCGACTATTGAAACTGTCGCGTTCCTAGCTATTATTATTAATGAATTTGTGTACATTGATGTCGGGAACATTAAGTGACTGAACATTATAATCTGAGTTAATTATAAAGTGTTTGAGAACCCTACGCCCCTATGCTTTATGCTCCTTTCTCTTTTATTCTCCGACATATATATCAATGTTGATGACCAAAAAATTGTATATACTATGTTCTCAGATCAGGGCGCGAAGGAACCCTCGTAACTTTAGATTGGAAATCGTTCATTAATGTCATAATCAATCGTATATTTAAATAATATATGAAAAACTTATATTTGACGATTCAAAATTGCCGTCTTGAATAAAGATATTTTGAATTGCAAATTTAATCAAGATAAAGGGACAGTGAGAACTGATAGTAGGTATTTTATAAACAGTTGGTATTAAATCTTTGAATGTTACGCAACTTTTGTTTAAGAATGAGTACTTTACCGTTTTATCCGATTAAACAATATGATTTACGTGATAACTTGATAAGTTTGTCAAAACACACTGCGGAACAATAGAGTGAGTCGCTTAATCGTGGCGCAGGTGTCGTTGACGTCTATACCCGATGTTTAAATTATTGCAAATATTATGTTACGATATACACTGACGATGGAAGTCAGGTGTACAATTTTTTTATTACGTAACAGTTAGCGTTGACATTAACCTCACTTGATGATAAGTGATAATACAGATTAATATGACAACGCATTAGGAAACACTTAATTTACTTCTAATGATTTTTAGACAGCATTATATCAAAACTTTTTGAATTGAAAACCAATTACCGTACACTTTACCCACTAAAACCCAGCGGAACCCTCTTCATCCAGGTGTTGGGGTCCAGATGTTCGCTGACGCATTCAGCTCTGGCGCCCCGGATGAATCCGACTTAAGGGTTTAGTTTAGTTGAGGGAGAGCAAGCGAATAAAATTGCGCCTTCTAGCGCCCCCTCTCCTCCGGCGAGATTTAATGGGTATTGAATGAGGATGAGTCCTTATGCAAAGCTATATAACACTTGTTCGTGTTAAATGGACTCTTGATGACTAAGGGGATGAGTTATATAATATACTAGTTGAACCCGCGACTTCGTCTGTTAATCGGAATGTTTTTTTTGGTAACATTTTCATTAATTTAGGCTTAAATTTTTTTACAAATAAGAACCATGCCCACACCGTCCTTTGATAGTGGAGGTTCCTAAAATCTGTCCTTAGCTGACCTCAAAATCAAAAATATCTTTATTCAAGTAGGCATATTACAGCACTTTTGAATCGTCAAAGTATATATATTTTTTTCCACACTCTGATTCTAATATACGTCTGATGAAGGTACTCAAAATCGGCTTAAAATCTAAAGTTACGAGGGTTCCTTCGCGCCCTAATCCGAGAAGAACCCACAACAAACTCAGTCGGGTATTTTTTTTACCATCATCATTACAATAATATATTAGTTTACTATAGTTTAATTAAAATTAGAGCAATTCGTTCACTCCCAGGCGTTTCTATCGTCTAGGTAATCTTGCAACTTATAATACGATTTTTCTATCAACTTTCTTTTAACAAAGACTTTGAATTTTATTCATTGACATCTTTAGAACGTCTTGTGGGAGTAAATCAAATAAATATATTTTATTGCAAGATCAAATGTAAAACACATAATCCACCAAACAATGGCGTGCAACATCTATAATAGGATCAAATAATATCGACAAAAGGAATATTCCTACCAAATTTGAACTCTCAATAATTACAAATATAATATTTTAAATAGCAAAAGTTTTTACTACACAGAACAAAATATTGTTGTTTATCGTATTATTAATCAAACCTTGAGGAAGTTTTCACTTCTGTCGCAAGGTCTATAAGCATACACAAATCTTTTTAAAATATATCTTAATGTTATTTCTCCAATAGAATGTCGTAAGTTAATTTTAGTATTACAGTTTCTGAATTGGACTTATTTTCTTACCTTTTTTTGTTTTCCTTAAACTTAGATGCATTTAAGTTAAAGGAAACTTTGATTTACAATGTTTGTAATAGCCGTTGACACGTTGCCGAAGATATTTTACACATACTCAACGCTTGGGTCCCTTAATACCAAGAAAAAATATAGTAATTTTTAGCACATAAACCATCATTTTAAATTATATCATCACTTACCAAATAATATTATAGTCGACTAACTTGTCAGCAATATAATAGCATATATTAAAGTCGTTTAATATAATCATTAAAAAAAATTAAACGAACTAAATCCATTTCGTTATCCAACGTACGAGTTAACCCTCTTCGGCGGGCGACGGCTCGTGAGGACCGAACGTCATACGCACGCATGTCACACTTAGGGATGTCAACTTATCAAAACAAAACCTTGAAAATAATCATTTATTAAACGTAACGTTATAAGAAAGCAATGATGAAAAATTGTTATTCTAATAAACAATAGAAAACACAAACTAATATGATATTGTAATGATGATGGTAACAAAATACCCGATTGACTTTGTTGCGGGCTCTTCTCGGATCAGGGCGCGAAGGAACTCTCGTACCTTTAGATTTTAAGTCGTTCTTAAATACCATCATCAGACGTACATTAGAATTAGTGTGTTGAAAAGAAAAAAATATTATTTGACGATTCAAAAGTGTTGTAATATGTCTACTTGAATAAAGATATTTTGATTTGACTTGATTTGACAAGCATCGGCTAGTTGACTGGATAGGCCGATCGCGCCTCTCTATCACTCTCGATCGTACGCTTGTTTCTGGCGCATCTTCTGGATGCGTTTAGAAGAATCGCGCAACTTCTTTATACGCGTTTATTATCCAGGAACTCGTTTTGTCATACATACATGTTATGTTAAAAATAAAGTAACACAACATTTACAATAATTTTGCGATGAAATACATAGTAGCAATTATAATATTGCGATTTATGCTGGTCTCTTCTTAGTCTGGTAGTACATTCGTTACAAATGACGATTCAAAAGATTTTAGGATGTTTCAAAAAAGGCTATCATACCTTCATATATGTGTAAGATAAAACGGTAAATAGTAGCCATTTAACGTCTCACTTCTGGGTCTAGTCTCACCTGTTTGCAGGCAGGCACATAAATGTCGACAGCATCTACGTACATTTGAGAGATTGTAACACGTCAAGTGTTTGTAAATTTAATGCTTAAAGACATATTATTATTATAAAAGGTGGTACATTAATAAGTCATTTATGTTTGAAACACTCTTGAAATAAAAAGTAGGATTTATACTTGACTCTTTATGCAAAAGGCACCTCGATGTGTAGGCATATATTCGTGTATAACTAAATCTAGGGAATTTTGTCAGCCCTAAACGTCACACGTCTTAGTATTGTGATTTAAATCAACCCTTGAATTTAAATCGGTGTTTGAGATTTGAATTAAGTGATGTATGGAAATCCTGTCGGGCTAATAGGATTTTTGATATGCATGAGTTTAAATTGAAATGATTTTTCAAGCTCCTACTTCGTCGGTTTTATACGACAGCTGAGAAGAAATATATTTATAACTAGCATACGTTCGCGACTTGGTCCTCGTAAAAAATTTGATTTCCCGTGAGACTAATACATATATTTTCTCGATCGATCTTAGCCCCTACGTATACTTAGACACAGCCCACAATACGGTGGCAGAATGTCCCGCCTGGGGTTCTCAGTGACTCTCTGTAGAGTATCTGTGAGCTGGGTTGCTGTGGTTGGGAAAGTTGGGTGACAAAACTGATAGCTCTGAAATGAGAGTTATTGAGCAATATAGGGGTAACATTTAAAAATACAAAAAACTGTGCAATTATTACGAAATGTTATACAATACGAGGTAATTTTAACGACCGGAACAATTTTGTAAAGTCTTTCTAGGTGCTTCCAGTGGTTTTAAAGATAAATAGTTCTAAATTGTATAAATTCAAATAGTAAAGTAATTATTAGTATAGTGCAAGTTGTGTGGCTTTGTTCAATACATAGAATGATCCCTAAAGAAGACTTATCTATATAAATAAATAAGATTTTATGTAAATTGGTGGAAATATAACGATAACTGGTGCAAGTGTCAGAAAAAAATTAAGCTGACATGTTTATATATTAAGGTTAACTCACTGTACTCATTGTATATTTTGACGGTGTCGCTGGTGCATTGGTGGGAGTACTCGCTTTGCCAGCAGAGGTCCCGGGTTCGATACCCAGTGGGGTAAATTTAGATATAATTTGTCTGATTCTGGACAGGTGGGAGGTTTCGGTCGTCAGGTGTGATCATAGTCAAGCGTTAACCTGTCATCAATAAAATCTAAAATAATCCCGTACAATGCAGTAATAGGAAACTAGAGTGATATACAGTATACAAATAATTATATAAGTTAAATTTCTCTTCAAAATTAAACACGATTATTACGAAATTTCTCATACATTATGGCTCATCTTGATATTAAAACAATAATTTTTATTTAAGCATAAAACTCGGGCCTGTTATAATAAAATGTTCATTTGAAAGCGTAAATTCGCCTGTTAATAAAAAGCAGCCTGAAATTATGTGGTACTTTTTCGCGAATATCAGATAACGGATTTATTAAAAGTCGTGCAAATTGTTCATTGTTTTCAGAATTAACACGCTGGTTTTGCGTCAACAGTTAATTTTTTGATAACGTAAACACGGTGTATCATAGCTATTAACATTTATATTTTTGAGGTAATATTATACTCTGTCTTCTTTTAATTCAATTTATGAAAAAAAAAATTCTTGCTTACGGTTTAGCGTGTGACAGTGATCTCACATGATAGTAAGTGATGATACAGTCTAAGATGGAAGCGCGCTAATCTGGTAAGAGGCGATATACCCCTTATGGTTTTTACACAGCATCGTACCGGAACACAAATCTCTTTGTATGACGGTACGTCTTTGCTGGTAGGGTGGTGATTAGCCATGGCCGAAGCCTCTCAGACCAGACTCAGACAAATTAGAAAATACATTTTCCTAAATTCGGCCTACCGGGGATTGAACCCAGGACCTCCACTAGCAAAGCGAATACTCGCACCACTGCGCCAGCGAGGCCGTCTAACTGAAATCAACCGTATTCTATTAGTATTCCAAAGAAATGATCAGATTTTTTATTTTCAGGTATAGTAATCATTTGCTTGGTTGAGCATACACATTTTTAACAGGATACCAGTAAAGGAATTGCCTCTACATAATTTTAGAAAAAATTCCAGGACACTCTTAATACCCAAAACATATTATATAGCTGAAGATTATTTAAAAAAATAAAAATTGCGGGCCTTAATTCCGGTAGTGGTTATCTTGGAAAGCAAATGTCAAACAATGTAAAGTTTATTTATCAGTGAGTCAGTTTTGGATTGTGATCTGGTAGTTAATTTGTTACCAACCGGTAGACAAAATTTTGAACTAATGGAACCCATTTAAATAAACAATATTTTGATTTGATTTTATTAAGTAAATTCTTAGTGGTTATATACCCATTATATGCTTGGGAATGCAAGTATTTTGGCCAAATTCTTCCAAATAATAATATCAACTGGTGTTAAATTTCAACGTTAACTCAATTTTTACATCTTAAACCAGTAATTCATAAAAAAAAGTCAATTCCTACTCCATCTAGCACGAATTCCAAAAACTCGTTACATAGATAGAAACGTTAAAATCTTTTGTGGTCTTACAAAAGATATCATTGTACATTTTACTTAATATATTTAAGGGAGAGTGTGAGCGAATGATAGAAATTGATGAATAAATTTACTATAAACAATTTTGTCCATTTATTGTTAAACACACAGCGACTAGATAGCATGAAATGCATGATAATTCATAATAATTTAAAAATGAACAGTGCCAAATTATGATCTGATAAACAATATGAAACCTTGGCATAATTTTTAAATTGGCCAAGCAGCTGTCTTTATTGCTTAGAGAAGCTTGACATGAGAAAAACGATAAATAGATATGAAAATATGAAAGTAAATCCGATTGGGGACAGATAATACGATTTGTTCTGTTCACAGAAACACAAATTGAATTACCCGTAACGAAATATTCCGACATAATGAACTCGTACAAAGACATTCAAAATCTAAACACTCCCTCACCGGCAGAGCGGAAACACCCGTACTATTTTAGTTGTTTAAACAAATTGAACCAGCCTCAAACGAAGTTTGCTTACCCACATATTTTATGAGGACTTCCGCCCCGGGACTTGTTATATATATCTGGGATTGAAACTCAATATTACACTTAATTCCCTCTTTCCTAGTTATCGAAGTGCTGGCGCAATGCTGAGTTCAATTTCCAGCAAGAAAGATGGCAATTATAAAATATTTAAACGAACCTTAAATTATTGCTTTAACCCTTTTACTGCGTACCGTCGAAATATCATTATTCAGAGACTTTTATAACGAGGATTTATAATGTATATTTCAATATAGACTGATATTTCAGTTGCTATCGAAAATCTTTAATTATAAGTAATATATAAAAGAAATTAAAGTCACTTCCTACGTGCTACATCCCTATATCTAGCAGGTACTGCTTTAACTCAATATTTATAGAGAAACGTTTAAACTTTTTATGTTAGCTTTCAATAGATGGTTTGAAATATTCTAAGACGTCGCCTAAGAATGCGCATAAAGTGCGTAGCGTGATATGATTTGAGTAGTTTGATGTCCTTCATGCATTATAGAAAGTATTAGGAATATCCAAATACATTTGAAGAAAATAATCAAGATTCAGTGCACACTAAATAAATAAGGTATTTTTTAAAAAGATCTTTCTGCAATTTATACAACACATGAGCACCTAATTACCTAAGCACTTAAACGGAAAAAATACATTTTAGAATTAAGATTCTGTTAAAGGCGTTATTTTATAATAGCAACATATGTACCTTAAAAGGATGTTTTAAACTTTAATTGACAATAGTTTATTTTAAATTAATCTTGCCATCTATATCCGACTTAGTAAATTATGGAAGTAGCATTTTGTAAATAGTCTGAGTCTGAACAGGTGTGTGGGGCTTCGGCTGCGGCAAGTTACCACCCCAACCAGCAAAGATCTGCCGCCAAGCAATATTTCGTTCGAATACTCTTAAATCACCTCTTACTTAGGTAAGCGCACTTCCGTCTTAGAGTGTTTCAAACCATCTATTGAAAGCTAACATAAAAAGTTTAAGGGCTTCTATACATATATTGAGTTTAAGAAGTACCTGCTATATATAGGGAAGTAGTACGTAAGAAATGACTTTGATTTCTTTTTATATATTACTTATAATTAAAGATTCCATAGCAACGGAAATATCAGTCTATATTAAAATATACATTATATATCCACGTTGTAAGTCTCTGAATAATGATAAAGTTCGGCCATTATATATATTTATATAAACAGATAGGTTTATATAAAAAATGCGTAATCAATCCAAATGAGGACGTGATCATAACAAAAAGAAACTTAAACGCAGTTTAACATTGTAAGCGTACTATTTACATGAAAATACTATAGTTTTGATTCAAGTACGTTTTGTCATAGAATAAGGGCAGGAAAAAAATAACGAACAATATATGAGAACAATGGCCTATTAGTGATCCAGTGTAGTTCCTTCGTAACGAGGGGATAAAAAACTGGGATGCGGGAAAATATTATACAGGGGACTTAATTTACTTCGCAGTATGCGGGTTAGATACTAACTTGGTAGTGCTTCTGTCTCAATTTCTGTAATCACTAAACATTGCCTTCGTATAAATTCTACGATATAAAGAAAGGCACGAATCTGAGAATAAATGATACATCGATACAAAATAATCTTATAGTGGACTAGATGAGATCCGTGACTACGGTTACTTACGCTTTCATATATGTTAAGGTTTTAATCTTGCTGATTATAGGCATGTCATTACTTTAAATATAATTAGTATCATCTCCGTTTTACCTAGATAGGAGAAAATCTTTTATCACTACAGCATGATAAGTTCACTTTTACGCTCCTGCATGCGGGACAAACGAGCCTTGACCTCTCCCGACTAACTTTATCCAAGTATCGGTTAAAACATGAGATGATAGTTATATATTCAATTACTGGTTAAAAAATCAACTCGAAGTGGACGAACTTTTCATCCCTGGGTAAGAAAAAATTCTCCCTCAGAGCGTCGTATACGAGAAACTTCAACTGCGATTTTTAAAATTTCGCCGGGCGATAATGTCCTATTTTTCTCCGTAGTTGCGTAATATGGTGTTCTGTAATTATAGCAATTGATAAAGTTAAAAGATAACTAGTCAAACCCGTATTTTAACCCCTTCAAGTAATAATTCCGCGACAAAAAAGTCGAAATTTCTCATAATCAGTTCTGAAGTTCAGGCATGAAGCCTTTATAAACAGACAACGAGAAATAAAATGACAAATATCATTCGTAACATAGAAAACAATCTGCACAGCTTAAAACAATTTTAATAAATAAATAAATGACCTTTGATGCTCTATTTTATGCTTAAGTACAATACATGAATTTAAATAACTAAACGAGTATATACTTTTTCTTATTGCTGACAGTTTTAGCGTTTGACTGTGATCTCACCTGATGATAAGTTATGATACAGTCTAAGATGGAAGCGCGCTAATCTGGGTAAGAGGCGATATACCCCTTACGATTTCTACACAGCATCGTGCCGGAACACAAATCTCTTTGTTTTGGCGGTACGTCTTTGCTGGTACGGTGGTAAAAACTAATTTCCCAAATTCGCCCTACTAGCAAGGCGAGTACTCGCACCACTGAGCCAGCGAGGCTGTTAAGAATATGAAGAGGAATTTAACGTTTCCTTCAGTCCTTGGTTAGAAATTCGTAAACGCATCTCGTTATACAAGAATATCTACTTTTAAGTTAACAGTAAAGAACAAAACGAAGTCAAGAAATGAAAGACTAATCTTTTGCTCGTCTCGTTTCAGATCATCAAAAATAATCGAGAAATCTCACGATTGGTGAAGAGGTGATTACGTGAGACATTATCGAGCATTGAATGGGGAGCGCGAGAAAATTAATTTTTAGATAGCTATCAGAATTCCTTGAAAGGGGCGCTTACGAAAATGAGTTTTTGTTATGGAGGGATCACACTCTTTGCGATGATACGAAGTTGATGGCGGTATTATTAAGTGTTGTGTGTATTTCAAACGTAGGAACTGCTTGAGATTTTATCTTTAATAAAAAAACATCTAAACAGAAGCGACAAAATGATGTACTAACACGAAGTTTCCCTAACTGTTATGCAAGTAACACAACTAGTTATATGGGCAATGGAAAGTGTGACTTATTATCTTAGATTACAATTTTTTTATTAGTTTTGCCTTATGTTAATAAGCTCATTGGTCTAGTGGTTTGCATGTTCGACTACTTTCTCAATATTTGCTCGAAGTTGGGAAGTTGGCGGTGTGATCAACCCCTGTGCCTCGGAGAGCACGTTAAACCGTCTGTCCTGCGCTTAATCTCTGTCCGGTCGTGTCGGATTCCCATCACATCGGGTTATGAGAGTGAAGAAATAAAGAGTGCACTTAGTTACTATGCTATATACCCACCACGCTGCTGGACGCAGTGGAGTAGCGTGGTGGGTCTATGCTCTAAAAACCCTCGCTCCTCGGAGGCCTGTGCCCAGCAGTGGGACGTTAATGGGCTGCTACCTACTTATGTTAATAATTTAAAAAGTATTTTACAGATACTGAAATGGTATTTAATAAAATATCATTTAACAGGATAAAGATTAATACAAAGGTGTGAATAATATGTGTTAATTAATGTCGGCACTTTAATTAACTACTAAAATGTAAAATAGTAGTTATAGTGCCATAACTACAGTAGTTGGACATATAGTATTACAGAGTTTTTTGTAGATGTATATACGTTCTATAACATTGTAGAACAGGTTTTTGTTCTACCATCAATAATCATAAAAAAATTTTCACACTTTGGGTTACATTCATGCATTTTTTTGGGATCTCTATTATTTTTAAGAAAGTAATATAGCCTATGTCGCTCAGTGAAAAGGCAGATTTCTAATGGTGAAAAAAATTTTGAAATCGGTGCAGTAGTTTTTGTGTGATAACGTTACAAAAATATAGACAAAAACACAAATGTTTCCTCTTTCTAATATTAGTTAAGATAAGTCTATTGATTTGAAATACTTGTATGAACGTTTTTATTGTTTATTTATTAATAAGCTCGTAATCAATTGAATTATCATTTTTTTTTGTCATATCTGCAAGCCATTTTATGGCAGTACATCTTTACACTACTCTCATTCGTATATTATTTGTGTAATCAACAGAAAAGGGATTTGATTTGAATAATTAAGTTATACATATCATTTTTTTTTTGTTAAACTGAAGTTGTAAGGTAATATATAGATGTAGGCTTTTTATAAAGAGATATATTGTGACAGGATCTTTGAAAGTACCTCATATACTAATTAATCTTCGTTGTTTCGTAGCGAGAGTGTAGACCATACAAAAACACACCTGTTTCGTTCTAGGAAGGCATCGAATACATTCTTCACAGGAAGCATTATACGTGTTTCATGCACGCGTATGCTTGACATCTTTTATGAGAAGTTAATCAAATACCGCGATTAATTTTCATTACACATGAAAGTTAACTGTGTGGTAACATTCTTGGAACGTAACTCTCAATTATTCCCACAATCTATAAGACAAATGTGCTGTCCATTACAAGAATTCCTACCCTGATATCATTTTGTGCAGGGTTTTAACTTTGTGAAGTTTCTACGATAAGCCTCGATGTTGTCTACACTCTGTCCAATAGTTAAATCGCCATCAAACACGAAATAAGAAAATAACAACTAAACAACTTTTATAGGTTTTCCTGAATGTGTAAAAAGTAGGGTAATAACTTTCAGCTTAAGCTGAATTGACTGAATACAAGAAACCTCGTTAGCTTATAGCCACGAGTGTTAGCTTCGATGGCAGAGATATGTAGTTTGATTCTCGGATAGAACAAATTTGAAAAAGATTGTATTTACTAATTTTATCTACATCAGGATATTTTCAAGAACGAATTCATATTTCAAAGAACTTGGAATAGTAGTAGTGTTACTAAGCGACACAGTAATTAATGACTCAATTGGCTTTCAATAACATTAATATTATATACAATACAAAACTCTTTATTGCATACCCAATACATAAAAAAAATTGGCGACCTTATCGCGAAATAGCGAACTCTTCCCGGCAACCCAAGATGCTTAAAAGGACACATAAATAGGAAGCAGAGAAAGGTATACTATATCATTTTCAAAACTATATAAAGTGATTAATATTACACGATAATAAGAGTGAGTTCAATTTCTCTAACTTAGATTAAAAACTATTTATATTGTATTGATGATAAAAAAGGATAAAGAATTGAATTAAATGAGAATACCAACTCGTAAATGATATTGTAATTGTGATGATAAAATATAGGATACCCGAGTTAGTTTCTTGTGGATTCTTTTCAAAAGACGGCGCAAAGGAATGCTCATAAGTTTTGATTTTGAGTCATGTTGTAATATCATCATCAATCGTAAATTTTAATTATTATGAGCCTGTAAAAGCCTACTTGAGAAGGAGTTTCTCTTATTATAGCTGACAGGTTAGCGATTGACTGTGATCACACCTTATGGTAAGTCATGATACACTCTAAGATGGATAAAAGGCGATTTACCGCTTATGGTTTCTACAAAACATCGTATGGTTAAAAAATCAACCTAAACAAAAACAAAAAACATCGTAAACTAGTTATGGTCGAAGCCTCAAACCAGTCCAGAATCAGAATTAGAAAACGCTATTTCTTAAGTCTTATTGAACTCAAAACTTCTACTAGCAAAGCGAGTGCTTTAACCACTGCGCCAGCGAAGCCAGAATCAAATTATGATCTGAATTTAAGAGGACATTGTTACTTTAAAAGGAAGATAAAAGAGACCAGGATAGAAAAAGCATAGTATAGCATATTTAAAACATCTCGGGCTACGTTATAATTATTTCTCTCCGGGGCACATATTTTTAAGGCTTCAGATTTCCGGTTACTGGTCTCAAGTCACCTGGCGCGAATAAATCGTCCGGAACATCCGGCTTAATGCTTGTACGATACCGGGAAAATATGGTATAATTCTTCGCTAATGTCCAGCATCTTCAGTGTAATTTTACACAACATATTTTCTTGAAAAAATTTGTAAAACATTAAAATTAGAATTCATGCTTCTTCATTTGTACGAACGTTGTGGTATAACAGAAGACGTAGTGATTAAAATTGAGAAAGATATGCTTAGATGGTTTGAGCGCGTAGTAAAAATAAATGAAAGAAGACTGACAAAAAGGATTTAAGAGTCAAGAGTGAATGGGAAAGAAGTTAGAAGGGGAAGACCAAGGCGAATGGTCCTGAACATTTTAAGGGCCAGGTCTCTAAACCAACGAACTTGTATGAAAGGTTTAATGATAATGAAAGAAGCGAAGGAGATATGCAAGGGTCGTGGGAAGGACGTGGTCTCTGCCTACCCCTATGGGAACGAGGCATGATGCTATGTATGTATTGCTTTAGAAATCAAACACATAATAACCACAGATTCATATTTTAACAAAACTATAGGATAATACAGTTGATGGCAATTTTGTTTTCTATAAGGTAAGTTAAGATACCTGGATTCCCAAGACCTTAAATAGTATTCTTAAGACTATAAAATAATAATAGTTTTGGGAACACGGATAATAATTTAATCTACTTTTTACTTAATATTTTTTTCTTACTCTAACTTTATTCAAGTTAATTAATTATGATTTTCTGATTTTGTGGCTGAATAAAGATTTATTTATTTATTTAACAAAAAATTGACATGGAGTGATTTTGGATTTATGGGTTTTCTTACCAGCGTCGAAATATCCCTATGAAAATCTACCGTCGTGTCTCTGTTTGCGATAAACTCAAAATTTTGAACAGATTTTCATACAGTTTTGATCAATTGATAAAATAATTATTGAGGAAGGTTTATAATTTGTCAAAGTTTTGTGCAAACTGGTTGAAATGTAACAACTATTGGAATTGTCGAAAAAATAAAACTGCCTGGAAGATTGCACCGAAAACCTAGTCCCTTAGAGATATAACAAAACAATGCATAGTAGCATAATTTATCTTTTATAAATGTACGTAAAAGTATACAAGAGCATATATCTATCTTTTAAGGATAACTCCCAACATCCATTTTATCGTCGAGCAATATTGTGCGGATAGTATTGAAATATCACTAGGATATTTCTTAAGATCACATGAATTGCTAAAGTATTTAAGTTTAAAAGGGAAAATATTGTATCCTTTATACGTTAATGGATTAAAACCGTATGAAAATCAATTCAGTAGTGTTTGAATTACCTAAAAATAACAACACAACCCAATAGTATTTATAATAAAGGTATATACATAACATAGTAATCCCTTGTTTATCTCTAGTGGAAATTATTCCAGTAGACAAGGTTTATTTCGGGAATGTAGTCTCAAGCGATGTATCAATCTTCAGAGATAATTATTTCACTTTGACTGTTTAAGCACTCGAATATGTTATAGAATTATGTAAATTGCGTTATAATAGTAAATAACATGTGAAGGTCATGGAAATATTTGTGGAATTTTACAGCGTTTTACGAGAACTATAAACATTGCTATAGGCTTTTGTTATGATTTTAAAAAAGCCTATCAGAAGATTAATATTACAGGTAGTTGGGATTATCTAGGTAATTGTGATAGCCTCGTTGATGTGATACTATTGTCTTCACTACCTGAAATCCAGGGTTCGGCTGACTAATTTAGAAATTTGCAATTTTATCAGAGTGTGGATGTATCATGGGAATTCAGCTGTAAATTAACGAAACCAGCAATTGCCAAGTAAAAAAAACAAAGGTTTGGATACAAATTTTTAGTTAGCCTTTATACAATTACTAAGTTAAATAGTGTTTCATTTACTTTAATGGTAATACATTATAACCCAGATATAAAGAAATTGAAGGGACTTACAAAATATTCGTTATTCTAAATAATTTTTAACAACTGCCAGTAGTTTTAACAAAGTGAAAAGAATGCTAAAAACATATTATACACCACAATACAAGCTCACTTAGTGTAGAATTTGCAGTAGTATACAAAAGAAAATTATAACTCATCATAATAATAAATAAATACAAAATATGTTGCATGATTTAAATTTAAGGGCAAAAATCTTTTTTGTATTGTCACTTGTGTGTCACTGCCCCGTGAAATCCGTGCGGGAGTTCCCCAAGGCAACTGCTTGTCACCAAGCCTGTACGCGGCGTACACGGATGATATCCCTACCCTCCGCGACCATCTTCTGGCCGAGAGGGAAACGGACGTGCTGTTGTCGCTTTATGCCGACGACAGCTCCTACATCGCGTCGTCTTACACTAAACAACACGCCGTTATCAAATTACAACGTCTGCTGGATCTGCTGCCGCACTGGCTGAACAGGTGGAAGATGTCTGTCAACGTTGATAAGACGTCGGCCATTATGTTCGGCCGTCATGAGCCGCAACGTCAGTTGAATATCGGGGGGCAGGACGTAGAGTGGCAGACATCAGCGTAGCCAGCGGGAACCAGCCCGTATGATTGCGGGCAAAACAAAATACAAGGCATCAAATTGATGTCTGAGGAAGATGCCCGGGTAAGGAGGCACTGCCTCGAGGCCCGCAACCCTCAACTAAAGTTGAGAAGAACCCAGGAGAGACTTGTGTATCAGCAAACAAATGTCTTTATATGTATACATGTGTTTTTGTTTTGTGAAGTTTTATGTTAATCTGTGTGAATATTAATAAATAAAAAAGTTTAAAAAAATTTCTTAACATCAAGCACCAGGGATTATCTTGCGAATATTTTAACGTGTCTGAAGAACCTGTTAAGACAAGAATTACCATTAAATTATGAAAAAAGCTATGATATCAAGTGGGAATAATGATAAGACGTTTTATATATTAGAGACCAAGAAGAAAAGTGTGCAGTATTTAAAAATTCGTTATAATAATGATTTTGATTATTATATTCGTATCAGGGATTTTGCAAGATTCCTTGTATTAGTGATCATTATTATGTTATTTGTGGAGTGCTATTAAATTACTATATTTGTTTATTATGCTGAGGTCATTGTAATTATATCATTGAAACGTTTACATGCAATTAAATCCGGTTTACCGCTGTTCCAGAAATTCTCAAATTTAATGAAAACTTCTGTTTAGTCGTCGTTTTTACGACGACTGTGATTAATGGACTTATTATTTTTTGAGTGGGGCGTTTGGTATAAGAAATGTAGCATAGGACAATGAAAGAACATTCGTCTAGTGACAGTTCTTAGATTGTATCATTGTTAGTATTACTTAACCTACAATTTAATGAGTGACTCTAAAACTTGTATTAAGGTACCGTATATCGGAGCTGTTTCTATCTAAAAATCTAATAAACCTTACCCCCAAGAAACAACACAATCATCAATCTTTACATGTTACTTAAAATACCAATGATATATAATTCGATAACATTCCAAGAAACGTCTGTATAGACACTTGTATATCCTCGATAATCCATAAACCTGACACCATGATTCAACTATAAGGGATACTCAGGTAGCCTACATAAAAACCGCAGGTAAAGTGCGAGAGAGATAACACTGTCTCTACTCTGTTGAACTCGGGGCGATCTATGAAAATTTTATTATGGTTTTCAGATAAAACAATCAATATTAAGCCTTAATCCCATTGTTTCATGGTATAATATCCATAAAACTGATGAGATATTAAAATAGTAACACCAACGTCTTATAATTCACACTCAAAAACAAACACAGGCCCGACTTTTCATAAACATCACTTTGTTTCCTCGAGGCAGGGGTCGTTGACACACCTGTAACCGATTGCGTCGCACAAAGTGTATGGACGTCTATTGGTACAGCAGTTTTAAGAATATAAACCGCATTATGAATGGTTTTTTCTGTTATTTACATGTGAATTTATACGGTATTAAAGTTTTTGTATTAATGTAAATGTAAATAAAATATGATGATGGGAAAATAAAGGAAACCTGAATGATTTTGTTGTGGGTTTTATTACAAGAGGGCGCGCAGGACTTCTCGTAACTAATATGTGGAAAACCACTATTTAAAGATTTAAAACTGCTGTAAATGCCTTCTTGAATAAAGAATTTCTGAATGTGATTCGGGTTTTCATTCATCATCGCACTGTAACCGATTGCATCAAACAAAGAGTAAGGAGTAAAGGGTTAAAGTTTTAAGACAAATTCTTTTAAATTACATACTATATTTCAAAATATTAACCCCATTATAAATGGTTTTTGTTATTTACTTGTAAGTTTATACGGTGTTAGAGCTTTTGGATTAATCTAAATCTAAATAAAATATGATGATGGGAAAATAAAGGAAACTAGAGGGCGCGAAGGACTTCTCGTAACTAATATGTGGAAAATCGCTATTTGGAGATTCAAAACTGCTGTAAATGCCTTCTTGAATTAAGAATTTTTGAATTTGATTCGGATTTTGATTCATCATCACACTGTAACCGATTGCATCATTCAAAGAGTAAGGAGTAAAGGGTTAAAGTTTTAAAATAAATCCTTTTAAAGGACATACTATATTTCAATGTTTAAACTGTATATCATTTGATATTTACTTGAAAATTAATATGATATTAGAGTTTCACTACACGTATATCAAGTTTTTGTGTCCTTTTGAAGTAAGTAGGGGAGGCCTTTAAAAGGTCCTACTGTACCTATTGCCTGCTTATTAATATGCTATACAGTAAGTTCTTTTTTGATATTATTATAAATTTTAGACTATATTTTTCTTATATTATGGTAAACATTTTAATTGAACTGTATATTGTGTATAATCTCTCATTATTGTTTTCTATTGAATTGTGTCCAATTAATCTATGATGTTAGAAGGCTATTTTACCTATAATAAACTTATTCAAAACATGTATATGTATAATAGTTTAACGCCGTTTGATGTATAATTATTTAAACAAATAGAATTGTACCTAATAAAAGGTTTTATTTAACAGCACTATTCAGATACAATGATTTATAGAGAACAATTATAATGAAGCTTTGAATGTGGGTACAAATATCACACAATATTCCGTATCATGGCACCGGAATGTTTCGCTTGGCGGTATAACTCTATGAATTTATTAATAAAGCATATCTAACACGAATCATTTTGTTCAACGGGCACTTTATACAGGCATTAAATATTAGAGACCAATTCATCGTTATTAGCATAAAAAAATACTTTATTATGGTACCCTAACAATGTATGGCTCCACACAATGGGGCACGCCAGACGAGTGACGGATGAAAAAAAAAACACGAAATATTTATAATGCCGTATAAAAAACGCGCTCAAACAACATGACGGCCGCGTCCGTGCCTCCCGGTCAGATAACACGAATATTATTACACGCTCGTATTTCTAGAAGATTCAGTGTAGAATCTTAGGAATCGCTCGCCGTGGATACTTTGGCATATAATCAAAATCATCTTTATTCAAGTAGACCGTCCCTTGATAACAAATCTACCACCGGGGCTCGGAAAGTTGA
This sequence comes from Elymnias hypermnestra, assembly GCA_015832385.1. Lineage (NCBI taxonomy): Eukaryota > Metazoa > Arthropoda > Insecta > Lepidoptera > Nymphalidae > Elymnias > Elymnias hypermnestra. The sequence goes on along the minus strand of JACTOM010000931.1, from coordinate 1,744,251 downwards.
ACCCCCAAGAAAGAACCGGTAGGAAACTCAACGGTTACTATTTTAATGAAAGTTTTGTATGTTACAATGTGTTATATATTGCTTCTGTGAGCAACTGGAATCAAATCCAAACATTTCTATCGCTTAAATAATTCTTCTATCGCTTAATAAGTCTTTGGGGGAGGGACGAGGTCTCGGGGAGCCTCTCAAGCAGGCTCTCATGGAAACGCTGTACAAAGAGTATCATCTGCCAGACCGAGCCTCAGCTTGGAGCAACTTTGACATTAAAAAACATATCGGACATTGTGGAGGATCTATGAACTAATCAAGAGATCCGCCAATGGAGTTGCTGTATTGCATTTGTGTTTTGAGTAGCTCCCTTAATTCAAGTAGGATTTGAAAGCACTTTTGAATGCTCAAATGTAGGTTCTTTCACATGTAATGTGTGATTGATAATGACATTAAAGAACGATTTAAAATCTAAAATTACGAAGGTACTTAAGAGCTCCGTTCTGAGAAGAATCCACAACAAACTTAGTCTGGTTTCCTTTTTTCGCACCATCATTACAATTTATTTTATTTTATTATTATAGAACGTTATCTAAGAGTTTGCTACAAAAACGTATACAGGATTTATAACAATTTGATTATTATTATTTAAATTCTACGAGGTGCATTTACTTACGGTTTAAAAAGGGGCAATATGTATTTGAATATATGGATAAAGTCTTTATTGTACTGGTTAAAAACAATCTATTAACTATTTCTTGACAGCCAGCTTGTTCATACACAATTCGTGCCACACACAACACACACCTACAAATACATAATTACCTGTAAGTAATGTGAAACAGACAGTAAATTATTTTTTAAGAGCTGTGCATTTTGTAAAGATTAAATAAAAAAGGAGAAATAGCAAATTATAATAAAATATGTAAGTAAGTAGCAGCCCATTAACGTCTCACTGCTGGGCACAGGCCTCCTCACTCATATGAGAGAGGGATTTTAGAGCCACCAGGTTGCTCCACTGCGGATTGGCAGGCATAGTACACAAGTGTAGTCTCTATTCCTTCACTCTCATATTCCGATGTGACGGGAATCCGACACGACCGGAGAGAGATCAGGCGCAGGNCCACTAGACCAATGAAGCAGTTAATAATAAAATATGTGTTAGATATCAAATAGGCTAACAATATGTTAGTGTTGATAATACATCTATAATTCTGTTTGGGTATAGGTAACGTTCAGTAAAAGAATATTTTAAACTGTCATTACAAACTTCAATTTTATTTGTTTAGATACATCTAAGAAAACCGAGGAACAATTAAATTATACACGAGATGCAATCACCCAACCCCATCGCCCAAAACACGCCGAAAAGTATAAAAACGCTTAATATCACGTCTTTATAACCGTGATAAAACATTGGCCTCCTAAATTGAGACATTTTATTATTAGAAATACGATTTTGACAGTCGTAAACGGCTACGAATCTAGAGTTATTATATTGGGTTAACGATACGGAATATCACAATAAGTACTAGTGGGACAAACGAAAATATTTAGAAAAACGTAATCTAACACGCTGTAATATAAACAAACTTTTTATACAGCATTACAATATTGTACGTAAGCTGTTAGTATTTAGCTACGGTCGAAGCCTCCTACCAGTCAAGGGTAAGATAAATTAGAAAATAGATGTACTAAATATGAACTGAATACACGCACAGTTACGAAGCCCTCAATAAATTACATGCATGTGCGTAATTGTTGATTTAAATTCATCATTGTTTCTTGATGAAGGAAAGTCTGTGAGAAAACCACTGTACACTTCGGAAACAATTCCCGAGGATATGTGAAGGAACGCGGTGGGTCTTTGCTCTCAAAAACCTTCTCTTCTACGATTGAGAATCTATATCAATTTTACAAAATAAGAGCTATGCGTACCATATATCAATTAGGATCTAGTGCTTCTCTAAGAGAAAAATTCAAAGAAATATCAATCCACGCCGCACCATTATATATATACGTAATAATTCACTTAAAACAGCTAAAAAAAACGAAATTCACAAGTTTATACAAGAAATAAAAACTTGTAATGTCATTATTTATATTACAAAGAAAGCATTTTTTTTACTTTTGGATTTTCCTGTTATATTAAACATAGTTGGGTGAGAACACTGATAGCTTTGAAATGTTGGAAGTTATTGAGTAATATAGTGGCAACATTAAAAAATACAAAAGACATTGTGCAATATTTCGAAATCCTATGCAATACAAGGTAACTTTAAGGAACGGAACCTTTTTGTGAATATAGTCTTTCGGGCAGCCATATGCTGTAGTTGCTTTAAAGAGAAAGTGCTAAATTGTATGAATTAATATAGTGAAGTAATTATTATTAGTATTGTGCGAGTGGTGTACATTTGAATAATGGAAATAATAAAAGTTGTAAGTTATATTATAATAAAATGTTTGTACTTGATTCCAGTTCATCCATCGAACCAGGAAGCAAAACATTACACATTGTAATCTACACAGACTATATTTAAAGGAGTAACTGCTGAGTTTCTTTCCAGTTTATTCTTAGTGGAATCAACTTTTCGAACCGGTGTTAGATTTGATAGATACCAAAGGGACAGACTAATCACGATTAAATATGCTTTTTGAGCCTTTTTTATCGCGGCGGTAATCTTAAATAAGATATCCGATAATTTGGGTCAGGCTATCGAGTTATGTGGGGTTGTACCCACTAAAACCCCCTCAGTTATCTGTCTCTACACATGTAAGATAGCTCCGGGTTTTCTCTGCCGAAATTCGTCGAACTTGTGCAAAAGTCCATTAGACTCATCCAGTCACAGTGACAGAAATAAGATGGACTTCCCAGTATTGCTAGTTTTTTGAGCCTACTTTAAAACAGTATATTTTGAATACGTGTTAAATAAAACATGTTCACCGAGTTCATCCGTTCACTTAAAAACTGTCAACTTATTGCTTGGTTTACAGTAAGAGTTTCATTGAAAAATGGCAACCCTACTCTAAGCAACTAGTTAAGGTAACAAATTGTTGCTTATAATATTAAAGCTTGCAGCAATATGCTTAGCGACAACCTTGCTAAAGAGAACGGCAATGACATTGGCTTGTATTCAACGCGGAAAGCGGAAGGCAATATTAAAGTAGCTCAGTTTACCTATCTATCAAATACTTTGTATCAATATAATAGAGATTTTATTATTTACTAGCTGATTGTTTGCGACTTTATCTGCACTGAACAATAATTTCTCTCTAATTTTAATAAAAGAAATAAAAACAAACTTGTAATGCCTTATTTTAGGGTGAAGAAGGTTCAGAAAAACCTTGTTGGTTACATAGTTTTAAGAAATATGTTAAAAACGTCCTTTTACAAAAGACATATTATAATGTTGAAGATTATTTGAGCTACAGAGATGTTTGGACTTAATTTCAGTTGCACTTGAACTAAACACATTGTTACATACAAGACTATATTAAAAAGAGTAGCCGTTGAGTTTCTTGCCGGTTTCTTTTCAGCGGAATCAACATTCCAAATTAGTGGTAGGTTTGTTACCAACGGACATGTATCTAACACGTTACAAGCTCTTTGTCTTGTTAAATTAGGCAGCAGTTAGTAGAGATATACAAGCATTAAATAAATAACAAAAGAAAAAGTAAAGCCAATACTTATTTTAAAAAATGACTATCTAGATTTAATACTTATACCATACAAATATGATTTTTTGATCAATTCAATAAGATGAAGAAATATTTCAACTTGAATTGATAGTATAGGTGGAACTTCGGATACGATTGTTTCTAAAATAAGAGAAACCCAAGTTACTCCTTATAAAATCAGCTATTTGCCAGTGGAAACCCCATCGATATCAATCCAGCCGTTTCAGAGAATTCTAGGAACAATCATACAAAAACTAAAATCCTTATGAATATACTGTAAAGCAGTAATGAAAAACACAGCCTTGTTTTATTTATTTGCATAGATTGAAAATTTGAATGATTATTGGCACTGGCCTCATAGGAGGGAGGGTTTTTAAAGCATACATTAAAGCATTTTTATTAGGCATGCCTATTTTTTGCAGAAAGTAATATAGCCTATGTAGCTTAGCAAAAATGCAGCTTTCTAATGGGGACTTTTTTTTTAAATCAGCCCAGTAATTTTAGTTTGAAAACGTTACAATCTTACATACAAAAACACAAATGTTTCCTCTTTATAATATTAGTTTAGATAACGAAGTGAATTATCTTTTTATGTAAACGGAGTGGGTAACTATGTATATATATTACAGTATACAAAGCATTATTAATCTATACGATTCTTGAATCCATTTATACAAAAATATACAGTATAACGTAATAAAAAATACTAAATATTCCACTATTGTTTGTGATATGTCGGATAAAGGTATATTTTTTACAAAACTAACATTTATAACTATTAGTATTAAATGGCGTCGATTCAACTTCCTCACTGTGTATGGTTCAGAATTTTAAATAGCATCATACCACGTTTTTGTGAGTAAAGTAGTGTATTAAAATAACATTAAAATTATACTATATAATAAAACTGAAGGTACTAGTTTTGTTATATACAGGTTAGGTTTTTACGAGTCGTTTTAACAAGGTAAAGAACTTGTGGAATAAAATTGTAGAAATATATGGAAATAATTACAGTTCTTGGGGTGAAATAAAAATTAATTTATATTAATAAACAAATATTTTATATTACCTTTGATGAATTAAAAAAAATGCGCCCATTTATTGAGAAAGGCAATATATAGGCAATACAACACGTTACGTTCAATAGCAAAGCATCAATGAAAGATGTTGTAAAAACTGGGAAAATTTATTCCTTTAAGACCTTCCGCTGCATAAACAGGTAAAAAACATCCACCACGTTGCTCCTCTGTGTGCTGGTGGGCTACACATACTTCAGCAATTTGTTTTGAAGTTTGCAGGTTTCACGGTGTTTTGTTTCAACTAGCAATGCCCTGCCGTTTCACCCGCGTAGATACCGATCTCGTGGCAGTGGAAAGTCTATATCGGGCTATAGATTTATTTTCGTTATCATTAGATACACACATTCATAATCTAATCAATATACAGATTTTACTTTTCAAAGAATATATATCTAATACATTTTTAAATACATAACATTATTTACGTAGAATGTCAGACATTAGCAAATTTAAAAATACTCTACAGGTATTGTAAGAATTCTTTAAATCTTAAAAAGAAATATTCAAAACGCAAAACTTTCTTCTATAATATTAAAGAAGACATTTATTTGTAATACTTTATTGTCTCAGAACTTTCCTAGACACTACAATTGACACTAGAGTTCCGACTCGGGATACATTATTCTCTTTAGATTGACATTTTTAAATTCGTTATATCTTTTGAATGGACTATCCGATTTTAACAATTTAAACAAACAACAAAGTATTTTATGGGATTAATACAGAGGTACGAATAATATGCTGTGATTATTGTCGACACTTTTATTAACTAATAAAATGCAAAAAGTAGTTGTAGTGGCATAACCGCAATAGTTGGACATATAGTATCGCATCCTTTTTTATAGATATTAATACGTTCTATAATATTGTAGAACATTTTTTTCTTTTATTTTCAATAGCTTCCGCAGCGCACGCAAAAACTGATATAAAGACGCACTCTGCCAGGATGAGGGGTTACAATCTTGGGTTTTATCTGGCATAATGTGGGTAGTCGGGCGAAATCAACGTCGGGTATTTCAATAAAATATTCCACGATACAATTAGTTCACTCTTTATTAATTTCCCTATAATAAATCAACACTTATAATTTTAGATAATTAAGAAAGTATAACTAGATTTAAAACATTTCACAGAAACACGTGTGCGCGTGCGCACTCTATGAAATCCGAACCAATAATGGCCGCCACCCCAGCGCTCGGTGTTATGTCAGCTGTCAACCTCAAAAATGTCAAATCCGATTCGATTGTAAACCGATTAACAATCTGTGTGCCTTCAGATATTTATTAGGGATATTGTAGTTTTGTGTGAAAACGTTACAAGCATACATACATACAAAAACACAAAAGTTTCCTTTTTATAATCTTAGTTTAGATATATAACTGAATTTTCTTTTTCTGTAAGCGGAGTGGATATTTGCATTACGCCAGCGAGGCCGTAGAATTTGAGTCCGCGTTCAAGGTGCGGTCAGAAGATGGCGGCTCTTTTTATACTGGCCGCCTCGTCTGAGTCATGTTTTTTTCATCTGTGACGCAGTTTTTCCTGTCGCCCGCTGTGTACGGCCCTGACATTTGTTGTCTGACCGATTGTGCGGCCTTCGCTCTCGGTCATCAACTCCGCGCGTGAGTTGGTACATTACCTGACGTAGTTTTCACTGGACAGACGGAATATTCTCCTACTCACTTGCACGTATGCATTTAGATGAGATAGCGATAGACCGTTTACGTGCACTCGTGCGCATATTTGAATATTGTCTAGTCGCGGTTTTCTTTAACTTGCGGTCACCGTCGAAATTCGACCGTAATTCTTACTGGTTACTATGTCTATCAACTCTGCGTATTAAGAAGAAAGAAATAAATAAAAAAGCGTTTATTCAAAAATTTAAGGGCTTACAGTGCATTGTGTCGTGGTGACGCTACAGCATATTTATTTTAAAACTAAAAAGAAATGTTTACAAACTATGATAAGGAATAGCTAGAATACAAAAATAATAAGAATAGTACTACATATTTTAAAAAAAGTTGTAAGTGCGTGCGTATAAAGTACTCGGAAATGAAACTTCTTTGGCGATCAAATTTTTGAATCTTATTTATATTTATACAAATCTATAACTTGAGATTTCCGGGACTTAAAGAGAAGGATAAAGAAATGCCGAAAATTAATACAAATAATTTATTGAAATCTCAAATGACGAGTAGCAAATAAAAATGCCACGTGTTTTTTTTATCAATATTAGAAGTTATTAATTTAATTTCATTTTCGAGAATTCATGAAATATTATATGTTATGAATAGTAAATTCAATTATTAAATGACGAGTGGCAAATTATTATTTGTAAATATTAAAACCACCTAACCTTCAAACGAATTAGCATACAAAAAAATGCACGTCTTCGTGACGCTAATCACGCGTTTCATACGTAAAAATTTTACCCTAAAGCAGTTTCACTTCAATTAAAATCTAAAAAATTAAATATTACATGCCATAATTTTTAATGTTCTTGGAATATTTGCCTTATCCACTCGAAGCTATTCAAAAGTCAAGAATTCCTATTTATTTAATACACACTATATGCATTCAATAAAAGTTGATAGAAGGTCTTAAACTAAGTAGTGTTTTATTTACTGGTGAAAACAGTGTGAATATTTACGAAATAAAAAGAAAATAACATATTATGCGTTTTCATGCTCTCATGCATATATTTGTATGCAAGCTGGGTCACCCGCGTAGTTCCCGGCAGAAATATAAGGGAATAAGGAATCTATGCTAAATTTTAGGTCAACCGCGAATAGTTTATTTAACGTTTTAAAAATCGTTTTGATAGATCCTACAGAACTGAGATTTTAACTGTTTTATAATAGCAGTGCGATGTAAATCCATTCATGTAATTCTGCAGACAGACGTCGCTGCCTCAATGATATACACATATGGGTATAAAGATAGCCATTACGCGTGACTGCGGTTTCAATTGGTAGCCAGTGATGACAGAGACGAAGATAAATCTTGTCATCTAGACATACGAATGGAGTTTTAAATGGTCATTTACACTAACGCTAAACCGTAAACGATTCCTTTTTCCATGAAATTTACCTTATTTAACACCTATCTCGATCTTACCTGTAAACAAAATAAATATTTATTAGTATAACTAATATCTACTGAATATACAAATACTACTAAAAAACCTTAACGAAATGACTAGCATAAGATATAATAATATTCCTAAAACATCTGACACGAAAACCTTTAAGCTTTTTACGCGAGCTTTCAGATAAGACTGCGTTGTACAACTTTTCGCAAAATATATTAAAAAAATGAAATAATATTAACAAAAACGGATTAATCCGGGATACCAGAGATGAATGCGAAAGTTGAACCCCTGGTGCTTCATTCATGGATGAAGAGGGTTCCGCTGGGTTTTAGTGGGTTTGCGAGGCCTTCTTGTTCGCCGAGTCCCACACTCCTGACATACAGTCGGGGCCAGTGCATAACAGCATTTCCCGGCAAAAAAAAAGGGCTAGGTAACCTAGCCACATTGCGATTTTTTAGACTTATGTTGTGTAATCACTCATGAAAATCAATAACGAACATAAAGCTATATCCTTCAATAAAAAAAAGTATATTCCGAATTGGTCCAAATGAAAATCCCAATGAAAATGATCTCGGAATTTAATGGATGAAAATCAAACGAGACATCAAAAGAGTCAAGTAAAATCTGTAATCAGGATCGCGAAATTAAATAACCTTTATTTAACATCCAAGGCTCGTCACCCGATTGAATCGTGACCGCGAAATGTTATTCCAGAGAGTTTTCAAAAGATATTTTAAGAGGAAGCCACCGGCATTAATCTGTTTTGGTGTGTGATATTCAATTCAAACACAGGATGCCAGAACGCATTATAACTTCTGTTTTCTTTTCTACACATAATTTACGACCTACACGTTTATTTTCATGACCTCTATTAAATTCTGTTCCTTTATAATAATATAATCTAACTTCTAGTATTACTAGAAGTTTCCAACAGTGTTAGCCACACAGATTCTGATCCCGAGGGAATTTCAAATCAAATAATCGCATACTTTTGGAGATCTCGCTAGAAATTAGTATGCGAAAGTTTTTCGCTTCTATATCCCAATCCAGAAGTTAATGCGGAAACACGTTCTTAGTGACCGTTTATGTCGCGAAAGGAATATGAAATTCAAATTAGCCAGGCGTAGTTCTCGATATATCACTGAATGATTGATATTCTTTTAGATATCTCGATTCCATGGGAAAATCAGTTCTTGCTGAGGGTTTACATCAAGAAAAGAATAAAAATGCCAAGTTTCAATTCAATCAGGCATTACCCAATATTCACTCTATTAATTGGTGAGTGATTAGTTTTCCGCTAACATATCGCAATTGACAATAATAAATTTCCTCAATGGTTTAGTGGTTAACATGTTTGACTGCAGACATGAGGTCCTGGGTTCGAATCTTGCGCCTGATCTCTCTCCGATCGCGTCACATTGGACTATGAGAGTGAATGAATAGATAAAGCACTCGTGTACTATGCATGCTAATCCGTGAGGAGGCCAGTGCCCAACTTTCGGACGCTAATGGGCTGCTACTTACCTTTACCTCACCCTTTTATCCCAATCCCGACGAAATATAGGAAAACCCGTTCTTAGTAAGCTTTTTGTAAAGCATCTGCTTTACAAAAAGACTATGTATATACATTTTCGAGATTACGTGAAAAGTAAATTATAATTTTGGCTAATACGAGGTGTGTTCAAAAAGTATCGCGAATTTTGAATTTTCGCGGGTTACGTATATTCGAATTTCGAATTTTTTGTGGCGTTATGTTGGTACTCATGTCTCTCACTTATGCCGACAAGCTCGGCCATTTTGAATGTTCATTTAATTGTTGACAGCTGCTTTGCTTGCACGTGTTTTGGATCGTCTTCGATTTTTACCTATTCAAAAAAATGGATCAAAGAACCTGTATCAAATTTTGTGTGAAAAACGAAATTAAGTGCGCGGATGCATTCCGAATGTTGACTGTGGCATACGGAGAAGCTACCTTGGACCGAAGCAACGTTTATCGGTGGTACAAAATGTTCTCAGAAGGCCGAGAAGATGTGAACGACGAAGAGCGTGCCGGACGCCCGAGCACTTCAACAACAGACGAAAAAATTAATGAAGTGGAGAAAATGGTATTGGCCAATCGTCGAATCACCGTTAGAGAAGTTGCTGAGGACCTAAACATATCGATTGGCTCGTGCCATTCGATTTTTATCAATGATTTGGGCATGAGACGGGTCGCCGCGAAATTCGTACCAAAATTGCTCAATTGTGACCAAAAACAGCATCGCATGAACATTGCTAATGAGATGTTAAACTCTGTCCGCGACGACCCAAATTTGCTCCAGAGGGTCATAACTGGTGACGAATCGTGGGTTTATGGTTATGACGTGGAAACCAAAGCTCAATCATCTCAATGGAAGCTGCCGCACGAACCAAGACCGAAAAAAGCGCGCCAAGTTCGATCGAATGTGAAAGTTTTGCTGACAGTTTTCTTTGATTGCAGGGGCGTGGTGCATCATGAGTTCTTGCCACAGGGAAGAACGGTCAATAAGGAATATTACCTGCAAGTTATGCGCAATTTGCGCGAAGCAATCCGCCAGAAACGCCCGGATTTGTGGAAGAACAAAAATTGGCTTTTGCACCACGATAACGCCCCTGCTCACACATCGTTGCTTGTGCGCGACTTTTTGGCCAAAAACAACACACTAATGATGCCGCAGCCACCGTATTCCCCAGATCTGGCCCCCTGTGACTTTTTCTTGTTCCCTAAACTGAAGAGGCCCATGAAAGGACGACGTTACTCTTCTCTTGACGAGATAAAGACGGCATCGAAGGAGGAGCTGAACAAGATAAAAAAAAATGATTTTTTGAAGTGCTTCGAAGATTGGAAAAACCGTTGGCACAAGTGTATAATATCTCATGGGGATTACTTTGAAGGGGACAAAATAGATATTCATGAATAAATAAATAATTTTTGAAAAAACACAAAATTCGCGATACTTTTTCAACACACAGCGTATATTACACCGTAAGACCAAAAATAAAAATGAGTAATAGACAATTTGATGAATGTACGAGAGTATCGATAATTATATCATCCCATTTACCAACAGGTCATCTTTTAAAAAAATCATGTACCTTTTAAAACATAATCCTAAAATACATCATTAACGTAAAATGATGGAACAGTAATAAATAATTTATCTTTGATATATTGCCTTGCAACATTAGATTTTTATACTTAGGGGCCGTCGATATATGTATATCTTTATATATATAAGAGATATCCAGGTATCTAGTAACTCAACACGATATCTCTGGAACCATAATGCCTAGAGACTTGAAATTTTGGTGGGAATATTCCTTTTGCCGAATAGAGGTGACGTTTCTTATTTTTAAAACAATTTGCCTAAATTAATGAAATTGCTATGCAAAAAACAATCCACGCAGAAGAAGTCGCGGGGTCAGCTAGTGATGTATGATAGAAAAGGTATCCATATAGAAAGATAGACACGATAGCGTAACTTATATTCCCTGACTCTGTATTATACACTATAAAAACAAATGAAGAAATAGTAAACGAGGAAGTTTTACATAGTGAAGGTTGTCGGTGAAGGTAGTTCTCAATTCGCATAGTTGTGGAGTGTTTACCATTGCTGAGCTACGTTGGCCAGGTGGCTGACATTTTTGTCGGCTTGCTCGAAAAGGCTACTTGATCGTGTAACATTTTAAAAGTTGAATGATATCGTTATATCATTTTATATCAAACTAGCTGACCTGGCAAACTACATACCGCCTCAAAATTAATAACTAAAAGCTGAATGATAATTGCAGAATGTTTCAACTCTAGTCCAAAAGAAAACAAATTAAGAAAAACGTTCTATAATTTGAATAACGACTTAGAAGATAAAAAAGCGTGGAAGAGAATGAATTGCTCTAATATAGACTAAGTATATATTGTAATGATGATGAGAAAAAACAGCACACCCGACTGATTTTGTTGTGGGCTCTTCTCAGAACAGGGTGCGAAGGATTCCTCGTAACTTTAGATTGCAAGTCGTTCTTTAACATCTTAATCAGGCGTATATTGAAATATATTAAAAAAACGATATCTGGCGATTCAAAAGTCCTACTTAAATAAAGATGTCAAAAACAAATTAATTTCATTTCTGAACGACTTTTTAATTTAACTGATTTGTTTCTAAGGGAAAGCGAAATTGTTGTTTTTACGATATTTCTAGATTCTTAATATATTTACTTACCTTTTAAACCTTCCCTGGACTTCCAAAAACAATTCAAAACTAAAATTGGCCAAATCAGTCCAACCGATCTCGAGTGTTAGCAAGACTAACGAACTTCAATTCATTTTTATATACATGATTTGTCTATATTCACGGTCCCTACGTACAAAGACTCAAGTATAACATCCTTATTTTGTAAAACAGTGATTTAATAATACATAGTGTACGTGTTCATATTTATGTGGACAAGACTAGCGCTATAAACAAAGCTTGTATAGCATAAAGATTCCTTTCTGGAAATAGCATGTTTATCTTAGAAATGTTTCCATTTAATATCAATGCCAAGTGGGAAAAAAAAAACATTTTTGGCAACGTCCCGATCACGCATTCGGATGAAATATAAAAATAAAGTCGCAAAACCTGTTTGTCTCTTTATACGCTACATTAGTCCTATCAATGTCATCATTTAATTATTGATCAGTTGAATTGTTATATAAAGCCTCCGTTTCTCCGCCATTTAACATAAAATATCACGTTGAAAAATATTACTTTACCGAAAAGCTATCACAGCTCTCTTACCACTGGCATCAGTGATAGGTTTCAACTGAGCCATCTTATTTATTGTGAACAGATTAGCATTTAACTGTCATCTTACCGGATGATATGTAATGATACAGTCAAAGATTGAACCGCGCTAACCAGACGAGGTAAATTACCTCTGATGCTTTCGCATCGGAATGCAAATTTATTCCTTGGTGGCACGTTTTAGCAGACAGGATAAATCAGAAAGGAATCCTGAACCTGCGTTAGCAAATACTAGCACCAATGCACCAGTGAGGCCTCTATGAGTTATGATTCAATTTCGCTGAAGACAAAATTAATAAATTACTTGTTATACGTCAAGAAACAAGCTGGCGTTCCATGATAAGATTACCGCCCACCCAAAAAAAAGCATAGATTTACGAAGTTTATACAATCGTAAGATAATTAAATAGTGCGAAAGTTAATAAAATAATTTCTGAGTAAAGCCGATGAAAGAATTTCATTTTAGTTTTAGAGGTCACACGTTCGCAAGGTTGGCAACCTCCGACCTTGCGGTATAAAAGTTTTTGACCTAAGATCTCGGCAAAATGGGATAAATGTTCTCATTATACATTTTATTATGATCATTAATTACAAGTAAACTGACAAGATTTTATATAAAGTAAATGAACTATGTGTAACTATTTTTGACAGCTTCGTTAGTTGAATGGTGGAAAAATTTGCTTTGCAAAAGAAAATCATAAGTACGAATTCTGTGAGGGAAAAATCTTGGGCCAAGACTCTATCAGCAAGGATGTAACGTAAGTAGCAGCCTATTAATATCCCTCTGCTGGGCACAAGCCTTCTCACTCATAAGATGAAGGGTTTTTAACTGTCATTGCGGGTTGAATTACTTCAGAGATAAACAGGTTTCCTCACTGAAAGTTTATAATAATTGATTGTTTCTCTCATAAATATTGTAATATATTAGCTTAGGCAATGTATTATATATCCCGGAAAGGAAAAAACTTACTACATTCACTTATTTAAAGCAGTATTTAAGCTAACAATTTGTAATTCGAGTAGTGCACGTACAATAAACTAGTGGCTGTCGAACAGCTGCTGTGGCATCTGGTTTTATCTTTCGTCACCGATCTGATTACTCATTACTCCGGCATTCGTTAGCTGAAACGGTTACCGTTGCTCGTTATCTATGATACCATAGCTACTCAAGTGGTATTGATGACAAAACATTCTTTTTAATTATTTTTCCACCGGTTTCCTTTCAAGCTCCATTATTATTCGTAGAAAGCGTACATAAAAATCGCAAATTGCGATATCAGCTTGCTGAGATATACAAAATGATTGTGATCTCAAATGACAATTAGTGAGATAGCATGTGTTGGAAAATGTGCTAAGCTAGTGTAAGATAAATCTAAATGTACCTACAAATATAATTTTTTTTTATCACAATGTTTGACTGCAATTAACTCTGAATCTACTCAACCCATTTTGATGACTAAATTTTCACTTTCATTTACCTTTTTGTTAAACCATCATTGGCATCAAAACATGGCACTGTCTTTAAAAGCTCATATTAAAGTGTACACAGACGAAGTTGCGCAGATCAGTATACATTAAAATATGAATTCACAACAACACCATCTATTAAAAACATTCGAGAAATGAAATTTTTATTCTCTGTATCGAGTTAACTAAATACGTGTTAGGTGGCATAGGAGTTCAATTGAATTGGTTTATATTATCTGTTGTTACTGAACTTCATTTTTAAATGAAAAATCATACTATAATTTGCAAGATAACTTAGACGATAGAAACGCGTGGGAGTAAACAAATTAATCGAAATTAAAATATAGAAGGAAGAAAGAATGAAAAACATTCTTTACACACCATAAAATATGTACAATTTTTGTTAAAGTATAAATTTGTGTAGCGGTGTGATTCAGAATAGGTGACCACTCAGACTAACATGGGATTAATATAATAATCTCAATGCTGGTTTTCAGTGGCCACCCTTCCACGCATCTCGAAGCTTTGCGGCGGCAAAGTTCATACCTATAACGCAATAACACTTTTTTAAATTACTTTAATTAATTAGCAACGCGAGTGTATGGGTGCATGGACTATCTAAAAGATAAGTGTATGAAGTGTATGAACGAGAGTGAACGAACGAGACACAGAACACCTTTACTCTGGACCTATCGCTTGAAACCCACCAAAATAATGAAAGAAAAATGATAAACTAATATAAAATAGTAACGTTGATGACCAAAAAACACGAAATACCCAACTGAGCTTGTCGTGGGCTCTTCTCAAGACAGGGCGCAGGTCTTTAGATCTTAAGCCGTCCTTTGGTACCATCATCAGTCGTACATAAGAATTAGTGTGTGGAAAAAGAAAAAAAATATACATTTGACGATTCAAAAGTGCCTACTTGAATAAAGATATTTTGTATTTGAATAATTAAATATGTTGTGTCATCAATTGGGTATCAGCAGGATATCAGCTTTGTGCATTTATGTATTTTTCCTGACAAAAGCTGCAAAAAATGCTGTATAGATAGATTAAGAATACAATTTGCAATACCACGGATTGTATTTTCGTTCTTTAACTAAAGAAAATGTTAACTATATTAACCGTGTATTTAAATTTAATATAACATAACATATTTAAACCAAGTTGTCGTAGTCCAGTCCAATCCATTTAAAACATGAAACAATTTCAACATCGCATCTCCAAAGGCATCCAGGGTAAATATTAACGTCATGACGAATCGACGATCTTACACAAAGAGCCGAAGTATGACTAATTCAACTCGCCTTGTGACTCAAGCGAGTAGTAAATGAGTTTAAACGGGCCATAGCTGGGAATGCATTAAACGTGTTGGCACCTTTGTAACCACGATTACATTATTTCCCTTTAATATATTATAATCGAAATATAAATAAACCAGTAAAAGCCCAAGAACGGCTGGACCTATTTTTACGATCGTTTATTGGCTGGAATCGTCTCCACCACGAATATAAGAACAACTATTAAAATATCGAAGAAAAACAATTCAGAAATATATGAAAATACATAATAAATACTTAATTTGAAATGTAAACTAAAATATGAGGATAACAACACTTAAAAAGAACGCTGCATCATATCAAATTATTCGTCATGAATATTCTTATACATATTATATAGGAACTTTATACGGTTTTTACCAATAGATAGAATGCATCGAAAACGCTGCATTAATCTTAAAGCTTTTACTAAGCAAACTATGAACTCAGTACATCCATTTTTTTTCTTCTAAAAAATCGTCTTGTATAATGCGGTAATTTCAAACTTACACAGACTATATACTCAAGTTTTAATATATATTTTTAAACTTGCAATGTGAAATTGAACTTTTATACGCTTAAGTTACAATTTGTGTGACCAAGAGATTGATAAACTGATTGCCCTTTAAAAAAGTCACCGAAACATAACAAAATCATGAATTTACTTTATGTATGTAGAGTGATCCACGACGTAAGTTGTATGTATATATTTTGTCAAGTATTTATATTGAAATAAAACAAATTATTGGCAGAATAAAAAATATAAATCTATGTTTTTCTCTTTTAAATAAAACTGAAACTACTTTAAATTAAAATGAATAATCTTGTTCAATAATTAATATAATAAAGATAAACAATGAAAATATTAAAAACACTAAAACATCCACTTTTAGTTTTTTTTAAAAGTGAAAACAACAGAGCCCCATCGTTGTAAATATGGGTGAATCAATTCGGTCACCACGGTGTGTCTTGTCTTCGTAGCGCTGGTTGTTCTCCCGAGACACGCTGACATCAACGACATTATCAGAAGGATATCACTGGTCACCATTAACGTACGTGATGATGGTAAGAGATCTGATGGTATGAGGTTGATGCCTTGGAAAATAGGAAGGTCGTTGGTGTGGGACGCAACATGTGTGTAATATATTTTTTAAAACTTGTAATGTGTGAAACTTTACACGAGAATTGAACAAGTGTGACCAAAGAGATTGCATAACTGATTGAACCCTTTAAAAAAGTTACCAAAAAATAACAAAATCGTGAATTTACTTAAATATTACAGGATGTTGAAGATTCATTACATCACATAAATCATATCAAATGCAATTAGACAGATCTTGTAATGTAATTATTAAAAAAATACCTTTGAAAAGTCGGCTTCAAAAGCAGTTGAGTGCGCACATCGTTATCCGGCTGTTTCATGGTCAATTTACTAAGGACCCACAAAGATCTTGGGATGACCAAAAGGAACTCGTTGTCGGTCGAGAGGGATAAGCTAAAGTCATCTTATCTTCATATAATGGATCATTTTAGGTCCATTAAATTTACCTTAAACTACCTTCCTTTGAAAATATGGAAATAACTTTGATTATAATTTCTTTGCGAATATAATTTCAGCAGTTCAAATTACTCGACAAACAGTATTCTAACAAAGGACATAAATAATCATAAAGTAAATCCCGGTATCATATAACTGCTCTGTAATATACAAGTTGACAACAGACATGAGGTCCTGGGTTCCAGTCCCGGGTCGGGCCAGTTCGAAATCGATGTTGAGTCTTCCTTTAAGATTTTCTCAATATTTTCTAGAAGTTGGGAAAAATTTGGCGGTGTGATCCACCCCCTTGCCTCGGAGAGCACGTTAAGCCGTCGGTCCCGCGCGCCTGATCTCTCTCTCCGTTCGTGTTGGATTGCCGTCACGTCGGACTATGAGAGTGCAGGAATAGAGAGTACACTTAAGTACTATGCCTGCCAATCCGCAGTGGAGCAGCGTGGTGGGTCCTATGCTCTAAAAAGCCTCTCTCATATAAGCGGAGGCCTGTGCCCAGCAGTGGGACGTTAATGGGCTGCTGCTAAACTATTACTTTTTTTACCTATCACTATCTGGCACGAACTTTTATATTTTCGTAAAATGTATTATATTAATAGGTGAAGAAAACTATATTAATAAAATTTGTCTTCAACTATAAGCTAACAAATTTGTATATCAAGTTTACACGAAAAGAAGGTTTTCCGTTAACGATTGCAAATGTAAACAAAAATATTTATACATACGTCAAAAAAGGTCCAGCCGTTTTGTCAATTAATGGTGAAAAATATAAATTCTCTTTTAAGTATATATAAGACTACAATTATCTTTATTTACTGCTTCTTCTTTGCTTTATGGCTCTTTATACTGCTTTATATTAATAGCAGTAATTCTGCCAATGTCGGAGAAGACAGCATGAATGAGGTTATATCAATTGATTATTACTTCAAAGTAGAAGTGACTTATCGAAGAGATTTTTCAGTTGCCATATTATACTTGCAAGACAAACACATCAACGCTATAAACAATCAAAACACAAATTAGAATAGGCTACAGATATTATCAAGTAAATTGTTAGTGATACGAGTATAAACCCATATATTTACGTATAAAAGATTGAATCGCAACTGTCTAAATTCTACTGTCGCTTGATTAAATAATTATTAAAAAAAATTGTATCGAAATTCAAGTCTTACTGGAATAGTGGTACCTAAAAATGTTTACCCCCTCCTGAATGTGTGTTTATCATGCAATATAACGTTTACAAGGCAATTTATTAATATCAATATATCACAAATTATTTGTCAAGACAGGCTCATATTGGTTTTCAAATTCAGTGGAGTAGGATGTTTTATACGTTTTTGTAAAAATATAGACGGTTTAGTCAAATTTAATTCGTCGAATATTCCTTAGTGTCTAAAAACAAGTCTATGAATGGTACGTGTTGCCAGTGACGAATTACTGTTGCGAGACATGGCCAATCAGTTTGCGCCTTATTAGAAAGCTCAGGGTCACACTCGGAGTATATGTTCGGGATTTAATCCGAAACGAAGAAATTCGCAGAAAAACAAGAGTTAGCGATATAGCTCGAAGGGTCACAGAGCTGAAATGGCGATAGGCAGGGAACATAGCTAGGCGAACCGAAATCATGGAATGAATGGAAATCATTGGAGGAGACCTGTGTTGGACGTCCTTCGGTTGAGATGATTAGTCAATTCAAACCGACATTATTAAATATAATTCTAGACTGTATTATTATTTAGAATATTTTACTGTCATTTAGAAAATAACTTATAATTTATCAACAAGAGTCCAAGTGAAATTGCTGGTATAAATGGGTGGTTTAAAGAAATATCTAGCGTCGTTTCCCATGTCGGGTATATAAGATGATAGCTATGCATTATATTAATGACGTTACGCCATGCATTCTTTTTTTAATGACACTGAGCCCTTGTGCAATGACCAGAGTTCCGTTCTGCCAGGCCTAGTTCACTTTGCAATTTAAATAGGGGAATAAAGCTGCAATGAACAAATTGTAATGATTATAGAAAAGATATTAAATAATGCTGTCAACCTAGATAAATACTTTAGTGCACATAAAAACATTTAGAAAAATGATATTATAGGAAACCTTATAAAATAGTAGAGGAAAGAATGAAAAGGCGGTCTTATTGCATAAGCAATCTCTCAACAGATAACCTTTGTGTAAAGGAAACGGTTACGTGATAGAAAGCAGGTGGCGAAAAAACTACATAAATAAAGATAAATATGAGATTATAACTACCAATACATTAATTAGACGCAAATATGTACGTATTAAAATATATGAAAAACTGGTTTATTTTATATACGAATAATTACGAGTGATTCGATAAAAACTTGGAGTGCAATAGAGACTAGGTGTATTTCTAGTGGTGAAAAATTCTATAATCTTATCAATTTGGTTATGAAGATATTACTGTAGAGTTTAGTGTGACATACATAACAAATTATGGACAAGTAGTATAAAAAAATATGTCGATTATCAAGTTTCATTCATTACAATTATAAAAAAGTGTTTGGGAGTCTGGTGGGAAATAAATAAAAGGAACTTATTATATTACTTAAAATATTCACGATTGCAATGGGAACAATGGTTTCTATTACATAAATAGAAAATTAAAGGGATAACACTCAAAATATGACTGGATTTCTAAACAGCCGGATCAATATTGGGAAAATGGTGTGTTCAAGTAAATAACGGTGTTTCATTTAAAACATTATCAAAAGTCATAGAAAATTCACTTACACATTACTTAAACGTATTGTTGAAAAGAAAACATTTAGAATGATTATAACAATTTCTTTAAAATACATTTATGACTTTACTATTATACCAGGTATTAAGGCATATATATTCCAAAGTACATATATAATTTAATCTCATGGAATAGATTATTTATTCATGAAATCAGAAATTATCGAGCACCTTTAAAAAACATTAAACACATAAGATATCGATTTAAATTTTAATCTCCCTAATTGTAATTTGTCCCAATCAACACCTGTATTGGTACAAATAGCTTAATGTTTTTAACGATTGATTAAAGAGTCAGGGTTCGACTCCCACCTGTTGACTAGTTCTCGTTCTTCAAAACGCTTCACGAATGATTGTAAATTCACCGATAAGTATTATTAAAAACAGTAACTGTTTGTCTGAGTAAGTTTTAATACCAAAACTTCGAAATTGTCAATATTTCAATTAATTGGGGGAAGTATAAAACCGATAAATATTGTAGATAGACAGGACTTGTAAGACAAATAAGGGCATCTTTTTATTGCCTAAATATAATTTGAAGTAGATGAAAGATTTGAAAATATTTACAAGTGTTAGGGACAAAAACCACTACTTCATGTGGTAAGTAATATAAAGTATATCTGAATTTTTGAGCTAATATAGTAAAATAGTAGATAATTTTAATGAGTCAAATGACTTATCAACATATTTATATATATATGTACAAAATTCTGACAGATGAAGCTAATTGAGGCAGTCGTTTCTGTATACGATGGATTTCTCATACCTATGTTACATGGTAAATAAAACCAGTTAAAGCCCGCGTATACAAAAGGAACATATACAGTAACCAAGAACGCAATCTAACAATTATACTAGAAAATAAAAATGCAAAATATTTATAATATATGTCGGAGAATAAGAGAGAAGGAGCATAAGGCGTAGGGGCGTAGGGATCTCCGCTGACATCGTCATAAATGGCATCCATAATTCAATTTCCATACTGTGGGAGTTGGTGGGTAATGTTGGTGCAATCAAACGTTTTATTAATTAACTCCGATTATAATGTTCAATCACTTAATGTTCCCGATATCAATTTACACAAACTCATTAATAATAATAGCTAGGAACGCGACACTGTCAATAATCGACCGTTCTGGTGCACCGTCACCCGAGAACTTGAGAGACGCGCGCCGGATTGTCACTATTGACTCTGCCCTACGCCGATAAACAGATGGCGCCAGCGTTCCACAGACCATTGCACTCCGACATATATATTATCTCTAATAACGTGTCCTGGCACTTTATACGACATCTATAATTGATATTATGAAAAAATAACTAAGAGTTTTTCAAGTAATCGTTATTCTGTAACATGCAATTTTACGCAATTTCCACCCCATCCATTCCAATGCGGCCGTTAAACCACATCCTCAGTCTTTTCACAAATGGCCCGGGTATAATTACCGGTAATCATTCAATTACTGCGGGCGTTGGGTTATAAATGTCACTGGAGTTTATTTTCTCGTGAACACACGTCTATTTTCACAAAGAAACTAGAAGTAACCATCGTGACCAGAAAAGGGCTATTACTCAATGCAGAAATGGATATAAAAGAGATTTTAGCAATTTTTCGAAATACCTGGATATGGGTAGAGATATGAGTTTTATAAACAAATTCGCTAGCTTTCCTTAAAGCATCACATACTTAGCCGACCCATTAGCTATAGAACCAATCTCCTTAACGGCTCTCCTTAGCCAGTTGAAGAAACCACGCATCATCCCGATACCCCAGCCCCCTAAAACATCACGTGAAATTTGAAAATACATGTAAAAGGTAAGGAGCAACCTATGAACGACCCACGGCTCGGCATGGGCCTCTTTAGTCTTAGAAGAGGGTTTTTAGAGCATATGAGTTGTCCACTTCGAGCTGTTGGAAATACCTTAAAATTATGAGTAATATATAACCTTAAAATTATGAGTAATATATAATGGGTGCATAGAGTTAATCTAGAGTAATAAATAGATAAATTATTGCATTTCATAATGTGGTTAGATTATACATTTACAGAAAATCTATATCAGTTTAAATTTACAGAAAATTTATGTCAGATGTAAGACTATTACATCAATCTGGACCATTTAGGAAGTCATCGCACTAGTAGTAGTAGTAGTAATAGTACTTTTCGATCAACCAGAGAAACTACAGATTTCATTGAGAACTGGAAATATAAACAATATATACATAGGGACAGTTTAAACTAAATAGATATACTTCATTGAATGGTAAAGATGTATACTTTATTTAACAGTACAAAAATAGAACAAAAGAGAAATACAATAACTTAAAATTAAGTAAATCGGCGGTCTTATAGTTAAATAGCGATCTCTCCAGACAACTCTTGCGGTTAGGGAGACAGTCAAAGAAGAGAGAGAAAAGGTAAGCGGTATTAATAATTAAATAGACATACATAGCAACACACCTCATTCCCATAGGCAGAGACCACGTCCTTCCACTTGCCACGATCCTCAATTTTAGACACTACATCTTCTTTTATACCACAACGTTCTCTCATCACACTATTTCTTACTTTGTCACTCGGTTTCAATCCACTAAAGATATTTACAATAATAGAAATATTCACATACATTACGTATAAAAACTAAATAGGTATAGAAAAGTATATAACTTGGCATAAAGTAAAATAATAGATGTGATCAAATAAAAGATAAATGTAAGAATATAATACTACGTCGCTTTAATGCACCCGATGTAAAAAAACTTCGGATAAAATTAAGAGTCCACCAGACGTCTCGACTTTCGGGCGCCGCATCTTAAAGCGATTAAATTACGTAAAAATATGTTCAATCGCAAATTTTCTATGTAGTTATATCACGATTTTAAAGTTATACTGTTAGCTGACCCAGCAAACGTTGTTTTGCCTAATAATTACTATTATCGCTATTGAAAACTAGAGGTTGGTGATAGAAAGGTGAAAATTTTGGGTTGTATGTGTTTTTGTGTGCTGTATCACAAAAACTAAAAAAAAACAATAATTTCGTAACAAAATTAAAAAAAAAATTAAGGGTGAATAACCCTTATCACTTAGGAGTATGAAAAATAGATAATAGCCGATTCTTAGGCCTACTGATTACGCATATAAAATTTGGTACAAATCGGTAAAGCCGTTTCGGAGGAGTACGGTAACTAACATTGTGACAGGGAAATTTTATATATTAGATGTATTAAATAAATCAAAACAAAGGTTACAGACATTTTCACACATTATTTCAATGTACAACTGATGATTAGAGAACGATCTAAAATTCAAAGTTACAAGATACCATTCGCACTCAGTTCGCAGAAGAACTAATAAGAAACGCAGTAGATTTTTTATTTAAACAGATATTTACACCGTTTTTGATTTTTTTTGAATATAATATGGTTCTTAAATTATTTTTAAAACTCTAAAGGTACGAGGTTCTTTTGCGTCCTGATCTGTGAGGAACTCACAAGAAATTATCATACGGGTTTACAAACGGGTATCCTTTTAAGCACAAGTATAACAATTTTACTGGTTTTAATTTAAGTAATAGTAATTTATTTTCACTGAAGTTCTTTTATTATATAAAGGGAAATAACTTCAAGAAAATTAAGTCTTTCATGAATTAAGCGTGTTATATTTCTCACTATTTTGCAAAACGTATTATATACAATATATCTTTATATATGATTCTTCTATAACTTTAGATTTCCGAGATATGTTATGAATTTAATTGTCATTAAAATTGGCGAAAATTAATACATATAATATATTGAAATCTCAAATGATGAATTGTAAATAAATTACCACGTGTTTTTGTCAATATTAGAAATCAAAGGAGAATTTATGAAATATTTTTATTTAGTAAAAAAGTGCCATATGTTATTTGTAAATATCAAAACTACATACAAACGAATTAGCATAAAAAACGCTGCACGTCTTCGTGGCGGTAATCGCACATTCGTGAATAAAAAAATTACCCTTATGCGCGTAAAAAAGGTTCACAAGCGAAGCTACCTTAAATTTTTCATTTACCTAATTAATTTAAGTCATTTACCTAAGTAATTTAAATATACTTATTTATTAATAACTAGCTGAACTCGCGACTTCGTCTGTGTGGAATGTTTTTAGGATAGCATTTTCATTAATTTATCCGTTCTTAGCTGACCTCTACTCGGCAAAAGGAATATTTCTACCAAATTTCAAGTCTCTACGCCTTGCGGTTCCAGAGATATAGTGATAAGTCAATATACACTTGGATATCTCTTATACATATATATATATATATATATATATATATATGTCGGAGGGCAGATATCTGTGGAACGCTGGCGCCATCTATCGGCGTCGACAGAGTCAATGGTGGCAGTCCGGCGGGAGTCACTCGACAGTTGTCGAGTAGCGCTCGATCGGAACAGTCAACTGTTGAAACTGTCGCGTTCCTAGCTATTAGTGTTAATGAGTTTGTGTAAATTGATATCGGGAACATTAAGTGATTGAACATTATAAACCGAGTTAATTAATACAGTGTTTGATTGCACCAACAATACCCATGAACGCCCACAGAATAAGAAATTAAATAATGGATCTAATTAATAACGATGTCGGCGGAGAACCCTACGCCCCTGTGTTTTATGTTTCTCCGTTCTCTCTTATTCTCCGACATCTAAAGTGGGATCACTGTTGGTGCGAAATGATAAAAAGGGCGAAACATACGTTTGTGCTATGTGTATAAACGCGTGCTATGTTTGGAAAACTGAATTAAAACATGTGAGTACTGATCGAAGACCTACAAAGCAATCTACCGGTCCAGGGTCGAACATGGTCCTTGACAAGAAAAATACCGGCATGAAATCGTAGTTCGCTACAGCTGAATTATATTTTCTGAAAATGCAACACGCGGCGGCCATTTTGTGCTAGCCGCCAGTAAGGCGCTTGGAGTGAAGCTTCGACGTGACTGTCTTGGATGGCATACGGGAGTTACATGGTGTGAGTTTAGCGTTTTGAGTTTACTACGATCTGGTGAGTCATCCAATGTACTAGATTTTAGTGGTGCTAAACTAACTTTTGTCAAATTCCTGTGACATGTTGCGTTGGCGCGACGCGCGGCGGCGAGCGCCCGCGTCCGGCGCGACGAGCGGCGGCGAGCGGCCGCGACGAGGACCGAGCGGCGGCAATAGCCGAGCGATGCCGAAAGTCTACGACGGTGGCGCTGGTCGCCTAGGCGACGTCGATAGCGCCCGAACGATGTCGTGGGCGAACGACGGCGCAGGCAACGGCCGAAAAGTGGCGAGTTGTCACATATGGGTGAAATAATTTCTTTTTTTTTACTTACGATTTTGACGCTGAATTTTGTGAAGAAAATTTGTAAGCCAAGTTTAATGGCTATCGTTTTAATAATATCGTTGCTATGACTACTATTTGTCAAACACGATTACATTGTACAGAGTAGATTCTCATGTATCTCGTATTGTGATTAACGCTTACTACCTTCAAGTCTAATATGTTTTGTCCGATAAATATTTCCAAAGTGACTTCAAGATAGATTACAAGATTTAAAATCCAGGTTTAGCTATAAACATGTTTACGATAGAGGTTTGAAGATTCTTAATGTAAATTAGGTGAATAACGGTAGCACGCGGAAATCGGATAAGTCGAAACTTTAGCAAACGTTTAGAAAATCTAGGGCTTTCTGATTTTATTTATCACAGGCCTACCTGTGACGCGTTTACATACAGACAAATTGAAAGTTTGAGTTGATAGATCCGAATCGTAGCGTACAGAGAAGACCATATCTAATGGCTAATAATCCAACTACTTCTGCTGTCCCTCCTGGAGGCACACCATATACCTCCAAAACCAGTTTACGTAAAGAATAGACCTTGTAGGTGTCATTGAGGCGGGAGATGCTAGCTTTGCGAATGATTTTCATAATATGATAGGCGATGTTGGGACAATGTTTAAGTATTCGTCGAGCGTATTCGAAACAGTTCTAGCAGATAACAAATTATGACCACAACCGACAGCACCCACTTGACTTATTCTAATCAAAAGGATAAATGACCGCAGAAATGACTAAAATGAATTTATAGTGTTGTAAATAATTCAGTTTCTTTAAAGAACTTATTAAAATAGTAAAATTAAGAAGTTAAAAACAAAATAGAAGTTGTTGTCGATAGGCGAACTTAGCGTTATTAACGATCACGTAAAAGACCTTTTAGGAGCGAATATTGTCAACCATCGCTTCTCTCAATTTGCTAGCCCTACTTTACTTGTGTAGAAGCATGACTGTTTTCAGACCACATTTGTTTTGACTATTCATTTAACAGTAACCCCGACCGTTACCCACTTCCGTTGATCACTGGATATACTTATCAGCGTCATAGAGCCGACTACTTTACTAAGCTAGATTGTGCTAAGACATTTTATTTAATTCTCTTCCCATTTCTCGCGTTAGTGAAGAGTTCATAGAAAGTACTGCTTTCATAAAAAAAAAAACGAAAGTCAACACGAATTTCTGACGATGACATTTGGTTTGTGGTGTACAATTTCAGTGTTTCAAAGTAACTATTACGAACGCGGTAGATGGTCTCCCTCATGACTATGTAATAGTGTATGTTGATAAAATTTAGATTCATTCTTCCGATGTAGTCGGGCCTAGATCTATTTAATGCTGTACTGGAAGCCCTCACTAAATTCGGTTCCTCTTTGAACATGGAGAAATGCTCATAATGAAGGTAGAGTTCTTGGGGTTCGAGGTGGTCTTGGGTTTCGAGGTAGAATCTTGTCAGATTTAATTAAATATCAGGAGACTAGAGCATCTTTTGTCTTTACCGCCCTCTGAGACTGTAACTCTCTTTTCTTAAGTCATTAGGTTTTAATGTCAAGTACAAATGAGGTGAACTTATGTGGCACGTTGATTTCTTTTAACGAAACCCCCCTAACGTCAGATCAAAGTTCAGTAGAGTCACGTGCACTGTTAAAATGCATTGACATGACAGACAAATGAAAGTACCAACTGGTTCCAAGCTGTACAGCAACGCGATGTAGTAATTTCTAAAGTTATAAAAGACTTGCAGGATGTTAGTTAGTTGATACTGCCGCTAGGACGTACATACATCGAGACACAGAAACAATTGGCATCCGTACATGGTGGACATCCCGCAAGTCCGCACCACTAAGAAGTGAAAAGCCTTGCCGGCTTCCGTTTTCCCAGACTCTTACGATCCAGGTATTTTCAAAGTCAGAGTGAATAGGCGCCTCTTAGGCAAGCGCGGTCCACCTTAGGCTGTATCTACACTTAACATCAGGTGTGATAGCAGCCAAACGCATGGTTATCAATCATGGAAAAAATATAGGTCGCATTCTATATCTTAAAAAAAAAAAAAAAAAGAAAAACCAAATTAATAACAGCTCGAAATGCTAACCTGCTTTCAATCTTGCCATGATTACCACGTACTCTACAATGGTCAGTAGTAAATGATTTTCGTAGTTTTATTTTCTTGGTGCCTTCAAAAAAAATAATTGTAACAAAAACAAAATTAAATAAATTTACAGAATAATAATTGGAATGAAAAAATTATGGTTTAAGTAGTTTCCAATTCGTTTCGGATTTCGGGGTTTGTAAAAGCCATTGGTTGAACTGACAGACTTGGACATCCTAATTGGTGGTGGAATATGGTGAGAAATGTAATGACCAGTATTTTTCTTACTACAAGGTTTAAAAAAAAAAAGGGCCTGAACTTATGTAATGTTTTAAGAGCGGCATAGCACTTAGTTACTTTTTGCTGAACATGTTCTTGAAACCGTAGACCACTGACAAATAAAAGACCCAGATTACGAACCGTTTGGGAATCTTGATTTAACGGCCCCAACGATAATAGATTGTTTATTTAGTAGAACTGTGTTAACTTGTTTTGTTGTTCCTAGAAATAAATAAGTGCATTTTTGTGAATTCAGTATGAGCCCGTTAGACCATTCTTTAATAGAGGCTAGATCGTTGTTAAGCTGTTGTGTACATAGCTGTAAATTAAAAATGGATGTTGAGTTCGGACTAATAAGTAATTGCGTATCATATGGACTAAGCACGAAAATAACCGAAAGGCTATTAGGTTTTTACTGATTCCTGGATGTGTCACAATACTTTAGAAATTATTTGGATAGCTGCGTTACTTTTAAAGTTGCGAAGACTCATTCTGTAAAGGTTCTATTCGAATTGCATCCTTTATCTAAGGTGGCTTGTGCCATTCAGTGCATATAAACGCGACGGGTAAACTTAGTGGAAGGAACGATAAGAGGTCAATAGTGATTGTTTTAAATGGCGATTTTCCTCACGATAAACATTGATTCCTAAAGTAGTTGGTATAAACACGGTGATTTTTGGCGCTTTTTAGTGCCCTTACCCGAATAATTGCTAATCAGGCATATAGTACGACGATTAAAAAGTTTGGTGTTTTTGAGCACGTAAGAATATCAATATGAATCTCATAGCGACAGCTCCATCTCATGCTAATGGGCAAGTAGAGCGCGTTATGTTTCTCATAAAATTCTTACCGTGCTAAAGACTAGCGATAGAAAATGTTGACAAGATGCTTTAGAAGAAGTTCAATTGGCTATAAATTGTACGATAATCTGAGTGTTGAAAGATTTCTCTTTAGAGCTTTTGATAGGTAAAGTCGCGAGAACTTTGTCAATAATGTATAGTGAAGTAAAGATTGAGGTAGACGATAGTGATGAGATTTTTGAATTGCATCCGTGAATATTATGGAGCGTGCGGCTTATGATAAATCACGTTTTGACAAAGCAATGGGGAGGTGGTGGTTGAATGGCGAGTTAGCTATTGAATGGCGAGGTGGCCATTATAAGGCGAGGTGGCCATTAAAGGGCGAGGTGGCCATTAAAAGGCGAGGTGGCCATTGAAAGATGAGGCGGTATGTTTAGATTTTGTAACCATAGAAATTAATTTTGTATGTAGTGCGGGTGCAGGCTGTGAAGGTTCAGGTTCTATAACGAAATGCGTCATTAACAAGTGAGGTGGTAGGTTTAGATATTGTTACCAAAATTAGGAATTAAATTTGTAAGTAGCGTGGAGGATATAAGGATTCACGTTCAATAACAAAATGCTTAGCTCTAGCTATTAGTTTAATGATTTTTGTTGAAGGTGTGGTCAGGATTGGCCGATCGGAACAAGATATTCTCGTGGAGGTTTAGTTTCAGATTAGCCAGCACACTGGGACGTGTGCAGGTCAGGATGGCCGTGTCGGAGGGCAGATATCTGTGGAACGCTGGCGCCATCTATCGGCGTCGACAGAGTCAATGGTGGCAGTCCGGCGGGAGTCACTCGACAGTTGTCGAGTAGCGCTCGATCGGAACAGTCAACTGTTGAAACTGTCGCGTTCCTAGCTATTAGTGTTAATGAGTTTGTGTAAATTGATATCGGGAACATTAAGTGATTGAACATTATAAACCGAGTTAATTAATACAGTGTTTGATTGCACCAACAATACCCATGAACGCCCACAGAATAAGAAATTAAATAATGGATCTAATTAATAACGATGTCGGCGGAGAACCCTACGCCCCTGTGTTTTATGTTTCTCCGTTCTCTCTTATTCTCCGACACATATATATATATATATATATATATATATATATATATATAGAGCTAATGTCTTACAGATCGGATTCCGTCCACTATTAGATAATTACTCAATAATCGTCACATAATTGTATCGAAACAATTGGACAGACCAAATCAGATTCCGATCACGAATGACTAGACGCAATCGTTTCAAAAATCAAAATTGAAACCCTATAAAAAAACTGTGTCATTGCAAAATCAACTTTAAGTATACATTACAAAGTTTTAAACTACAATGACCATTAAAAGGGACGTGTATTCGAGTCCGGACACGGGCGCGTTGCCAGCTGTCCGGTGTGACTGACCTTGCCCAATATGTTAATGCAGTAACCCGTGGGTTTGAAGTGGATTTTAATATCGAATAAGACTTTTAAGTATTATATTTACTATATTTCATCCATGACTTCGGCTGTGATAAAGATTTAACATAGTTATTCCAATTTTCGCTTAATATGTGAAGAGAGAAGAGTATTGAAAGTCCCGAGTCGGGTCAATTAGGGTGAAGGAACAGAGAACAGTGCACTTGTGTACTATGACTGCCAATCCGCAAAGGATGCTGGTCTATGCTCTAAAAACCCTCTCTCATATGAGTGAGGAGGCTTGTTCCCAGCAATGGAACGTGAATGAGCTGCTACTTACCTTTTTTTATCTGAAAATAAATTTTATTACGACGCTAAAGAGAAAACAAGTAATCAGCAAAGTATAAATATACTGTCCAAGATAAATACAGATGTCACAATTTTATTTTTACGGGTTGCTTTATGTATGTTTTTCAGCGTGGATACTGCTGGTTTACACTCGCCCGATATATGTTTACCTTGTTCAAATTTTCAATCTATACAAAGAAATGTATAAAGTTGGATCGTCAGTTTGAAATTTCAATTTTATTATTTATATATAAATAATTCAATTTCAAAAAAATTTGTCTGAATGTTTTCTCCTTCGTAACTGCAGCTTTTGACAGGACTTATACATAGCTGTTGTTATACGGAGTAACTCATACTACTTTTATTAAGTGAGAAACAGCTTGCAATAATAATAAGTCTTTGAAATTCCCGTAGGGATAGACGGAGACCACGTCTTTCCACTTCCACGATCCTTGCATATCTCCTTCGCTTCTTTCATTTTCATTTAACCTTTCATACAAGTTCGTCGGTTTAAAGTACTCTTTAACTGGCCCTTATTTAAAATGTGCTGGATTTGGTCCATTTAGTCTTACCTTTCCAACTTATCCTTATTCACTCTTGTCTCATAAATCCTTTTTTTGTCAGTCTCCTTTCATTCATACTCTCTGCGTGCCCAAACCACCTAAGCATACCTTTCTCAATTTTAGTCACTACATCTTTTATACCACAACGTTCTCATATCACACTATTTCTCTACTCTGTCACTCAGTTTTAATCCACTCAATGCTCTCATCTCTACCGCATTTATTCTACTTTTGTGCTTTTTCTGCCAGACCCAACTTTTTGCTTAAATATCTTTTAAAAGCTCATCTGAATCGTCATTAGTCTAATGGTAAGCTTTTTTTTATTGCCGACAGGTTAGCACTTGACTGTTATAGTCAATGCTGATACAGTCAAGATGGGTGCGCGTTAATCTGGTTAGAGGCAACTTACCTCTTATGGTTTCCATACAAAATCGTACCGGAACACAAATCTCGTTGCTTGGCATCTTTGTTGTTAGGATGGTAACTAGCCACAGCCGAAGCGTCTCAACGGTCCAGACTCGGACAACTTAGATAATACAATTTTCTAAACTCACCCTACTGAAGAAGAGGGCGTCATCTACCAAGTTCGCTTTTAGGCAAAGTCGAATATAAAATTTCTAAAACATATCCCAAGTGGATCCGATCCTAGGACCTCTGTTATTGAAATAAACAGTTGTACCATTACGCTTAGAGGCCGTCAAAATTCTATCCATTAATCTTGCTTAGCTAGTACGAGGTTTCGTAACTTGACTTGCACACCAACCACATCCGGTTGTGGTAACGTTCAAATTTATTATTTTACGAGCAGCTTTAAATCGCGAAGCTTTTAATTCTCATTGGTATTGTATCAAAGGAGTGAAACGCAACACAAACAGGATGTCAGTTTACATTCGAAAATATTCTTTTCAAGTACATTATAATACTCTTATGACTTGTGGTTACTTCAAAGCTGTAGATAATTTCGTCAAGAATAATAAAATATAGAACGTACGGCCAATAATTTTCTATAAATATAAATTTTTCACTAGCTTACAATCTCCCTGTAAATAATAATAAAATATCTTGCTCAAATAATCATTCGTTAATAAAATATTTGTTCACTCATCCATTCACTTTCAAGTAATTATTTTAAAACTTGTAGTAATTGCCTCTACAAGTTTTTGATGTATTTAATCCATTAATTAAAATTGTTATGAGAACAGGACCTTCTATTGAAAGCTTGTGTAAAAGGTATGAAGATTTATTTCTACGTAACCAGTTTATACGTAGCTTAGGAACTTTTTTTAAGTAAACTAAAGCGATTATTACACAAAATTTTATAATCATTTGTACGCCAATACAGCATAACTATGTTTTAAAGTAAATAAATAAATGGTATTTATCATGTCTATCACTTATATTTGTTATATCAATAGCAATTAGTGATGAAGGTAAAGTCTTTACCAAATTTTCTTTAGAACTTTCTAATTATTTCTATTTCAGAGAGTAGAATTATTAGTTTATGTACGTTTACTAAATGTATGGTTTTTTAAAAAGTATAATTCATAAGAACAAAGTAAATAATATAACGTTGCCATGGCATTTTCAACATAGTGATAAATTATATCACGTTCTACCTACTAAACATTCCCTTGTATATACGCATTTCTGTTATATATTGCCTCGATTACCGCGCAAGCTTGGAGGTTCACTTAGATAAGGTTGCTTCCGTTTCCGCCTTGCTCGTAAAAACTAGACTGAACCAATGGAGATACTGTTAATTTTATGGTTAACCTTTGAAAAGGACAGAAATGTATTACGTATTCACATTGTAAATGTCCGAGCCTGTCAACGCAATCGTTTGATGTACGCATACAGGAAGTATCTGAATTCACAAGGAATATATTAACATATGTTCTTATGTACAACCATTCTAATCTGCCTACACAGTATATCGCTGCTTTGGAATAATACTGACACAAATCAAAAGATAATACGAAATAGTCCTTTAATAATGAAACAAAATGATCAATTTAATAGGAATTTTTAATACAAGGAAATATAGTTAAATTTTTGTGGTTTATCGACATATTGACTATTAAATTTTGTCGATATTTCGACCCAGTTGCATAGATCGTGGTTACGTCGTTACTGCTGTAGGCGGTTGTGTCAAGCTATCAGGGGCAGAATTTTTCACGGGACCTACATCCGTTTTTTGGCATACTACACTCACAACGTCACGTTTTAATTTTGAAAAATTGCGTCGTTTGTGCATTTGGCATAACTTCACCACTGGATTCCACGTATCCGCGAGCTTAAAACCATCTTCGCTATGAAATTCTATCCAGTGTTAAGTTCCCTCCCTGCTGCAAATTATGCTGCGCGATCTCAGATTTTTGTATGTCGTTGTGTTTGATGGCATTTGTGTCCTGACACACGCGTTGCTCTGGAAGGCGTCGTTTGCCCAAAAAAATTCTAAAACGCCATCGTGATATGTACCCGTTCAAATTATCAAGAAAATATAGATTAATATAACACCTGCTTTAAGAATAGAGACACAATTCAAAAATGCTTAAAGTACAGTTTGAAAATTAAACAGAATAATAGTAGAATCAACTAATGACTAAGATATTTATTCGAGGCATAGCGACATTTTTGACGATTTTAATATGACTTTTTGACACAAGAAAATAAGGATTTTTATATATTGTCCATTATAATTATAGATTGTTTGATTATTCATCAAAAGCAACAATACGATCTTATGTCCAACCATTCTAAACCTACACGATATATATATAGGCAGAATAATATTTAAATAATAATGGATTTCCTTTGCTTGTACTATATTTATGCTGTGCTCAAGAAAATAACAATTACAGTTAATATCAACTACTTCCGAAGTATGAAATCATTAATAATTGCAATTTGTAACCCACGCAGCCCGATTGATTTGCGATCTTTGTCTATAATAGGTACTTTGAAAGACGAATTGCAGCTAAAGTAGTTCTTGACCTAATTCTAGTCTCACAAAATAAACAATAACTAAATTGTAAATAATTACACATGATATTATTTATCGAATATGTGATTTAAAATTAGTTAAGAAAACATTTATTAAAGATTTTAAAAAATGACATTAACTCTCGCAAAACAAAAATCTAGTCACTCAAACGAGCATTTCAATGTAATATCCAGACATTAGATTCTGGAACAGACAAAAAAAGCATAGACTATTGAAATGACAGAAAACAACAGAGATTATTTTCCAATAATCATTTAAAAATAACAACGTTTATTTACATGTTATCAAAATAAAACCCCATTAAATTATACGGCATTATTTACGATATATAATAAAGACATATAATATACAGAGCACTTCATTTGTCTTTACCACTTTACTAGTATATATTATGTAGTAATAATTAAATGAACTTTATTATCATGTTTTCAAATCACAATCTATCTAATCATACATCACCATGTGTTTAATATTAAGAAGTTGATAAAATATTCATTGATACAATAAATATTTGAAAAAGCTGTATTAGTATCAAATGCCATCTAATACAAATTGTATTTGAACTTGAGTGGATGAATAAAAAGTAAATTTATTCAGGAGTGGAAATTTCTGTTATTGGGTATTGAAAAATATGTTAACTTACTCGTATATACAATTTAAAAACATCCCAAAAACGAGAATACAATCTTGCAAGCGGACAAGACGTAGTACGAATCCATTCGGTCTTGGGACAGATAAAAAAAAGCATAGACTATTGAAATTTACATAGAATTTCGACTGGCGCTCGTATCTCGCTCGTTCACTGTCACACGACGCGCTTTGATGACGGCGAATTCTATTCGGCACAGATTTTTTTTTCGGTTCGTACCCATTATTGTGTAGACGTGCCTTTACGGCGTGAAGAGGGATTACGTTGACATTTTTAAAAGGCTTAATGGAATATTTTAAATGACAATTAAGGAGCACCATTCGAGTTTTACTTAATAGAAACGACAAATGGTAACCAGAATCGTTCCGAAATGCAATATTTCGCCTTTTAAAGTGAAACTCTACAACTAAACTCTTCAATATTAATTCTAGTGAATACTTGACAATTTGGAAGTGAATTTTTTTACGTATAACTTGAGAAATTAGAATTACGAAAAGGATGAACGGAAGTTGAGAGGGAGATATAAATAACTGTATATCTGTATATCATTCAATCATATTACTAACTAATAACTTCATAGACTACAAGCCCATTTATAATCTTACAACAATTATCTACATTTTTTTTTTCATGGGCCACTAGTCTATTCTATCCACTACCTAGCCTGTCTAGTCTATTGACTGCCTCATTGGTCTAGTTGTTAGCATGTTCAACTACAAAAATCAGGTCCTGGGTTCGAGTCCTAGGTCAGGCCAAATAAAAAATCAATATTGAGTTTTTTGTTAAGATTTTCTTAATATTTGCCCGAAGTTGGGAAGTTGGCGGTGTAATCCACCCCCGTGCCTCGGAGAGCACGTTAAGCCGTCGGTCCTGCGCCTGATCTCTCTCAGGTCGTGTCGGTTTCCCGTCACATCGGACTATGAGAGTGAAGGAATAAAGAGTGCACTTGTGTACTATGCCTGCCAATCCGTAGTGGAGCAGCATGGTGGGTCTACGCTCTAAAAACCCTCGTTCCTTGGAGTGAAGAGGCCTGTGCCCAGCAGTGGGACGTTAATGGCCTGCTACTTACTTTTTTACTAGTCTATTAGTTTTATTTTAATCGTGTGGTCTAAACTTGATTGTAATCATTTTGCTAAATTTACCTAGAACATATGATAGGTTTGTATTAAAAAATATTATTCTAGTTTTTTAAAACAAAGCATCGTCAAAGGGATATCGCCGTACTTTAATTTCCACACTAAAGTGTACGCAAACAAAGTTGCGAGAACAGCTTGTATAGTCGTACTAAATAATATAACAACAGGTGGAACTCCAGCAATACAATAGCTAAAAGAGAAAAAGTACAACAATTCTCTACAGTTGTCTATGATAAGTTCAATGTCAACTGTTGACACCATCCGACCTCAAAAATTCCAATAACTTGAGTTTTTGTTGAGTTTTCACTGTAGTTTGGTGTCAACATAAAAAATGGGATAAGAAACAAATAGTGATAAGGAAATTCCGTATTTTAATCACTACTATACTAATCAGTGTCTGTTTTATATAAAAACAAATCTTTAATCAGCACAAGACGCTCATTCTCGCGACACCATTCTCGGTATAATATCGGTTTTTCCCGTGAAATTGAATTAATGAGGAAACAAAATAAAAAGCAATACAATGACAGTATCAATCTATATATCGGTGGCCATTACGTTTAAGGATAAAAACTTAATATTGTAACACAGTGTCTTACACAGCATATTTTAATAGCAATATGATTTGAAAATAAATGTCGCCTTGTTTGTTAAATGGGTTGATATAATCATCTACGTGACTATTATATTCACGTAGGGGCCGTCAATATATAAAAGAATATGTTTCTATTTATGTCTTTTAGAGAATTCAAAGTCACGTAACTAATGTGGCCTAAACCTGGCACATAGAAAGACTATTATGTGGTACTAGACGACAAAATTGATGACTTCTTTCGCAATAAAGGCGATCAAATTTGTCCATATTCTCAAAGTTTTCCTACGGGATCTGAAACAACATTGATAACACACGAGGAACAACTATAGTTCACAACTATGCCTACAACTATTCACTGTAAACTCGACCTTGTAATTTGAAAAGCTTTGATTGGTTAGAGGGGCGGACATTGACTCACTGCATTCTTAACGCGAACGAACTATAGTTAAAGAATATACCTTTCAAAGAGCAAAAATGGTACGAAAACATGTTTACAAAATTTTATTATTCTCTACATGTCTTCGTTATTATACATATAGTAACTTGTAACCTTTAGCCTGCTTGTAAGAGATTTATTTTGCATAGAATTAGTACTCATGATTCTGATTGAACCAACATGCATAGAGCGTCAAATTAAGAGGACCCCTTAGCTAATGAAACATCGTCATTTTTTAAATATAAATAAATTAAATATTTCTGGTGCTTGCGTAGTTAACTTGACCTATTCCTACAGACCTTGTTTTGCATTGTTAACCGTCATTAGCTTACGAAAATACTATATTAGTAAGTACAAACCAATTACGAAATTGTTGCTAAAGTATTTTGTAAGTTTATTTAACTTTTCCACTGAGATCTATGTAAACTGAAAGATGATTATCGCATAATATAAAATCTTAGTCAAGCACACAGAAGATTCCAGAGCAGTATATTTACTTGTGTCAAAACCCAAATTTTTATCGCCAAAAATACACTGTGTTACCACAAAAGTACATAACGTGTAAAACTTTTACGGCTAAACTTTTACGGATTAGCGTCACGAAGATGTGCAGCGGTTTTTTTCCAAGATGTTTGAAAGTTAGGTAGTTTTAACATTCAAAAATAATGTGTGACATTCGTCATTTTAATGATAATTAAATTCCTAACATATCTTTCTATTTCCTTTCCACTAAGTCTCAGAAATCTACAGTTTTAAATTCGTATAAATATGAACAAGGCTTAAAAAATTTGTTTGACAAAGAAGTTTCACTTCTGACATGTGTACTCTGTACGCACGAACTTTAAATTTTTTCCCTATTAGTCTATGAATGGCCATAGACATTTATCATTAAGAGAACCGTTTACCAAATATTTATTTTAAAAAATCTCTTTGCACCTTAATTTATTAAATGACGTAAAATCATATTTATTTTGTAAGAACACATGAACAATGTCGGGTGAAAAGCAAGCTAGGCTAAAACAATGGAGCGGATTACATTATGATACTGTTTGACATTAGTAATAAACGATTGCGTCAGTCATGTGCAAGAAAGCTTTCATAATCTCGTGTTATGCTATCTTGACACTAAATGTAATATAATCATAATAATACGCATATATATATTGACGTTATAGAATTAGAAAGGCACGTACTATATATAACAAATGTGTAAGTTTTTAGTTATTTATCAAGTAAAATCAGTGCCCTTTTCATGATGTCACAAAGGAGTATCTGTATATTCTCACATATAAGTCGCACATAGACACACACCTACGTACAAAGACACATTTTATCTGGACCTTATTTAAATCAAAAGAGAAAATGTAAAACAAATCTAAAATATGCTGTTAGATTTTACGTAAAAATAAAAGTGTAACCCACAGCAGGGCATTTATCCACTACAATCACTCAAGTCGTAAAGTAAATAAAGAATTAAACCATTTTTATTAACCAACTTCTCTTTGCAAGACCTATACTTTTTCGGTGAAGGAAACCTTTGTGAGGAAATTTGAGAATGCCAGAAGTAATTCTAGATTATGTGTAACTTGTTAAACGTTAAAAAACTGTTGCTTTTTAAAAATTTGATGGTACCACGCCAGGGTTCGAACCTGAGCCTCTTAATTTTAAGTAAATAATTGGACCATCAACGGCTTTGCTATTTATCAAGAACCAACTTTACATTATATGCAATTATCATTTTAAGCAGAAAATTCCACGATATTATAAATATCTGTAATTTAATCCAAAGTAAAATTATTCAACTTTATCTAAATCTACATTTTTGTTAGAAATTGTAACAGAAATATAAATTTAAATTATACTACAATAAGTATTCATAAATCGGTTAACGACCCTGACCTTCTACAATATTTAAAACAACGCACAACGGCTGTCAAATTCAAAATTTCACTTGACATTTTCAACCGTTTACAATTTCAATGCAGACATAAATCTGTTACATTTTTTTATTGATCATTCACCGTGAATAACATTAAAATAATAGAAAATTCCTCAATTAAAAAAATTATATTACGAATGTCGATATCTTTTAACGTATCTTTTGTATCGTTTCTCTACTATAGTATTTGTACAGTTCGATAGTGAATTTACAGTTTCCAACGATTATAATTTCGTGATTTTTTTGTTTTTCAAAATACAAGTACTCTGTGGGAAAAAGAAAGGTATATTAGTCTTTGGTCAAAGATTCTGAAAACCAAACCAAGAGTTGGTTTTCTTATAATAAAATTTCGTAAACTTTTGAAAGTTTGTCAAAAACGTATTGCTTATTTCTTTGACATATCTTCGACGAGAACATTCTACAATACAAATTCTTAAATCGGAATAACCTCAACATGTTTCAACATAGGTACACCGCGGGCGGTGGTTAATGCACTTTGAAAGTAAATTATCTAGTTACACAATTTGGGAGGCTTTGTCTTTTGACATCATTGCTATATTTCGTAATACATCCGTGTAACATGTTTTATGAATGTAGATTAGAAAGATTCACGATTGATAATTAATATCAAATAGGTAGGAATTACTTTCGTTGACTGTACCGACGTATTTTTGAAATGTCAACGAACTTGACATGGAATGTAAAGGAAGCAATGTGCCTTTTAACCCTAATCGAACAAAAAGAGATAAGAAAATTGTATTGCACGTAGGTACACGACGCAACAGGTATTAACGTTTGTTGCCCCATTGAGAAGGCCAAACCAGTGCGAGACAAAAGATTAACCAAATTATATAATTGATTTAAGTTTCTCACTGCGTGTTTTAGTTTTAATTACACTTACGTAAATTAGTTATAAAGTTGCACAAAAAGTCTACCAACCAACAATGAGGGAGTAAAAGAAGGTCACTGACCCACAATAGGAAAAAAACACTGTTCGCATCGCGGATAACCAAATCTGTATCTGTACAAAATCTGTTCAAACATACCTTGTTCAAGTTCCAACGTACGTTCACCTTAAAACTAAGCCTTTGTTTCCACAATCAACGGCACCCGATCATACAGAAACAGTTTATCTGAAAATAGAAACGAATTTTATTAATGTACCGCCTTCGAGACGCACTAGCCGGTTTTAAGGAGTTTCCACCATTAACGTAAACACAAATGATCGGGTGTTATTACCCACCGATAAAGCAAGAACACGTTCACAACAGTTTTTGTCCACAATGCACGTTTCGACTCACAGTATAGCCGGTCGTTCCGGAGCAAAACTAGTTTATTTTTCCGATCGCATTATAAAACGACAATCGTCCATCTTCAGTGGCGGTCGGCGCGAGACTGGGCGAACACAGCGCCCTCTCTTCTGCGCCCCATAGCGTATATGTGTGCGTAGATGGTCTATGTATTCGTGCACCCTGCGCCCCGACAACGGTTTATTTATTTTCAAATACAGGGTGAATAGTCTGTGCTTTCTGTGATAAAAATGTCAAATTTTATATTATCTATGGTATACTCTACGCCACTTTAAATACCACAACCATGTTCGACTGAAGGCGAGGTTATAAAAGGTTTATTTATTGAAGTAAAATTTCTCTACGGACTCTTGACCTGGGGAGTAAGCTGGCGAAAACGCTCTCGCGTTACGAAATGTGTGATCGGGCTAGGTAAACGTTGTACTTCAGTCATTTGGTCTGAAGCGCACTTATTTTTTTCCATACAAAATTAATATTCTATGGAATGTGTGATAAAAAAAATTTATTACATTAAAAGTTATTTTATAGACTTTTTATTATAGCGTTAAAAGACCACGTATAAACTATTAACTTGCATATGTTGAAGTTTTGTAATATAGATGATTATGTGACCCCATTTTAATTTTTTTTTTTTGCTAACCTGTTACTGTGATCACACCTGGTGGTAAGTGATGATGTAGTCGAAGATGGGAGGCGGTAGGTCTTTGCTAAGGATTGGGAGGTAACTAGTCACGGCCGAAGCCTCCCATCTGTCTAGAATCAGACAAATAAGAAATACATTTTCCTAAATTCGCCCTACCAGGGATGGAACCTGGGCTCTCTGCTAGCATAGCGAGTACTCACACCACAGCGCCAGTGGGGCCTCATAATATTAGCAACAACAAAATTGTTGTTTCGTTTTGTTATGTGAGTGTGACTACACTGGAGCCCATTTAACTGGCTACATTTCAACTGGTTTTACCATTGTCTATAGTCAAGGGGATTCACTTCACATTAGGTGAACCGTGTAATCGTTTGCCTGTTTATTTTAAAAAAAACATGAAGATTCGCGCGTCGTTCCTTGTAAACGGCCGTGAACCAGCACGTCAGCCGGTCATTGCCACGGACGGGTATAAAAATACGTCACATCTGAGACGATTATGCTTACATATAATTTTTATTGAAAATGTACTTCTTCTTAATATGGTAATCGTGTGATAATGTATTCTAGTGAATAAACTGACGTTTGATATATGGAATTTTCGTATTAACACATAATCTTGAAAAATATATATTGCTATTGCTTAATTTATCATTAGTTTACTGACTTCGTCGTCGTTATTAAGCTTTTATTAAGTTGTGTTATGCGTGGATTCTTGTTTAGAGAAATCCCAGATTTGAGTCCTGGGGAGTAAACCGTGAAATTTCTCTTTATAAAAATGAAACTTACGTACTCGATTGTTCTTTAAGTTAAGGAGGAAACATCGTGAGGAAACCTGAATAATTCTAGAATGTCTGTAGCTAACCCGTAGTAAAGCAGCGTAGTGGGTCTATGCACTAAAACCCCTATCTCTAATAAGTGAAGAGGCCTGTGCCCAGCAGTGGGATGTTAATAAGCTACTACTTACCTTACTTTGTTAATTCACAGTCTTCACAATATAAAACTTCTTCAAAATTGTTTTAAAATTGTCGTTTGTTAATCAGATTTTGCGATAATTATACACACGACCAGATTTTGCAGTGGCTCATTGAAATTTTATTATTAACTTTCCTGTTACTTTTCATAAAATCACATATGTTATGTTTTTTAGAACAGTTATTACAGTTTAACTGATTGTAATATTTATTTTTTACGTTGCGTTATTATTAAATTAAATCTTTATTATTAATATAATAATTATAGTTATAAAACGCATAATTAAAAGTCAAAATCATGGACGGTACAAAATCATCCTAATGTAATTGACTTTTTGAGATAAATAAATAGATCATGTACATACATTAATACATAGTATCACGCCTCATTCCCATAGGGGTAAGCTGGGACAACAGCCTTCCACTTGCCACGATCCTTGCATATCTCCTTCGCTTCTTTCATTCTCATTAAACATTTCATACAAGTTCGTCGGTTTAGAGTACTCTTGACCTCGCCGTTTTTTAAAATGTCCTGGATTTGGTCCAGGAACGTTCACCTTGGTCTTCCCCTTCCAACTTTCGCATTCACTCTTGACTCATAAATCCTTTTTGTCAGTCTCCTTTCATTCATTCTCTCTACATGCCCAAACCATCTAAGCATACCTTTCTCAATTTTAGTCACTACGTCTTCTTTTATACCACAACGTTCTCTTATCACACTATTTCTTACTCTGTCACTCAGTTTTAATCCACTCATGCTTCTCAACGCTCTCATCTCTACCGCATTTATTTTACTTTTGTGATTCTTCTGCCATACCCAACTTTCACTACCATACATAAGTGTTGGCACCAACACTCCAGCATGCACTGCCAGTCTAGCCCTTTGAGACACCATCTGGCTATTCATAAAAGCATGCAGAGCACCATTTACCATATTCCCTGCATTCACTCTCCTTTCGATATCACTGTCACATGTTCCATCTTTTGTAAATTTAGATCCCAAGTATACAAATTCTTTCACCTCTTCCACTTGTTCCCCATCTATCAAAATATTGCCATTCGTCATAGATTCATCTCGTTCAAAAAGCATAACTTTCGTTTTGTTTACATTCACTTTCATTCCTTTCCATACGGTACACAATCTAAGCAGACTACACGTGACATTTTCATTTTATGTACTTTAAGTCAATCGATTAAGGTTTGATTTTATTTGTATCAAGTTATACGTCATTATGACGTCACAAAATTGACGACCAATCGTTGCTCATTTTTAAACGCGAAACTTTTTTTAAATTATCCAATTGTAATTCGTTTATAATTCATTAAATTATTGTTATAAACAGTTTAACTTATAATTTATCATTATTATTTATAGTTGAGCTATAAAATACAATAAAAATCGTTATTATTTTTAATTAACAAATTACTTTTTAGCAAGAATCTATATTTCTAACCGCTAAGCCCTTATGACCTATTTCTAAGTTAAAAGGAGCTCGAAAATTAAGTCATTCACGTCACCTACATACCATACTTGACATTCT
This sequence comes from Elymnias hypermnestra, assembly GCA_015832385.1. Taxonomy (NCBI): domain Eukaryota; kingdom Metazoa; phylum Arthropoda; class Insecta; order Lepidoptera; family Nymphalidae; genus Elymnias; species Elymnias hypermnestra. Next base: position 1,701,405 of record JACTOM010000931.1, on the reverse strand, counting down.
TTAGCATCTTTCTCTCCCCAATTTTCTCAACCTTTCCGCAATACGTGTTAGAATGCGGATTTCCTTGTAAGGTGTTTAACAACAAAGCTGTTATAATGACCCAAAAGAGTAGATGAATTTGCTTAATAGGTACAACTCTGTTAAAAGTGCACTTTTCGAAATTAATGTTAAGTTTTCACACAAAAACGAATGGACCGATTTCAAAATTTTTTTTCAACCTTAGAAAGTTACATTTTCACTGAGCAACATAGGCTATATTACTTTTTTTTAAATAGGGATCCCTAAGAATAATGCATTAATGTGCAAAAAATCTGTCATCGGGTGCACCGGGGAAATTATTTATGATAGAACAAAAAAATGTTCTACAAATTTATAGAACGTATTAATATCTCCAAAAAAACTCCTCTCCTCTCTCCAAACTGCGGTAGTTAAGCCACTATATCTACTTTTTTACCTTTTAAATGTTAATAATAACGCCGGTAATAATCAAACCCTAATATTCATACCTGTGTATTAATCCTTATCCTATTAAATTATATTATATTAAATACCGTTTCAATTCATGTAATATGCTTTTTAAATTATTGAAATCGGACATTCCATTCAAAAGATATAATGAATATAAAATCGCAATCTTAAAAGAATAACGTATCCCGAGAACGATATATCCGTGGGTGACACCGCGGGGCATTGCTAATATATATAGTAGTAGACTGCCTCATTGGTCTAGTGGTTAGCATGTTCGACTACAGACATGAGGTCCTGGGTTCGAGTCCCGGGTCGGGCATATTCAAAAATCAATATTGAGTTTTCTATTTAAGATTTTCTCAATATTTGCCCGAAGTTGGGAAGTTGGCGGTGTGATCCACTCACGTGTCTCGGAGAGCACGTTAAGCCGTCGGTCCTGCGTCTGATCTCTCTCCGGTCACATCGGTCTATGAGAGTAAAAGAATAGAGAGTGCACTTGAGTACTATGCCTGCCAATCCGTAGTGGAGCAGCGTAGTGAATCTATACTCTAAAAACCCTCGTTCCTCGGAGTGAGGAGGCCTGTGCCCAGAAGTGGAAGGTTAATGGGCTGCCACTTACCTTTTTTAATATTAGATGATCTCACAAACTTCGTACCGCCTTAAAATCAGTAAATAAAAAAGTTGAATGATAGTTTCAACAAAAATGTGGTCAAAACTTAACCGGAACAAAAATAATTGGTAGTCAAAATAAATCGACCTTTACGCCCAGATTCCCGCCAAAGTGCTGCCAAGCAAGAAGAATACATAACTCAGTAAATATCCCATCAGTCTCAAAGATACAAACCTTAACTGTTCTTTAACAACAGTTTCTATAAAGTTAAATTAAAAATACAAGTTCGAAGGGTAGGATCTATATTTAATACAAGGAAGCCAAAATTAACGAACTTCGTTGGGAAACTTGGACTGAATGTTAGTTTTAAATACGTCAGGGCCTTTAGACAACGTTGCTTTCGAAGATTGCTAACGCTCAAAAAATGTATGGGAATGACATTTCATATGGATACTAATCGAAAAATTAAACGTCACTCTCATACATTTTTAAGCGTTAGCAATCTTCGAAAGTCACGTTGTCTACGGGCACAGGTGCCTATAGGAATATAACTTGTCAGAGGCCCTGGCTTCTATTCCTAAAGAGCAAAATCTGGAATTTGTATTTTATAACTAATAAATCTTATAAATTCAATCAAATTGGTTTAGTTCTGTACTTTATCAAGGCGACGTTAATAAAATGCAATATAACGAATTGTGACGTGACGTTTTATTAAATTCCCTATACTAAAGGTTATTTATACATTTAGTAGGAACGTTTACAACACATTTACTTATAATATAAAAGCCGATATGCAAACAACAGCTACCTGCTACACATTAAACAATAAAATAATAGAAAAAAACTGGCAATATCAATAGTTTATAAATAATTCGCTGGTAAGGTTGTTTCTAAAGTATAGTACAAATCATAAAATATCTCAATCAATACAGTAACGATAAATATGGTACGATATAAATGCACAAAGCTTCATCTCAAATTTAGTATTTACATGAAATGTGGATCGCATCAATATCAATATCCTCATGAAATTTGTGGATATAAGAAAAGGTTGCTGACCCCTGGTATAGCCTAACGTGACATTCTCATGAATACCCACAAAATAAAGTGGAAAGGAGTTTCAACTTTAAATTGAAAAGTTCTTTACTCAAGTTGCTTTTAAAGCAGTTTTGAATCAAATATTTATTAATGATTGACAATTTAAACACGTTTTAACAAATTATGACATAAGATACTTTTACTACTTTTTTACTTTTACTACTTAATATACTTAAAATAAGGCTAATAAAGAATTACAAAAATTGCTATATAAATATTTGAAATAATAGAGATATTAAGAAGTCGGATTGTAAGTTAAAAGTGCGTGCGTACAAATTAATTTTTAAGTCTTGTTTATATTTATACAAATCTAAAACTTTAGGTTTCCGAGACATAGAGGAAGGGAAAAATGAAGATATTTTAGGAATGCAATGAATTTTATTGTCATTAAAATATTAAGTGTCGATAATGAATACAAATAATTTATTGAAATCTCAAATGACGAATTGTAAATAAAAATGCCACGTGTAGATTATAAAATATTAGAATTTGTTAATTAAATTTTGTTTTTGAATTAAAAATGTAGAATAGAGAATTTATGAAATATTGCAATTCGTCATTTGAGATTTCAATAAATTATTTTACAAAAAATATAATTTTCTTAAACTCTAGAATTTTTATTTCAAAAATAAAATTTCTATTGTAATAATTAATTTACAATTATTTTGTATAAATTTAAATTGCGGTTAGGTATTTTACTATTTACAAAAAACCAACTGCCTCATTGGTCTAGTGGTTAGCATGTTCGACTACAGACATGGGTCCTGGGTTCGAGTCCCGGTTCGGATCAATTCAATAACTGATATTGAGGTCTCTATTCGAGATTTTCTCAATATTTTCCCGAAATTGGGAACTGGGTGATGTCATCTCGAAATTCACATTGGACTATGAAGATTGAAGGAATAGAGAGTGGACTTGTGTACTATACCTGCCAATCAGTGCAGTGGAGCAGCGTGGTGGGTTTATGCTCTATAAACCCTCTCTCATATGAGTGACGAGTCCTGTGCCCAGCAGTGGGACAATAATGGGCTGCTACTTACCTTACCTTACAAAAAATCACGAGGAATTTTAATGCAATATTCATCGTCAGACATTTTACTATATTATTTTTTAAACAACATAAAATGAATGTATTTTTATAATTCTCTTTAATTTATTTTTATACATTATTAAATAATATTATGTGAAACACTGTAATGTAAATATCGAAGAAACATTTTTTTTTATTGCTGACAGTTTAGCCCTTGACTGTGATCTCAACTGATGGTAAGTGATGATACAGTCTTAGATAGAAGCCCGCTAATCTGGTAAGAGGCGATATACCTCTTATGGTTTCTACACAGCATCGTACCGGTACACAAATCTCTTTGTGTGGCGAGACGTTTTTGCTGGTAGGGTGTTTTTTTTATAATTAATAATTTATTATGCAGACAAACGAGCTGGCGGGTCACTTGATGTTAAGTGATTACCGCCGCCCATAGACACCTGCAGCATCATAGGCGCCGCTTATGCGTAACTAGCCAAGGCCGAAATCTCCCACCAGACCATACTCAGACAAATTAGAAAATACAATTTTCTAAATTCTAACAAAGCGAATACTCGCACCACTGCGCCAACGAGGCCGTCGAAATTAATAATTTGTATCAATATTTTTAACACTAAAAGTGTAAATATTTTATTGAAAATTAAATTCCTGAGATTCCTTTTTCGCTCTAAGTCTCAGAATTCAAAAGTTTTGGATTTGTTTGAATATAAACAAAATTTAAAAAGAAGTTTCACTGCTGACATGTGTACTTCGGACGCACGCACTTTTAGTTTATCATAAAACACAGCAAATTTTATTTATGTTCCCCAAATTCAATTCGTCACCCTTTGTGTGCGTAACAAAATGGCGGATGGTCGCTTGCTAGACAGTTCATCAAAGTTAGAGCATTGAATCATGAAGCTATTTCAAAGTACATGAGTAGCTATAGGTATACCTGACATTGTGAGCGACCACAGCGCCCCCTAGTCTGGACGTCTAGCCGTCTGGCTTAACCCCATATACCTAAACACGACAATAACATTTTAAACCTTATCCGTAACGACATAAAGACTACAATCAACAATAGATTCGGGAGGATTTGCAATATTTCAGCTCTACTGCCTCTGTATAACGTCGAATGTAACTGCGTTTCGTGTTTTGTCACATACAGTTTGGTCCTTATACCAATGCAATAGTGCCTTTTTGGTTATATTGTACTTACGTATAATTTGTTCGTATGGAATGATTAAGTGCAATGAAAATCGGTTCTGATATGTTTTCGACCGCAAAATAGTTAAACAGATTTCTGTTATCTGTTTTACATTAGTCGTAAAGACCACTTGTAGTCATCGTTATGGTCGTGTGAGAACTCTTCTGTTCTGAGCAATTATTTTTAATTGTGCGTAGTTATGACTGGTCCACTGCCACATATCATTCATCCAGGTGCTCTTTTTCCGGACATCCTGCCCTCTAAGATCAACCGTGGGTACTCAAATAGGGATCCTCTTTGAAGAGGTCCGAAAAAAGCCACCTTGGTCGTTATAAGCATGCGGATTATTTGTAGTACCTGTCGGTAATTCAGACTTCACTTGGACTCTCATACAAAACTAGAAAAGATAGAGGTAGGTATCGCTCGTGGGATTCAACACACTAGTCCACTGTATGTTGACAGGCATAGTTCACAAGTGTATGCACTCTCTATTTCATTCACTGTCGTAGTCCAATGTGACGGCAATCCTACAGGACCGCAGAGAGATCAGACGGAGGACCAAGTTGACCAAGACCAAGCACTGTAACTGGACAAGCTGCCCAATAGACCAATGAGGCTGGTAAATACGGGTAACAGCATTATATTTATGCCTTTCTTTGCAGTAATATAGCAGCAGCACTTAAACGTACCAAATGCATTGTGCAATATTATGCAATGCGAGGTAACAAAAACGAAAGGAACAATTTAAGATAGTCTTTTGAGCAGTGTCTCTTGAAGTAGTTGTTGAAAGAGAAGTAATGCCAAATAGCGTAAATTAAAATAGTGAAGTAATAATGCCAAACCAATGAGGTATTTAAATTCCACTCGGTGACGCTTTTAGATTGATTGACAAATGCATAAAATTATTGAGATTATCTAAGTTTGGGCGTGATATTTACCACGAGACCTTAAATTTTCTTATTTTAAAGTCATAAATAAAATTAAGCGTATGTAATTGTAGATATTTACTTTAAACTGATTGACTGATACATCAAGATATTTACAGTGTACTAAGTAAGGATTTTTTAAAACGGTATGATAAATGATAATGAACTTCAAATTCAACCCAAAAACTTTGTAAAGACAATAAATAAATTCCAATTCTCTTCAAGTCATTGATGTTCTTTTATTAGACTGCTATTTTAACAATTTGCAATAATAGATTTATTTACTTCTAAGGTTACTAGAAATTTAAAGCTAGACAGACACATTGAGTCAAAAAGAAGACACGTTTACTAGTAAAATTATATAAGTTAACACATATCATAACACTAGCATTGCATTAATTACACCTCTCTGTCCAAAACACCGAAGCTATAGGGTGTATCACCCATCAAATCGATTGCCTATGACAGGGCTTCAATTTCGCCCTCAGAAGAGATATAATTATCTTGCAATGCATCACCGAACTCAATTACGGCTTTTGGTTACACAATCACATATGTTAAGTCTGTAGCTTCTATATAATACCTAAGGTCTAGACTGAATTAGACAAGCATCACTTAATGTTACAATACCATTGTAAATTTATCAAATAAATAAAAAAATATTATTATTATAATGTGAAGGCAATTTTTTTAATTAATTAAATTCGGACATTCCATTCAATAAATATAAGTAGCAGCCCATTAACGTCCCACAGCTGGGCACAGGCTTCCTCACCTCGAAGAGTGAGGGTTTTTAGAGCATAGACCCACCACGCTGCTCTACTGCGAATTGGCAGGCATAGCACACAAGCGCACTCTTTATTCCTTCACTCTCATAGACCGATGTGACGGAAATCCGACACAATCGGAGAGAGATCAGGCGCAGGACCGACGGCTTAACGTGCTCTCCGAGGCACGGGGTTGGATCACACCTCCAATTTCCCAACTTCGGGCAAATATTGAGAACATCCTAATAGAAAACTTAATATCGATTTTGAATTGGCCCGACCCGGGACTTGAATTAACGAACTCGAATCGAACTCTGTAATCGAAGAAGCTAACCACTAGACCAATAAGGCAGTCGAAAAAATATAATGAATTTAATATTGTCAATCTAAAGAAAATAATGTATCCTGAGTCGAACTCTCTACAAATCTACGTCAAGTTCTGAGAATAAAGTTGTACACATAAAACCCTCATCCTTAATCTCTAATACTATAGACGAATGTTGTGCATTTTCAATTTTTGTTTTTATTTTTAACAATTTATACTAATCAAGCTCAATGTCGGACATTTTACGTAAAACAGTATTGGTATACCTGTGGGGTATCATTGGTGTTCTTGGAATTTGAGCTAACTCACCAGTCGCAGGCTCAGTTATAGGGGTCGCTACAATTTTCTTTAGATTGACATTTTTCAATTCGTTGTATCTTTTGAATGGAACGTCCGATTTTAATAATTTGACAAGTATTTTACAGGTACTGAAACGGTCTTTAATAGGATAAGGTTTTTACAGAGGTATGAATAATATAGTTTGGTTATTGTTGGCACTTTTATTCAGTTTTATAATGCAAAAAAATATTTATAGTAGCATATCTACAGTAGTTGGACATATGGTATCAAGAACTTTTTTGTAGATATTAATACCTTCTATAATACCGTAGAACATTTATTTGTTCTATTATCAATAGTTTTCGCAGCACACGCGATGACAGATTTTTTGTGACCAATTTTTTCACACCTTGCGTTACATTACTGTATTTTTATTAGGGATCCCTATTTTGTTTGAGAAAATAATATAGCCTCTGTTGCTCAGTGAAAATGCAGCTGTCTAATTATGAATGAAATTTCGAAATCGGTTCAGTAGTTTTTGTGTGAAAACATTACAAACATACATACATACAAAAACACATATGTTTCCTCTTTATAATATTAGTTTGGACAATTTAATGATTCCTATATTATTAAACTTGCCGTCTTAAAACGTTAAAATGGGATTGTTCATATCACGAAATGGATTTTAAGATTCAACCAGCTGGTTGGTAAAACTATTGGTATTTGGTTGGTATTTATATGAAGTATTGGTACGAGAATGTTCTCGTTTACAAGATGGATGTCTTCTAAAGTTGTGAAGAATTCAAAAGAATGTGGCAACGAATCGACTTGAAAATTAAATTAAGATCATCACTAAGACTCTCAATTATGTTAATACGAGCCCGGTATGCCTTTTCGATTTAAGGCACCGAAGTACGGTGAGTATTTAGTAAAAAATATAATAAGGATAAAATTATGATATCGCTGATTAAACACGTACAGGATAAAGACATTGCTGCTTTTTAAAGAATAGGGACACAAAACGAAATAACTAATTTTATAACCGGAAGCTTTTATAAATTATTATAATGGTTTAAATTAACAAATGTCATAAAGACACTTTGTGATGCGGTGGCATAAAATTTGTCGATATCAATATAAGTTTATAACAAAAAAACATACGTTATTATTTATATAATTCAAAGTAAAATTTTATAAGATATAAGCAATAATTAATTGAAAGCAATAAATAGTTCTAATGTATCTATCTATCTATCTAATATATTCCTCTTCATCCCATTACCTAATTTTTTTTTAAATTGTTGTCTGTGATTACACCTGATAGTAAGTGTTGCTACACTCTAAGATGAAAGCGCTTTAATCTGATTACAGGCTATGTATCTTTTATGGTTTTTGTTGATTTCATTTTGTAAAACTTATGTTTGTCATTATAGTTATCAAATTGAAAAGAAATTTGATCAAATTATAGATTGATAGATAGAAAATACAGTCTTGTATACACATAAGAAACGTGTAACTAAAACAAGATAAAATTAAAATATAAATGGACAAAAAGGCGGCTTTATCGCCACACAGCGATATCAAACAAGTAACGTTGGGACTAGAGATATTGCTTAAATGTATTGGAGTATCTGATGTAAGGCTAGATAAAAATAAACATAGTGAACTGGCTCATTTGTCTAGTGATTAGCATGTTTGGTTATAGATATGAGGTTTTAGGTTCCAGTCTTGGGTCGGGCCAATTCAAAAATGCGTGCCCCGGAGTCCACGATAAGCCATCGGTCCTGCGCCTGATCTTTTACCGGTCGTGTTGGTTCGGAATGAGAGTGAAGGAATAAAGAGTGCTCTTGTGTACTAATGCTTGCCAACTCGCAGTGGCGCAGCGTGATGGGTCTATGCTTTAATAACCCTCTCTCCTATGAGTGAGGAGGCCTGTGCCCAGCTGTGGGATATTGGGCCCGCTACTTACCTTAAATTTTACTTATATATGTTTAAAACGATGTCTGTGATCTTAAGTAAACTGCAATCAATGTCTACACCCTTTCTATGGAAAAGTTTTACAAAATCCAATCGGATATGTACCCTACTATGAGAGAACGCAAGGAATGTGTCGTATCTATTTTTTAACTAAACGTGTAGCAGTATGAGTAATAGATGTAATTTATTCATACTTCTTGTATGCTGGTATATTTAGTAGGAGTTTTTAGGAGGTGAAGACTATTGGACTATGTTCATGAACTTAGTTATCTACCAAGAGATTCTGCATTAACATACTTCCCTAGTTTACTCAGTAGTAAACCTAGAGATAATAATTAGTACTCTGTTACCCACAAGTGGACCCAGTGAGAAACCAGTTGGGTCTATACTTTACAATAACACTTTCCAATGATACCTTTGCCCAGCAGTGGATTGTTAATAGGTCACAACTGGCTTTAAGTACAGTTAATTATTTTATAAGTGCCATGAATTTTGTAAAAATTAAAATAAAACAAATTACGCCACCGTTGATTTAAGTCATTTCACAGATTGTACGTTTGCTTATTAATTATTATTCATTACCTGCCAGCTACATATATGCAGAACAGAACTTAGAATTTATAATTAAATCCTAAAAGCTTTGTTAATATGTCTGAAACGCCTGTCACCTCACTTACATTAGCGTTCTGAGACGCAAATTCACATATATTTTATGAAATACGTATAAACCACTACAGTTTTATCGCGTTAAGTTTGCAGTGAGTCATCATTCTAGCCCCACCCCCTAACCAATCAAATCTTATCATATTACAAGATCAAGTGCACCAGTAGAAGATGCCAACAAACTGTAGCCGTTACCTCTAGTGCCATCCACGTAGTTCCTGATCGCGTGGGAATATAGAGAAATCCGTACTTGTGACCGTCTACATTGCGAAAGGCGTTATTGCTTAGTTTCAGGTCAATTGCCTCAGTTTTAAAGGTCTTTTATGAATAAGTGAACAATATGTGCCAATAAGAAATGCTAATGTCATGTGAATATGAGGAACTCGTTCTTGAGAATCTATGTCGCAAAAGTAATAGTTATGTTGAATTAATATAATAAATACAATATAATGGGAAGTGACAGAATAGCTCCTATATAAATAATATAAATTGAAATTATATTAATACTTAGTTTGGCGTGGGTTTTTTTTCAGAACAAGTAAGGTGCGAAGGAAAAGCAATAAAAAAAGAAGAAAGAGTACGTAAGTAGAAGAGTGAGTAAGAAAAAGCGATGTTTTCATTTTTTTATAATTACGATAGACAAACGAGTTGGCGGGTCACCCGATGGTAAGTATTCACCACCGCCCATGGTCTCATTTGCATATTGAAATCTTGGGGGACACCGCTGCTGGAAGTTGGTTCCACATTTTGCAGGTACGTGGAAAAAAAACCGTGTCGTTGACGAGTGCCATTCATCCAGTGTGTGTGGGTGCAAATTATTCTCCTCTTTTATTAGTTCCTCTGAATACTCTCCATAATAGAGAGTCTATTAAGACACAGATTCGTCACACTATAGGAGACACAGGTTCGTCTGTGGTCTCGAGTCTCTAGTTTGTTGGTCAGTTGGGGGTTGCCGATAATTCGAATTGGCCGACTTTGAATTCGGTCAAATGTAAGGAGTTGATCTTGGGATGTAACAGCCCAAAGGTGGCAGAGGTATTCTAAATGTGGCCGAATTTGGGCTTTATACAAAAGTAACCGATTCCTGGCTGTGAAGAATCGTTTAGCTCTGTTGAGCACCTCAAGTTTATTGGAAGCCAGACTTCATTCGAAATGTCGACTCCAAGAATGCCAATGCTTTTGGATACTGTGAGGGAAGTGTTCTGGAAGCAGAGTGTGAAGTCAAAGGCGGTTTTCGTTTAATCAGCGTGTACTGCTTCGACTAGAAAAAATGTAACGCTATTTCTTAACGTGACTGTTTTTGCTTACTCAAATTACCCGCGAATTGATTTTGAAGTTGTGTATCATTTATTTAATCGTTTGATTAAATTTAACAAAGCAATTAATTTCTCTATCCTATTCAATTATAACAACTCAATTAAACATTAAAATATTATAATGCGAAATATTTTCTCATTTAAATTTATCGTTATAATATTAACTTTTATCAAATATCAGGTTAATTAATGTAAATTAATTTTCTCATTAATTCAATAATCGCTTCGTTTAAATTACGAGAGCATATGAAATGACTTTCATCTCTGGACAATTTTACTTTACAAAAAGGTATCCAGAACAGCTAGTTGTAAATTTTATTGAAAAATATTTTTTAACATAAATATACAAGTTTATTCTATCGGAAAGTGATAAAAGTCTGTTTAGTCTGTTTAGTCTGATACTGTAGGTGTTATTCACCTTATATGAACAAAGCTCTTTTGTTTTTTGTACAATATTAATATGTATAACGGTTTATACACATGTAACATCTGTCGATCTTACTTTGTTTACTTCGCCGTTAAGTGACAGCCAGTCATGCGTTGATAATTTACGTAAAAGTTATCGATAACCAATAAAAGTCGGTAAAAAATATTAATTCATTAAAAACAATAATTATCCGTGTTTTACCTCACCGTAAACCAGAATTTCAACCAATAATTATGCGTCTACACATTACAAGGAGAATTTTATGGTGTTTGCCAATGTAACACTTAACTGTGACATCACGTCATGGCTTTTAATAAGTATAACATACGTATAATACGAGACCTAAATATTTTAAAATGTATAAATGTGTTTCAAAGAAAATTATATCAAACTAATCTGAGTGCAATATCACTATCTAGTAAACACAAAATTACATTAGATACTGTAATTACATTTTCTGTTTAACAACCTAATAATCTAACTAACACTCTAAAGCTTAGCGTAACTCGTCTCATTTTAATTAAAACGAGGTGTGTTGCATATAGTTTTGAGGCGACACAAATTCGATAATCGATTATCGATACCAGCCCATCACTAGCCAGATCCGTTTATAAGGGAGCCATTACCACCCCGTTCAACGTCCGCCACTAAACAAAGCGGCTATTATCTCTGCCCGCATAAAAATACATGTATTTTCCTCCATCTTTGAACAGCATGAGGTCATACAAGTGACAGCAATGAATGACAGAAAATATAGTGACATTTTATGTAACTAAACAAACATACAAAGAATTATATTAACGTATATTGAACTACTGGCAACAGTAGATATATATATATATACTAGCAGTCCCGACAGACTTCGTTCTGTCAAAAACATTTGGAATGTGACAGCTTTCAGTTTAACAAATACGAAACAAAACACAATCGATTAAATGACACACAGAATCTTTTTTGCTTTGAAACAAAAGAAATGACATAGCGTAAATAAATGACATCTTTACATAACCTATGAAAGATGAATAATTTTTTAAACAAAAGATAATTGCACAAATGAATGCCATGTTTACATAACCTAGAAATGAATTAACAAAACCGTTGATATAGACAACGGTCTAATAATTCATGTCATAACCTTGTGGATGCGTGGGTAGATGCGTGGGAGTGCATGGGTGGATGCGTGGGAGTGCGTGGGTGGATGCGTGGAATTGCGTGGATGGATGCGTGGGAGTGCGTGGTTGGATGTGTGGGAGTGTGTGGGTGAATGCGTGGGAGGGTGTGTGGAAACGCGTTTATAAGCATTGAAATGACGTTAGACATCTTGCCGGGCTTTGTGCGCTCGAGTGTTCATACCAGAAACAGATGACTGTCCACATATATTTGAAAAAAAAATGGTAAAGGGTTGATGGAATTCAAAAAATGAAGAGCCTAAAACCTTCTACAACTAATTCCGCGTCGAATGGTCATGGATCAGTCCGGTAATTTTCAAGTTTATCGATAACAAAGAAAAACAGAGTTGCTTATATATATATATATACACAGTAATATACAAAACAGAAGATATACATACACAGTAATATCATATCTATAAATATGATAATCAGACAAAAACTCGAAAACAGCTGGACTGATTTCGCTAATTTTGGTTTAGAATTGTTTGGGAAAGTCCAGCGAAGGTTTAAAGGATTTTACATATGAAAAAAAAATGCTTAGAGTATAATAAAAACAAAGAATTTTACTTTTCCTTAAAAACTATTGGTATCGGTCAAGCATTTCATCTCTGTCCCATCGTATAGAAATCAAAATTCACCTTTAAAAGTCGTTCAGAAATCAAATTAAACCTAAAAGTAAATATTGCTTTTTGATTTTGATGTTTGTTTTTGATGTTTGACATTCCTCTAGTTGTTCAGAAATCAAATTGAATTTAATACAATTTGTTTTTGACATTTGACATGGACAACCAACAATTTCTGATCGCAACTATAATATTTTAACGGACTTTTGTGGAAATCTGGGCATAAAGGTTGCGCTTTTTTTGATAACGAATTCTTTTTGTTCCGGTAAAGTTTTGACCACATTTTTTAATAAAGTTGAAACATTTCGTAATTATCATTCAACTTTTTTATTTATTGATTCTGAAGCTGTGCGAAGTTTGCCGGATCAGCTAGTACAATTTAAAAAGCTAACCTTTTTAAATTGTTGACAGGTGCTTGTCAGCAATCTCACCTTACGCTAATTCATGATACAGTCAAAATTAGAAGCGCAATAACCTGGTAAGAGGAAATTTACCTTTGGTGGTAAAAAGCCACGGCCGAAGCCTCCCACCAGTCCAGACTCTGTTAAATTATTAAATGCTACTTCCTAAATCCAAGGTTACTATACTTACTTTTGACATTAATTAAAGATTGAATTTTGTATCCTTACAAGTGGAAATAATGTAATTTTTCACGTCCATAAATCAAAATAGATTATGTATTAATTAAACAAACATTAATTTATAAGAAATTTGGATGTATAAGACAAAATTTAAATTTATAATTATTTTTATTGATTGATAGTTAAATATAACTCTTAATGAATCTTACGTGCTTTAAGTATTTATGGTATTTTGGTGAAACCTCTGGATTTTAGGTAAGAGAGTAAACTTACGTAGTAATAAGTACGTTTTACGAAGATATTTTGTATTTATTTTTTATTTAAAATTAATTGCTGAAGTTGTTGAAATTGTTAGGGTTAGCCCCTTTCTCCTATCAGTGAAGGAGGCCTATGCCCAGCAGAAGAATGTTAGTATCATTTACATACTAACATAAAATATTAGTTAAGATTTTAAACGGTGTAACGGAACGCGATTAAAAAAAAGCAAGTCGGAATTACAAATGTCAAACCGAACTTTTACGTTCCGATTTTGAAAAAAAAAAAGTCAAATATGAAACGTTCGAAATTCAAAAACAAAACTAACAGCTGGGCCGCGTTCCGGGCGGCCGAATATCGAAGCAAGTGCATCGAGGTATAATGCGTTTACAACCCGAAAGAAAACACATCACACAACAATTTGATCTTTAACACTTGAACAATAAAGGTTAATATAGCGTAATACAGTTTGAGATTTGTTAGGGTGTATAATGTAAATGTACGCTCGTTGAATGCTCCCATTATGGTGGTGCTAGTCGTTGGTGTTTGTTTATTAATCATTTTGGGCCCTTATCGTTAGTGAAATGAAGGACGCTGCTTCCATAGAGACAGTGCAGGAAATGAACTGAGGGTATCTTTAGGATATGACGCTGTTATTTTTTTGTTAAGGTGTAGGATTGATGTATGTTTAATTTAGACAATTGCTTAGCCAGTAATCCGGGTCCTTTTGTTTTTCCACGTTGGGAGATGCCTTTACGCACCCCGATTAGACCTAAAATTTTATCGGGAGTGTGGGACTCGCTGGCAAGCCAGAATAACCACTTAAATCCAGCTATACCCTCCACAGCTTTTTGTGGAGCACCAGAGGATCGGTAGACGAAATCTACCCTGGCACTCCGGAAGATTCCTCTGGGAAACTTAGGAATAAGGAAGGAGAAGCGCAAATGTACGCCTCCTATTTACCAACCTCTTCCGCCGTTACGTCCACAGTCTCTGATGTGCCTAACCAGGATCTGATGATAATGCTCGTCCTAGAGAAGTATCAGAAGGACCTTCCTTCAAAGCATACCAACACATTTAAATTGCTTAAAATGCATGTAATATAAAGAAATGTGTTCCATGGCAAAGTTCATGGTTTCCATTAAAACATTATCTTTTCTTAACCTTCTTTCTTTGTTTGCATAACAATAAGTATATATCATCTAGATATCTGGTTAAATAGATGCGGAGATAAACTGTTACTAACCAGTTTATGTCCCTGTTCGTTTCTGGACAAAATTCAGGACATTTTAAATAAGGGCCAGGTCAAGAGTACTCTAAACCGACGAACTTGTATGAAAGGTTTAATGATATATAAAGCGAAGGAGATGTGCAAGGATCGTGGCCAGTGGAAGGTCGTGGTCTCTGCCTACCCCTATGCGAATGAGACGTGATGCTATGTATGTATGTAACATAGCGTAGCAATGTAAATTCTGTAAAAAAGTGGGACTTCCCCGGTTGAGCTATTCCCACTAAGAGCGAAAGTGTACAGTAGCGCCAAAGGGAAAAAATGTTTTGCCACACATCGCAGATTGCCTTACTTTACAATACTTTTCTTTACAGATTTTTTTATATTTCAATAAAGTTTTTTATAAAGAACACCTCACCTGCTCAGAAATCGGTCACGTGACTTTCTTTATAGGCACGTCTCAATACACTAAGCTATCACCGTCTGTGCAGCTGGGCACTACCAATTTTTAAATATTAGGAGTCGACTCAAACCAACAGTATTTTTTCTTGACTTCTAAATCGATAAATACAGTAATACTGCACTATTGATTACAATGTACATACGATGATATTTAAGAACGACCTAAAACAAGACTATTTCGCACCATGATCTGATCCTACAACAAACTGATGCCCGATTTCCCCAACCTTCCATAAAGTTTATGTGTACCCAAAGGACATTTAGGGGCCAATTAGGTGATCGTTTCTATAGCAAAATAGTAAGAGGAGTAATTTATGTTTATGCTTTAAGGAATGTTGATGAAATTGGATATCAGCCGTGTATTGTTTTAATATTTTTATACACCTACATCAAGTTCTCGAATATTTATAGAGAGTTATTTTTATTGCTCTGAATTTTTCTCTTTGGGACCCATATTATATATCGTACTGACAGCCCTTTAAGCCCAAAAAATCAGGTTAAAAGACTTTTCTAAAGAAAAAAGGTCTTGATAAGAGCCAAAGTACTGAAATGATTAAAGTGACTGAATTATTAATACCAAGATTTATAAATGTGGAGTCCCTTAGAATGTTCGGAATGACAAAATTACGGGAACGGTGTTCCGTACGGGCGCACACGTTTGGGGCGACGCGGTTGGGTTCACGCAAATTGTTACTGACGTTAGAAATAGTATGAACAAGTCTCAATGATATTTTAAACATTAAAAATTAATATATTATTATATACAACTCTCAAATATTTTTCTAAATAAACACATAAAAGCTGTCCATTTACGTATCACTGCTTACGCTGGCCTTTGGCTGGATTTTTCAAGCATAGACCCACCATGTTGCTTCACTGCGGGTTGGCATTCACGGTATAGAAGTGTATGAGCTAACATGAGCTCTCTATTCCTTCTCTTTCATAATTCGATGTGACGGCAGGGTTTGTCGTGTTTTACTGGAGAGAGATCAGGAGCACACCGTCATCTTTTCAACTTCGGGCAAATACTGAGAATTTCTTAACAGAAAACTCAAATAAACACGTACAAAGGCACAGTTTCATACATTCAAACCTAATCATTAATACCTAATCTCATAAAGATATTAACCATTTGCGTACAAACACATATACACACTCTAGGATCAGGTATAGATCTTTATTCTATAAAGGAAAAATTTAACTTCTTGACAACAATATTATACTCTTAATTATTAGAGTTGAATTGGTTTGATCCAGGTTTAAACCAGAGCTCATCCCCGTGTCATTCTGGGTATTCATGGGGATTAAAAAAAAACTCGAACCCAGGCCAAGGGAATCTTGACGTTAAAGTCTATCATTGCTTTGTAGTACTTTTATTATTCTATAATTCTTCAAAAAAATAAAGAAACATTTTTTATTCCAGCAGACTTTTACATCACTTTTGAAACGTCTGTGTGTTTCCTCTAATCTCTAAAACAGCTAGATCGAGCTTTACTAGACTTACTGTTAGAAAGAATAAATAACAATGAATAATTTTACTTAAAAATTTCAAAGGTGACGGAAAATTCCGATCGTTTAAGTAATATATTATGGACGGTTTTGTTAAATTTGGGTTTTATGTTTATTTTAAATCCCAATGTTTGCTCTTTAAGGTATATCCACTTTAAATCATCGGCGCATATAGGATACGGTTCAAGTTCAAAGTTAACTGTGTGTTAGAGATCATATTTAATGAAGAAAGTGTTATAAGTCTTATAGCGTATGCTTTAAGGACCATTTTGCCATGATTTACTTTAATTATTACCCAGAATTTATACTCATGCATGATCTGACATAATTTTATTTTGCTTATTATTCATACATTACAAATCACACTATTGTTATAAATACGAAAAAGCTGTTTGATTCTTTTATTAACAACAAAGTAAAAAAAAACCAATCAATAATTTAATAATTTCTTAAATATGTATTATTCTTTTATTAAAATTCTACTATTAGTTCACACACTTCTAATAGGTATTATTGTATTAATTTGCTAAATATAATTAATTAATTAATAACAGTGTATGTGAAAAATCTATAGCGTGGTAAATTGAAAGCTGACGTAAAAGGTTTAATGCTATTTTTCTATGTAATGAACCTGTTTAATATTAGTATATATGATTTCTTTATGCACCACCTACTTTAGCTTAATTTCCTTCACCTTAAAGCTCTCTGGAAGATATCGCTGTTAAGCGATAAGACCGCCTTTTTCTGCATTTGCTTTTTAATACTCGTGCCTCTCTTATACTATTGTCAGTTTTTGTATGGTGTATAATATAGAGAATATAAATAAATAAATAAAGACTTTAAAGGGGCGTAGAAATTGAGTTTTATTTTAAGATTTTTATAAAATAAATATAGGTTTTTTTTTAATTTCCGACAGGTTAACGCTTCACTGTGATCTCACCTGATGGTAAGTGATGAAACAGTCTAAGATAGAAGCGCACTTGGTAGGGTGGTGCTCAGACTCAGAGAAATTGGGATTACAATTTTCTAAATTCTCTCTAGAAGAGATCGAACCCGGGACCTCTGCTAGCAAAGCGAGTACTCGCACAGAGTATATAGCTTCAGTTTCGTCATACGATACAAAATCGAGTGTTAACCTTTGACAGATAGATAATATTTTTATTGTATACCCTTAAAAAAAATTGGCATATGCCTAAAAACATACGTCAGAAGTAAATAAAGGTTTTAAATAAATAAAATAAATAAAGGCGAGCTTGATAATATACCCCAATTTTCTTTTCTTTAAAGGTAAGTAGCACTTTTTTTAGGTCCCATCGCTGGGCACTCATAGGAGAGTGGGTTTTTAGATCATAGGCCCACCAGGTTTTATATTGTAAATATTAAACTGCCTCATTGGTCTAGTGCCTAGCATGTTCGACTACAGACATGAAGGGGTTCGAATCCTGGGTTGGGTCAATTCAAAAATCAATATTGAGTTTTCCATTAAGATATTCTCAATTGGCAGTGAAGTTTGCAGTGTGATCCAGAGTGTGTAAGCCGTCGGTCCTGCGCCTGATCTCTCTCCGATCGCGTCGCTTTCCCGTCACATCGGAATATGAGAGTGAAGGAATAGAGAGTGCACTTGTGTACTATGCCTGCCAATTCTCAGTGGAGCAGCGTGGTGGGTCTTTGCTCTAAAAACCCTCACTCGTCGGAGTAGGGAAGCCTGTGCCCAGCAGAGGGACGTTAACGGGCTGCTACTAACTTTTTTTTATTGTAAATATTACTGTAGCAAATGTTATATTAACTATGAATGATAACAGTGATGCGTTAACTATGTTTCCTTTAGCCGACGGAAGCCGACTTTACTCGACCGAGATTTACATAACCGAGCGTCAGTCTCATTCCATATCCGAAAATATGGGGCATCAAAAAGCTTTTTACTTCAAAAACAAAAAGTAATATACAAAGTTAATAGTTACAAGAACGAGTTGAATTTAAAAGCGACGATTAGCGTTGACAGTGGGGAAACGCAATAAAATTGCAAAAGTACTTGAGCGATATTGTGCCTCGCTTAACAATGAAGCGGCAGCCTTTGGAGGAGGCTGCTGTGAGAGATGACAAAGAAAAGCAATATAAGGAGAATTTAAAACCTCGTTATTTATTTAAAGAAGAAAATATTGTGCTCGACGTAATTGGCGTGATTCTATTAACTTCGAAGAAACTGCTTCATATTCTTATCGATAGATAAGCGGCGTTTATTCCCATTAGGATCTACTGCAGACATACCTGGAACAAAAGAAAAATATTTATTAATATACTTAACTCCTCGTGAAAAAATTAAAAGTATATATACGCGCGTACAAAGTACACATGTCAAAAGTGAAACTTCTTTTTGGCAAAATAATCTTTAAGTAAAGGCCAACTAATTTATACAAATGTAAAACTTTAGATTTCCGAGACTTAGAGGGAGGGAAAAAGGAAGATATGTTAAGAATTCAATTGATTTAATTGTCATTAAAAGTGTCGAAAATTAATACAAATAATTTATTGAAATCTCATGTGACGAATTGTAAATAAAAATGCCACATGTTTTTCGTCAACATTAGAAATATTAAATCGATTTTGGTTTTCGAATTTAAAATTTAGAAAAGAGCATTTATTTCAATTAAAATACCACATGTTATTTGTAAATATTAAAACTCTCTAACCTTCAAATGAATTATCATTAAATACGCTGCACATCCGTAAAAATTTTACCCTCATGCGCCTAGTTTCAGTTCAAAAATTAATCGAGTATACTTTTACTGTTTTCTGAATCGAGAAAAATTGTTACTAATGTTGAAATTAAAACATAGTAACAATAGTTCCTCTGCGCTCTGTTATGAGAAGAACTCAAAAAGCATTGAATTGAGTATGCCTTTTTATGATTATTGTTATATATTACAATTTATACTGTTCCAAATTATTCCAATGAACAAAAAAGTTAATTCCTTAAGTAAATTAGGTTACGATAAGAGTTAAAGCTTGTAATAAATATTCTAAATTGTAATTGACCAAGTGCTTGGAATCACACGATCACACACACACACACACACACACACAGACACAGACACAGCAGAATCCAGGACAGTCTATATTTTCTTGTGTTAAAATCTTGTAATAAATGTCTTCCTCTTAGTCGGACACTCCTAACGGAGTTGTTGTGGTCATGGAAGTTCTTATGTGTTGGTGGCGCTTTTACGAGGTTTCTCCTTCTCTCTCTGTTCGTGGCCCTCCTTTATATTGTATCAAGGAGCACTATTTGGACGTTTTAATGATATCTGTTTATCTTCTTGGTGACAGGACGCGAGAACGTTCACTTCTACCTTTCCCTGAAACACCAATCGTTCTAAGGGGCGTCTCGTTCCTGGTACAATGACATTTTTAAATTGAATATAAGCACAGTCGACGAAAGAGTTTGTTTCATGTTTGGATTTTTAAGGATGACTATCAGAATCGCCTTTATGAATAGCCAGATAGTCTCGAAGAGCGAGACTGCCAACACTTATGTATGGTAGTGAAAGTTGGGTATGGCAGAAGAATCACATAAGTAAAAATAATGCGGTAGAGATGAGAGCGGTGATAAATTTGATCGGATTAAAACTGAGTGACAAAGCAAGTAATAGTGTGATAAGAGAACGTTGCGGTATAAAAGAAGATGTAGTGACTAGAATAAAGAAAGGTATGATTAGATGGCTTGGGCACGCAGAGAGATTGAATGAAAAGAGACTGACAAAAAGGATGTATGAGTCAAGAGTGAATGGGAGAATTGGAATGAGAAGACCAAGGCGACCGTTACTGGACAAAATCCAGGACATTTTAAATAAGGACCAGGTCAAGAGTACTCTAAACCGACGAATTTGTATAAAAGGTTTAATGGGCATGAAAGAAACGAAGGAAATATGCAAGGATCGTGACAAGTGGAAGGACGTGGTCTCTGTCTACCCCTATGGGAATGAGGCGCGATGCTATGTATATATGTTCTTTAGGATAGAAACGTAAGCGCGGTGAGCAGTCTACCTTATTCACAGCATACGCAATAGATATGTTTGTTTATTTCGAAACGGTTCTCCTCTAAAATTAGCTTTTTAAAATTGTATTACTATTTTTCTAATGCAGCAAATACGAAGTAACTACGGTTGGATGCTACAAGGAGACGGACAGAAAAACCTTTAATGCTATTAGCAGGTCCTCATAGCACTGGTATGCAAACATCAAACGTCTTTATAGCGCTGACTTTTGAAAAATGTAAAAGCAAATACGCGATGGTATTTATTATGAAAAGCAAATCCTGCCCGCAACCGCGTAAGCCTAAACGAGCGAAGAGATTGCCGACTCCGAAGATGCGGTTTAATTAATAAGCGATATGCAAACTAAAACTAATCGCGGCTTAACTGAATTTCCTAATCTTGCATCTTGATTATGGCATAAAAATTAGGCTCTTTTTCTTAGTAAGTTTTGCATATGATATATCCCAGCAAATCATATGTAAATATATTTTTTATTGCTGACAAGATAGCGCTTGACTGTCATCACAGCTAATGGTAAGAGATCATCCAAAAGAAATTTGTCATTGCGTGTATAAAGAGAACTAGTTACGATGGAAGCTTCCAAGCAAAGCTAAAGGCCATAAAATAGGCCAGTGTTCTGCTATCTACTCGATCGAAATCATAGCGAATTTTTGCATTTCATATGCAATTAACTTTAAAAAATATTTACACTTTAACAAACTGCTTCTTAACAAGTGTCACCGATGATGGGGCATCTTTTTGATATAAATATCACTGTAATTAATAAGTTATCACCACACATGTGCAATCGGAATCACACATTTCGAAAATGGTTGACTTGAATGGTTGAATTTCTACAATACATTTAATATACGTATTTACTGATTCATAAAAAACAAATTATAAATATCCATAAAAAAGGGTTTGTAATATCTTTCATCAAAGTGAGCACATGTGGAAATGCAGCTTTTATTTAGAAACCTAATATAACTAAGAACTAACGTTACTTTAATTGTGAACAACAATATTTTTTAAAAAACATTTAATTATGTATAGTAAGTACAAGCGTGTTTGCACACTGAAATATCTCTATTAGTGTATGACTCAAACCTTTTTACCTCAAGGAGCTTTCAAAGGAGTTCTATCCTTTACCTATTTGCGAGACCAGCTGCGATGCAAAATGGATGAAATTTGTTCCTTAACTACAAGATACCTATTGATTGAAGTCTCCTTTGAACACTTAACAATGTCTATATTGGAAATAGCTTCATTTTAAAAGCCCTATTAGTTGCATTTTTAAACATTTCATAGAATTTATTTATAAAAAGTTTCGTCTCTGTAGTAACATAATATTTTAACAATTCATATGTCTTCTACAGAAGGTTAGGTTAGGAAGGTTTCCCCTCTACCTTTATAGAATACCTGGTATCACTGTTTTGGAAGAATGTTATTCCCTACATTCTTCTGAAGCAGTGATTTTTTGAAAAAAGCTTTGAATTTACTGGAGAAACTTTTGAAAATAAAACAATTCTTTAAATCGAGCTATGAGAGACTATTGCCGATTCGATTATATCATGAAATAAATTCTAGATTTTTAAATTATTTTTCACTATATTAATGAAGCTTATGTGTATATGTGAAGGTAATTTTAGAAGTGGTTGAGAGATAATTGAACCATACTCTATCAAAAATTCAAGAGTTTACCTTACATGAATTGGTGAATTAAACAGTCTTTAAACATTAATATATCCAGCCTAAGCGAAGATCAAACCATATTTCACGTCCACATTAAAAACACTTAGCGAATCCAAGATTAATATCCGCCATTAAAACTCGATCAATTTAAAACAGAACTGAGGAAACGCCGAAAGCAATAAAAACACGATAAAACGGCAAAGTTCAAAACTCTTCTACCTGCAGTTGAAATGGCGGTAATGAATTTATAAACCAAGTTTCTGAACCATATGCTAAGTAATGACGATTTATTGGTTTTTCGGATTTATTGCGTACACGACTCAGAGTTGGCGATAGCCTCGAATTAAAACAAGTGGATTCTTTACAAAGATTTGATCGATTCGAGAAGAACTCTCTCTCTTTGATCGATTCCTAATGTCTGAGGGTCGCGATCGGGGTTGCATCTAGAGCGGATGATCTGCATTTATCAAGGAAGGCAATAGGCTTTATCATCACGCTAAGCTTTCGCTGCGTGCGCTGCGTAAATGGTTAAAGTTTTGCAAATATCATGTATAACAGAATTGTAGCCCTTTAAAACTTCTTAAAGGGGTCCAAGACACCATATGCCTATCTATTAAGGTTGGCTAACTATAATCGTTTTACATGATCGGTCCGTCATAATTACTTTTTACAAATTTCACCCCCTCCGCCTATTTTATGACGGAAACGTGAGAGTTAAGAACGAGAGTAAGTAATAAAATAGTACATACAGAACGAGCAATTCAAAGAAAAGTCAACCTCTTAATCGGGTAGTTACGTGAGATAGTTTCATCCAAAATGCTCTGTGTGACGAAGGAACTCTTGGTATGGAAGACCTATGGATCTTAAAATTGAACTGATTCGTCGTTGCTTCAAACGATGAATGTCCACTGTAGGACATAGGTCTCACGTAACAACGTCCAGAAAATCGGCATCTTGCACTGCTTGCATCCAGCTTGTAAGGGTCTGAACTGACTTTGGGCCACATAATGAATGTCAAAGTTAGGCAACTTGTAATGGAGAATACAATGCTCAAAACTTCATACGACGTGTAGAAGATATCTGTTAAAGTAATACTCTCTTGGAATGTATCTTTACTAATATACTGCACACGTAATCACAAAGTATATATAGCTTTGTCTTGTGTCTTTAATCCGTGTTTAGTGGTCGTCTACAATGCGAAAGCAATGTAAAATTTTCAGTCAATTGCGAGTAGTTTTGTAGATCACATGAACTGTAATGGTGGCGTCACATAACTTATGTTTATTAATTGAGTTATGTAGCTAAATGTGGTAAATCGTTATAAAGGTTGTTTTTTTTTTAAATTAATTTATTCTTTATTTACAAGTAAGTGGGTGAGCTTAATAGTCTAAAATCATGTTCTTATTATTGCCTTCCTAATTTAACCATTTTGGAGCTCATTGGTTAGATGGTTTCAAAGACTATAACGTACGAAGTTCAAGACAACTTTTGCTAAACATATAAGCTAGATGTTCTCGGCGGTGTTACCCGCATAGTTTGTGATCCTGCGGAGATATGTTTCTTGTCGCTGGGAAATGCTTTTACGCACCCCGAAGGAAGAACAAATTCTTCCAAGCGGGAGTGCGGGACTCGCTGAATAACCAGAATACCCACTAGAACCCAGCGTATCCCTCGTCATTCTTGGATGGGATCTCTAGTGGGTCCCATTTCACATTCCACTCTAGTGACCCCGATGATGCCGACTATAACAATCTACAGTTTGCTGAGCAGAATAGTGGAGCGCATACCTGCGCCTATTGCTACCCAGCCTCCTTCGACGGAGAGGAAGCACATCAGCCACATCCTTCCTTTACCTCTCATTTGCCTCCTTCAGTGAGATCACGGTCTCGCAAAAGAAGGCAACCGCCTTCCATCCAGACACGCTGGTGAGCATCACATCGGCAGGAATCTCCAGTGAAAGGTCCCCTTCGATCAGCGACAACAAGTTATGCCGCTGGGGTGCCCATGCCGGACACTCTGCCAACGTATGGTGCACTGTATCAACAGTGGCACCACACTCAAGATAATTCACCTGAAGACACAAAAAAGTCAACAAAATCAATGCAGCCGTTTAGGAGGAGTTTAGTCACATACACTCGGATATAAGAGACTTTTCTCATTTTGTCTTCATATATATATATATATATATATGAAGACAAAATGAGAAAAGCCTCGTCAATTCTCTTAACATCAATTAAAACTGGGTTGAAATACAAACTGTATTAACTCACGATCGTCTGTATAAAGGTGCTGTTGAAGGAACCTATAAAAACAAAGTAAAACGGAAAACTTCGGATATCAACCTGCAGTTGAAATGGGATTAATGAATTCATGGTCAAAACTTTTACAGAAATCGCTTTAGTAGAGAACTTTTCCATATGATTATTGTTAAAATTCAATTAATTTACAACTGAATGAATGTTGTAGATTGTTAGTTTTGTTTATTATAATAGTAGTTCATATCTCATTTATTTTACAAAATAACAAAGAGACTTAATTTAGAATACTTAATGAAAATATCTGTTTGTAAATAAAAATATATCCATTTTTAATATATATGTATTCACTGACACACAACAATTTTAAAAACAAGTGATTTGCTATTATAATATGCATATCTGCTAGATTTCTTGTAATTGGCTGAATTTTGATGATAACTTTTAATATGTAGTAAGTTTTAAGAAGGATTTTGATTGAAAATTTGATCTGTATTTTCTCATATTTTATCGGAATGAGAAACTACGTGTATGGCATTATTTGCATATGCATTAGTGGTAAATAATAATAAATATCAGGTTGTAATTATTAGCTATATTGATATAATCTCCGTTTAAAATTGGCTTAACATTAAAGCGAGACTAAAAATGACGAATTTCTCTGAGATAAATATCCACTAATTTTTATCATTTAAGTTAAAATTAAGGGACGAGCAGGCTTAATGAGTTCCGGAACGAGGTCGCTTCCAAATAAGAAATAGACATGAATGAAAAGCAATTTTAGACACAAATTGGACTACGTTTTCGTGTTTCTCTCCGCTTAAATATTACACGGTTTCTTAAACATTATGTGTTATTAATAGAATATTTTTCTTGGTAATTATTAAAGCTGTATTTTACTAATTCATTCATCTTTTAATATACGCACATACACCTTCCTTAGACAGATAAACTTGTAACAATCTTGGAATTATATTATAATGCAGATTGTTGGATATTAGCGGTGTGCGAAATTTTGATTTTCGTTTTCGATACATACATACATAGCATCACGCCTCATTCCCTTCGGGGTAGGCAGAGACAACATCCTTCCACTTGCCACGATCCTTGCATATCTCATTCGCTTCTTTCATTCTCATTAAACCTTTCATACAAGTTCGTCGGTTTAGAGTACTCTTGACCTGGCCGTTATTTAAAATGTCCTGGATTTGGTCCAGGAACGTTCGCCTTGGTCTTCCCCTTCCAACTTTCGCATTCACTCTTGACTCATAAATCCTTTTTGTCAGTCTCCTTTCATTCATTCTCTCTACATGCCCAAACCATCTAAGCATACCTTTCTCAATTTTAGTCACTACGTCTTCTTTTTTTTTTTTTTTCTTTCATTTTTCGATTTGATTCGAGAATTAATGAATTTTTTTATTTGTTTCTGTTTATATCGAATATCGAAATATTTGACTTACGAATATACTTTTACGTTTAAAAAATATTTAGGAATACCTTGTACTTCGGCTGAAAGCGAAAGATTTTCCACTGCTGTCAATATTGTATCTGATAAACAACCTTCCATTATCACCCGATTCAGTAGAGTACTTATTATTTTTAAACAAAAATTTATAGCAAATTATCAAATGTTGTATTTTTTTGAATTCTGTGTTTGCTGCGATATAATTTCTGTAATTTGTTAATACTATTTAAAATAAAAAACAAAAATAATTGTTCTGTTTGTGTAAATGTATTTCATAGTTTGAATAAAATGTACAAATACTGCTAAATTTATAATTGAATATTGAACCTAAAGGTAAGTAGCAGCCCATTAACGTCCCACTGCTGGGCACAGGGTTCCTCACTCCTATGAGACAGGGTTTTGAGAACTACTCAGGTTAGGTAATGACAATATGGCTCGTTTTGTGTCATTACAAAATAAATGTACTTGTACTCCGATGTATAGTTGTGAAAATATCTTGGACAATAATTCTAGAGACAATGTTTCAACACCAAAAACAATTAGTGTTTCAGACAGTTTGGGCAAGGGCTTCGGTCATGTTTTGAATAATTGTCTAAAACAAAATGTGACCAACTTGTGTTACCCCGGGGCCTCATATAAACATTTAGTTGATAATATCCATCCCAATACATTAGATGAACATACCACTTTATTACTGTTATGTGGTAATAGTCTTAACACAAAAAGAAAGGATATTATAAATTGTTTTGAACACCTTATAAAATTACAGGAACAAACCCTGTGTAATTTCATACTATGTGCTTTTCCTTATTCAAAGGACTACACAAGAAGCCAAAATAAGCACATATATGATTTAAATATGACTCTATACAATTTGTGTCACTATCAAAGTGACAAAATTTTTTACTTTGACTTAAATATAGTTGTAAAACAAAATTTTAGGTTGACTCATGATACATTGTATCTGTCTCATAGTTGTAAGCGACAAATTGCTACATTAGTAGCTAATATTATTGAAAATACTTTAATGTATTCTAAGTCTATTGACACCAACACTAGCTTTACTAGTGTAAAAAATGTTGACACTGTTAGTAGTATTACTAATCAAAGTTATACATCTAACAATATTTGTTTAAACTAGGTAAGGAGACAATGGTAGTGCCTTGTTTGAATATTGTTTTTCAAAACATACAAGGCATCACCAGCAAAGAATTAGAAATAGAATTGTTTTTATCTAATTTTCATATTGACATTTTATGTATAGCAGAGCACTGGCTCAAGAGTTGTCAATTATGTATGTCTTTTCAAAACCATACTTTGTCAAGTGTGTTCCACAGAAAAACTGCAATTCATGGTGGATCCTTGATATTAGTGAGAAATGAATTAAAATGTAAGGAGCGCAAGGATATTGTCATCCTTTCTGTGGAACGCACAATAGAGCTATCTTGTGTGGAACTGGAATTATATATAATCGTATGTGTTTATCGACCTCCTACAGGTGACTTCTGTATCTTTGAATGTTCAATGGAAGATGTTTTAAAAAAGTTATGTTTAAGTAAAAAAAAAGTATTAGTCTGCGGCGATTTTAATATAGACCTATCGAACAGCTCACCAAATAGTATTAGGTTACTAAATTTATTTAAATCTTTTGATTTGACAAATTTGTTTTTAGAACCTACAAGGGTAACAAGCAGTTCAGCTACATGTATTGATAATATCTTTTCTAATTGTAAATTATTGGGGAAATCAGTAATTAATAAGTTGACGTCAGACCACTCTGGGTTGATGATTTCCATAGCTGATAAAGTTAGACGAGAAAATCGTACTGTAACATTTAGGCCTATAAATAAGTTTAGAATTCAAAATTTCAAAGAGAAGGTACAGCATCAGTTAAGCCACCGTTGTCTGAATTCAGGTGATCCTAACAAGCATTATAGTAACATTTTTAACACTATAGAAAACCAATTTAAGAGCACTTTCAAGTTGAGGACCTCACACAGGCCCCATAACAATTTCACGTTTAAAGATTGGGCAACTGTTGGGATATATAAAAGTAGAAATCGACTATATGAATTGTATGCTATAAAGCAATATGATCATCGTGTCGAATTTATTAACTACGTTAGAAACTACTCTAAAATTTTTAAAAATGTGTGCATATTAGCGAAATCTTTGCATATTAAAAATAATATTAGAAATTCTAAGAATAAAATTTTAACTACTTGGAGTATAATAAAAAATGAAGCTGGAAAAGTAAAACCACGGGATACCAGCATTGAATTGTGTATAAATAATTGCATAATTTCGGAAAACACGGAAATTGCTAATATTTTTCAAAATTTATTCTGTGACAAAGCAATTTCTATGACTTCTACAATAAATTCATCGTCAACAGAAGCCTATTCTCTGCTTTCGAATCATGTTCCTGAGTGTTGTGTTCTCTTTAAATTCAAACATATCTCGGCAACTGATATTATTAAAACTTTTAAAACTTTAAATGTAAAAAATACAGGCGATATATGGGGAATGTCAGTTAAAGTTGTTCTTCCAATTATTGACTGTATTAGCCCGCACTTAGCAACCCTTTTCAATAATTGCATAGACTCTGGCATTTTTCCTGATCTTATGAAACAAAGTAAAGTTGTCCCCTTGTTTAAATCGGGTGATAAATCTGACCCTAATAACTATCGTCCCATTTCTGTGTTGCCAACCCTAAGTAAAGTTTTTGAAAAAATTATACTCACACAACTACTAGAACATTTTAGTGCCCATAGCCTGTTTCATCCTGAACAATATGGATTTAGAAAAGGTCGCAATACTACTGATGCGGGCGTGTCTCTTTCGAGACACATTTTTGATGCTTGGGAAAAGTCCCAAAATGCATTAGGAATTTTCTGCGACCTTTCTAAGGCTTTTGATTGTGTAGAACATAGCACTCTTTTACTTAAACTTAGTCACTATGGTGTGAGGGATGGAGCACTTAATTTGTTAAGCTCTTATCTTCAAAATAGAATTCAAAAGGTCTTTGTAAACGGTGTTGAGTCGTTAGGATCACCTGTAAAAATGGGTGTCCCACAAGGTTCAATCCTTGGCCCTTTTTTGTTCTTAATATATGTAAATGATTTGGCGTACCATGTGAAAGACAAATGTGATATAGTCCTATTTGCTGACGACACTTCGTTGCTGTTTAAAGTAGACAGAAATGTAGATAATTATGACGATGTAAATAGTACCCTGTCACAGGTCTCACGTTGGTTTTCTGTTAATAACTTGATGTTGAACTCGGCAAAGACTAAGTGCGTTGAATTCGCGTTGCCAAATGCAAAAGAAGTCTGTAAAAATATCAAAATAAATAATAGTCCGCTAAATATAGTTAAATCTACAGTCTTCTTAGGAATAACGTTAGACTCAGGGCTTCAGTGGGGTGCCCATATTAAGACTCTGGCAAGCAAACTTAGTTCAGCTGCATTTGCTGTTAGGAAGGTGAGGCAATACACTGATGTTGAAACTGCTAAAATGGTGTATTTCGCTTATTTTCATAGCATTATGTGTTACGGCATACTGTTATGGGGGAAGGCGGCGGACATTGAAACTATCTTCATTTTACAAAAAAGAGCAATACGTGCCATATACCAATTGGGATCTCGCGTTTCATTAAGAGAAAAATTCAAAGAAATATCTATTCTCACAGTACCGTCGCAATATATATTAAATAACATTTTATACATCCGTGATAATATTCATTTATACAGCAAAAGGAGCGAAACACACAATTTTAATACAAGAAATAAACACAAACTTGTAATGCCATATTTTAGAGTGAAAAAGGTTCAGAAGTCATTTGTCGGGTTGAGCATACGCATATTTAATAAGATACCTGAATCACTTCTGGGTTTGCCTCCACATAGTTTTAAGAAGTATGTTAAAAATGTCCTAATAAAAAAGGCATATTATAATGTGGAAGATTATTTAAGCGACAAAGATGTTTGGACATGATTCCAGTTGCATATGAAAGCTAAACACATTGTAACCTACAAAAAAGCTATGTTAAAAGGAGTAACCGTTGAGTTTCTTGCCGGCTTCTTCTCAGCGGAATCAACTTTCCGAACCGGTGGTAGATTTGTTACCAACGGACAGACTACTGACGATTCAAAAGTGCTTTTTGAGCCTACTTGAATAAAGAATATTTTGATTTTGATTTTTTGATTTTGATAGACCATCATGCTGCTCCACTGCGGATTGGCAGGTATAATACACGAGTGCACTCTCTATTCCTTCACTCTAGTGAAGGTCCAATGTGACCGTAATCCTACACTCGCGGAGAGAGATCAGGCGCAGGACCGACGGCTTAACGTGCTCTCCGACGCTCGGGGGTGCATCATACCGCCAACTTCCCAACTTCGGGCAAATATTGAGAAAATCTTAATAGAAAACTCAATATCGATTTCGAACTGGCCCGACCCGGGACTCGAACTCAGGACCTCATGTCTGTAGTCGAACAAGCTAACCACTAGACCAATGAGGCAGTTAATTAGTTTACGAGTAGTTCGGAAAACATTCGAATTACTGGATTCGAGTTTCGAATCGAATATTAACATTCGATTCGGATCGAATATGGAATATACATTTCAAGTTACCGTATGTTGATCAAGTTTTTGGCTAATATATACCGATTCCATAGGAATATGGAAAAACCCTTTCTTTGAGATTGTCGACGTCGCAAAAGTGATATGAATGTCAAAAGTCTAGGAATAATAGTTTTAGTAATATCGTGCATTCACATTACATTTTTATACATAATTCTCCAACTGCGGCTCTTTACTGCGGCGTTCAGGTCAGGTCCTCCACCTGTTTAAGCTTATGGAGTGGAACGGACTGGGCATCAACATCAATGGCGAGTACATCACTATCTACGGTTTGCCGACGACGTGGTTATTATGGCAGAGACTCTGGAAGATCTCAATGCGATGCTCGATGACCTCAGCAGAGCTTCTCGACAGGTGGGCCTAAAAATGAACATGGATAAGACGAAAGTTATGTCCAATATCCATGTTCCGCTCCACCCAGTCATCGTTGAGAACTCTACACTCGAAATTGTTGACGAGTATACATACCTGGGACACATAGTCCAGCTAGGTAGGTCCAATTTCGAGAAAGAGGTCAACCGCCGAATCCAACTCGGTTGGGCAGCGTTCGGGAAGTTCCAGAAGACTTTTTCGTCCAATATCCCTCAGTGCCTGAAGACTAAAGTCTTCGAACAGTGCTTGTTGCCAGCGCTTACCTACGGATCGGAAACGTTGTCGCTGACTATGCGCCTTATTCGAAAGCTCAGAATCACTCAGCGTGCGATGGAGGGGGCTACTATGCTCGGAGTTTCTCTACGTAATCAAATCAGAAATGAGGAAGTCCGTAGCAGAACCAAAGTCACCGACATAGCACTACGAATTGCGAACCTGAAGTGGCAATGGGCGGGGCACATAGTCCGACAAACCGATGGACGTTGGGGTCGGAAAGTGCTGGAATGGCGACGCCGCACTGGACGACGCAGTGTAGGAGGACCCCCCACAAGGTGGACCGACGATATAAGGAGGATCGCCGGTAGCCGCTGGAGCCAGGTGGCACAAGATCGGGCCTTGTGGGCATCATTTCGTCAGACCTACGAGTATGTCCATCGGATTTGGGAGTGACATATTTCATAGTGAACACAGATACTTGAGATCCTTCAGGAGAAGATTAGGCCTTATTTTTAATTAAAAATATATACGATACATTATATTTTGTATAAAAATTAAACTATCCAGCGCACGGTGACGAGAGAATTCCGCAAACAATATTGTCAAGGTGATAAATAAGCGACAGTTTCAAAAGTATTTCAATTAATATAGGAACATGGCTTAATTGAGTTGCGAACACGACCAAAGGAGGTAAAGTTCGTGCATACTTAATTTGGATTCAATATTATAATATCACCAACTAGTTTGCCGTAATTATTATAGTAAATACACTGGTAAAGCCCAGGTAAAGTCAGACGTAGAAACAAGTAATTAAAAAAATTAAAGTCAATTTTTATGGTCATTAACTCCACTTAAATTAAATCCACTACAAATATTGCAATACACTACAAAAATAAAATTAATTATTGAAAAAAGTGTATTCAAATTAAATACGTTTTAAACTCAAATTTTCGTGGTTTATCGACATATTGACTATTTTAACGGGTACATACCACCATTTCAAAATTAAAACGTGACGTTGTGAGTGTAGTATGCAGAAAAATGGACGTGGGTCCTGTGATAAATAAAAAAAATAGACGTAGGGTAGACAGATTCTGCCCCTGACAGCTTGACACAACCGCCTACAGCAGTTATGTCGTGACCACGATCCATGCAACTGGGTCGAAATGTCGAGAAAAATCAAAATCGCCATCGTGGTATGCACCTGTTAAAATAGTCAATATGTCAAATTAAATACGTTTAAACCTAACGAAAGTACTTTTGAGTGGAACTATTCATTATGTTATTAACAATTTACCGTCCAATTATAACGCTATTTATATATTAACCAACTTTTTTAAAAGCATTCATCAGCTGAAAGTAACTGCACTTGATGTATCCGTTATAATAACCATATAATGACAAAGTATCGTGACAGTATCATGACATCCGATTATTAATCATATTTTAGTATTATGACAGTATAAATAAATCTATAAGAGAATCACAACGTTTGGTATAGTGACATATTGTGTATCATGACAAACAAACTATTCAATAATTTAATTTATCGTTATATATTTTGAAATCGAACCCGTCGATGTGTTACCGTTTTGTAATGATTTCATTACACCTATGATTGCCTGAAAGACATTACTAAATAGCGATATGACCGCCCATTTCACGTTAGAATTACTTAAGTCTTTATAATTATACTTTCTTTTGTGGCGTTCAATACATATTATTATATCTATCTAATACGATTTCTCATGTTATGTAAGTAAGTAGCAGCCCTTTAACGTCCCACTGCTGGGCACAGGCCTCCTCACTCCGAGGAGCGAGGGTTTTTAGAGGATTGGCAGGCATAGTACACAAGTGCACTCTCTATTCCTTCACTCTCATAGTCCGATAAGACGGGAATCCGACACTACCGGAGAGAGATCAGGCGCAGGACCGACGGCTTACGTGCTCTCCGAGGCATGGGGGTGGATCACACCGCCAACTTCCCAACTTCGGGCAAATATTGAGAAAATCTTAATAGAAAACTCAATATCGATTTCGAATTGGCCCGACCCGGGACTCGAACCCAGGACCTCATGTCTGTAGTCGAACATGCTAACCACTAGACCAATGAGGCAGTTTATTAAAAAACTTTATAAAAAGAATTATTTTAAAACCACTGAACGCTGTTGACAAAATATATGTATCATTGAATATAAAACTGAAAATGTAAATTTTTATATGTATTTTGTACGCTGCCTTTATAAATATTGCAAGTGTTTCATATAATTCCATTTCACGGCACATTTTACCTCGTCAACGGTATATTTTTATTTATATTTTACATTTGAAATAAAGATGACGGCTGTGTAACGTGAAATATCATATATTCAGGGACACTCGAAACACTATTTCCGTTACGCCATATTGAATCGGTTAATCTGTTGCGAAATCTGGCGCGTTCATTTCAAATTCATAAAAGCGTTAAGTTTAAAAACGTTTAAATATAAGGGAATGTTTTTCGAGATGTATTTATTTTCGCGAGTTGAAAATAATACGTTTTACAACGTGTTATATTTTCAATTAATGAAAAGCTGCAACAGAATTTCAACCAGCTTCTATTATGTAATTAAGTTTTGCACCACAATTAGCAGATACTTCGTTTTATTCGACATTAATCGCTGACTATGCTACCTATTTTCTAGAATGTCTTCATTTTATATATCACTAAGAATTCCCCGTGGTGTTACTCGCGTTTCTCCCGATCCTTCGGAGATATGGAAAGATGTGTAATAGCTTACAATCCACATCCAAATAAAAGAATTTTTTATTCAAGTGGGGTTTTACAGTACTTTTGAATCGTCAAATATTGTTTTAGTTTAAGTATATTACTTATAATGTAGGTCGTAATATGATAATACCTAATCTATGGTTCTTTCGCGCCTATGTTCTCAGAAGAACCCAAATACAGTCAGCATGTGATTTTAATTTATTCTTTTGACATTAAAGCAATATATGCTTTTTTATAGTTCATGAAATTGATTAAATTATATGATAAATAATTTTTTTTACAATAAAAGAAAAGCTTTCAAAACAAACTCTTACAATCATATTAATATGCTCGAAAAAGTAAAAAATAATTGCGTAATCTTTTGTAGAGTTCTTCGTTTTCTTATATTCGGAGTCGGCGTCAGCGAAGATAGGTGTGTCCCGTGTGTCCACTTGACAGCTCCGGCGCCGCTCCCACCTATAGCTTTATATGTAGGTTCCTTGGCTACAACGGCTATTGGCGACCCGCTTTATATCATCGGTCCACCTTGTGGGGGGTCTGCTTACACTGCGCCGTCCGGTGCGGGGTCGCCACTCCAGCTCCTTCGGCCCCCAACGTCCATCGGTCTATGGGACTATGTACCCTGCTCATTGCCACTTCAGGCTCACGATTCGTAGGGCTATGTCGGTGACTTTGGTTCTACTACGGATCTCTTCATTTCTGATTCGACCGCGTAGAGAAACTCCGAGAATAGCCCTCTCCATCGCACGCTGAGTGACTCTGAGCTTCCGCATGAGGCCTATAATCAGCGACCACGTCTCAGAACCGTAGGTCATCACTGGCAACACATACTGTTCGAATACTTTGGTCTTCAGGCACTGAGGTTACCAGTAAGTAGCTTTATCTCTAATTCTAAAACTTATTATCGTTAATATTTATTTGTAATTTACTTTTTTAAGATGTAACCTGTTGGTGCCGTTTTTTAAATAAATAAATTGACTCTTTATGTATAAATAACAATATGAATTTTTTCACTGCAGATACAGCTTTTATGTCAGTAACAAAGTGTAATCAGAAGTAACATATAGAGTTACGTAGGTTTTAGTTGCTCTCCTGTTACAAAGTAAACCGAACACTCGTCGAGTAAAAGCATCATTACGTGTTTGCTGCTAAATGTTTAGGTGACAAGGAAATTCAATTAAAATTTGGTAATAAGAACTAATGTTGTGTGATTAACTGTAATATTTTTAACAGAGATTATTCATATGGTAACTACGAGTAAATATGGTAATTCGTGTGCCCTTTGGTGTGTCCCGTGGAATCCTGACGCTACTTTACTAAATTTCAAATCAATCACAAATCATTTTGTGATGAGTATATATGATCACATACGTTGTTATATTTTGTATTTTGTATGTTGTATATAGATTGCTATTGAAAAATAATTGGGTTTTTGTATGTGTATGTAAAAAAGGGTAAATTGTTACACCCTATTAACATCCCACTGCTGGACACTAGCCTCTCAATCAATAAGAAAGAGAGTTTCTGGAGCGTAGGCCCAGCCTGGCATCCCGCAATGCAGCTCTATTGCGGGTTGCCAGGCTACACATACCCTACAATTGTTTCCGGGATATGCAGGATTTAAAAAAATAACAATTAAAGCATTTTATTTTGTATAAAGGAATTGAGTACCCAGGATTTGCAACCGCTATTTCTCTGAAGGAGTAACCACACGTTTAGCCACCAGGACAACAACACTTTTTATGTTTGTGTATTTCATTATACTAGCCGTTCCTGGTGGTGACATCCCATATTTCCATGGTATTGAATCGTCAATCAATGCTTATAATACACCTGAACAAACACCAGAAATGAAATAAAAACCGTTCTAGCTGTTCAGAAGGAGATCCGTCACATACATATGTACATACATGCATTATATGTCGATGACGATAAAGGGTCCATTAGTATTTTAGACATTTTGAGTTTTTGTAATTTTGACAATTGTATCGCCCCATTTATCATCATCCTTCTGCGAGGCTGTCATCC
The DNA here is from genome assembly GCA_015832385.1 of Elymnias hypermnestra. NCBI lineage: Eukaryota > Metazoa > Arthropoda > Insecta > Lepidoptera > Nymphalidae > Elymnias > Elymnias hypermnestra. The sequence goes on along the minus strand of JACTOM010000931.1, from coordinate 1,665,004 downwards.
TAAAGATGGAGGTACTAGACAGGCAAAGGGAGCTTATGACAGAAGTTTCTTCGCCGGAAAAGGTGAAAGAAAGAAAAGAAATTTATTCTACATTGTACATCATTAAAACAAATAAAAAAAATACAATTATCTATAAATACAATTATCTATAAGCTATTTAAAACTATTATAAAAAAATAAATTAAACTTACTACCCATATACAATGTAGAAAAAGTAGCTCAGCAATTGCTATGCGTCCGAGCTAGGAAGCCTGGAGGGTTCTGCTCGTCTGCTGTACCTGAACCAAACCCTTAAGTCAAATTCATCCGGTGGCACCAGAGCTGACATCTGAACCGTTACACCTTGATGAAGAGGGTTCCGCTGGGTTTTAATGGGCTATAAATACTAGTAGAGACAGCGAGTCCACACTCCCGGATTGAAGTTTATAGAACCCCATTTGTCACAGGTAAACCTTCTTTTTTCATTCATACGGCTAATGAGACTGCCTCATTGTTCTAGTGATTATCACGTTTGACTACAGATTTGAGGTTCTGTGTTCGAATCCCGGGTCGAACCAATTCAAAATTGAGATTTCAATTAACACTTTCTCAATATTTGCCCGAAGTTGGGAAGTTGGCGGTGTTCGCCACCCCCGTGCTTCAGAGAGCACGTTAAGCCGTCGGTCTTGCGATCTTGAGAGTGAAGGAATAGAGAGTGTATTGGTGTACTATGCCCGCCAATCCGCAGTGGAGCAGCTTGGTAGGTCTATGCTTTAATAACCCTCACTTATATGAGTGAGGAGGTCTGTGCACAGCAGTGTAAAAGTATATTAATGGGCTGTTATTACATAGTTATTGAAACTTAAAAACTGTTGCTTAAAAAGTTATCTATCTAAAATAGGTAATAGTACCAAAGGTGGTATAGTAATAAGTAATTTAAGTAAAGGAAAACGGTCTTACAATATTAGGTTTTATACATGACTTCTTATACATAGCGGCAGTCGATGTTTATAATGAAAATAAATAAATTCACACGTAGGGAATGTATTTTTATAATTGCAGTCAGACAAAAATTCTAGTCAATTTTCCTTTGTAAAATTTTCAGGCGTATGTAATTAAAAAAAGCCTTTCTATTATTTAGAGCTCGAATGGCTGAATTTTTCGTTAAAAACACATTGCAAGTTCTCTTTAATCAAACTGTGTGAACCGCGCTACGTTTATATTTTATTGAGACAAAGGTAACTCGTATGTTTTCGCTTTTATTGTTAGAGTTCATAAATAAAATGTAAAAAAAACCCTCTCGCTTGGGTATTGCAGAAAAACTTTTCGAGGTTAACGCTTGACTGTAATTTGACATGATGATACAGTTTGAAATAGAAGCGCGTTAAATTGCTAAGAGGTTAATTACCTCGTATAATATTCTACACAAAACCGTACCAGTACGCTTACTTTTTGCTTTATCTTTCTCATTGTTGGTAGATTAGTAACTAGTCACGGCCAAAACATCCCACCAGTTTAGACCTAGAATAATTAAAAAATGAAATTTCCTAACCTTGCTTTGCCTTTTCAAATCAAAATATCTTTATTCAAGTAGGCATATTACAGCACTTTTGAATCGTCAAATTATATTTTTTTTCCACACTCTGATTCTAATATACATCTGATGACGGTACTCAAGATCGGCTTAAAATCTAAAGTTACGAGGGTTCCTTCGCGCCCTGATCCGAGAAGAACCCACAACAAACTCAGTCGGGTTTTTTTTTTTACCATCATCATTACAATAACAAATTAGTTTACTATATTTTAATTAAAATTAGAGCAATTTGTTCACTCCCAAGCGTTTCTATCGTCTAGGTAATCTTGCAACTTATAATACGATTTTTCTATCAACTTTCTTTTAACAAAGACTTTGAATTTATTAATTGACATCTTTAGAACGTCTTGTGGGAGTTTATTATAGAAACGTATACAGTTACCCTTAAATGAGTTGTTAATCTTATGCAGCCTACTAGAATTTATAACAAGTTTGTTTTGGTTTCGTAAGTTATATGATGTACATTCACTCTTTTTATTAAAAGAGTCTATGTTTTTATGTACATACAACAAGTTTTCTAATATATATATGCAGTGAACTGTCATTATGTCAACTGCCTTGAATTTGTTTCTTAGCGACTCTCTTGGACCCATATTGTAAAATGCACGTACGGCCCTTTTCTGCAGCACAAATATGGCATCTATATCATCAGCATTGCCCCAAAGTAGAATTCCGTATGACATAATGCTGTGAAAATAGCTGAAATATGGCAGTATCAAGATCTATCAGATGGCGAATTCTTTTAACCGCGTAAGCCGCAGAGCTGAGTCTGTTCGATAGTCCACTTATATGGGGCCCCCACTGTAATCTGTCATCTAACGTAATGCCTAAGAAAACGGTATGACTTTAATCGAACTATACTATCCAAGTACTTTCGACGCCCTCACTGGTGCAATGCTGCGAGATCTCGCTTTGCTAGGAGGGTTCGATCCCCGGTTGGACGAATTTAGAAAGTTGTATTTTTTAAGTCGTCTCAGTCTGGACTAGTGGGAGGCTTCGGCCGTGGCTAGTTACTACATTATAGGACAAATATTTTTCATCATTAGATCATTAGCTTGATAGTAATCAAGTCCAAATATAAACCGTGGATCTCGGACTAATAGTAAAGAAAAAAATTGGTTTGCGCTCTTAAACACACAACAGTAGTAAAAACTCCAACTGTTATTTTTGTACTATCTTGAAGTCTACGGATTTGTATTTACATTTTTGTTTGATTTTATCGGGGTAAAATCAACGACCCAGCTAGGTCATAAGGGTAACGGACCTAAAAAGGTTAAAAACCACTGATGTAGTACACTGATGTTAGTACCTAGTAGTCACCACAACAAATGGCAAAATTACTGTTTAAATATTAAAAGATTAAAATGTTTTACAAGAAGAAAGATTTTGTTAGGATACTGATATATACTCATAAGAGACTCAAAGACTTATAACTTAGAAATTAAAATAAAAAGAACGTTCCCTTAGTTAACATGAAAGAAAAAAAGAAACATTTATTCAAATTTTACAGTTGTGAGCGGAATACATGTCAGAGACAAAAAACAATTATAATACAATTTAAAAAGGAGTTTATTCATACATAAGGACTTACAGGATAGTGCAATGACAATAATGAAAAAAAAACAGTTTATAAATCTACCTAAGTTAAAAATTAAAAATAAATGCAAACACTTTACATATAGCTAATAGCGAATTCACATAATTACTAACTTCAAGTACACAAGTTACAAACTGCCTCATTGGTCTAGTGGTTAGCATGTTCGACTACAGACACGGGGTCCTGGGTTCGAGTCTCGAGTCGGGCCACTTCAAAAATCAATATTGAGTTTTCTATTTAAGATTTTCTCTATATTTATCCGAAGTTGGGTAGTTGGCGGTGTTATCCATCCCTGTGCCTCGGAGAGCACGTTAAGCCGTCGGTCCTGCGCCTGATCTCTCTTCGGTCGTGTCGGATTCCCGTCACATCGGACTATGAGAGTGAAGGAATAGAGAGTGCACTTGTGTACTATGCCTGCCGATCCGCAGTGGAGCAGCGTGGTGGGTCTATGCTCTAAAATCCCTCGCTCCTCGGAGTGAGGAGGCCTGTGCCAAGTTGTGGGACGTTAATGGGCTGCTACTTACTACTAACTTTAAGTAATAATGTGAAATCGTTATTACTGCCTCTTTGGTCTAGTGGTTAGCATGTTCGACTATAGACATGAGGTTCTGGGTTCGAGTCCCGGGATATTGAGTTTTCTATTAAGATTTTCTCAATATTTGCCCGAAGTTGGGAAGTTGGCGGTTTGATCCACCCCCGTGCCTCGGAGAGCATGGTAAGTCGGTCCTGCGCCTGATCTCTGTCCGGTCGTGTCGGATTGCCGTCACGTCGGACTATGAGAGTGAAGGAATAGAGAGTACACTTGTGTACTATGCCTGCCAATCCTGCCTCCTGAGCGAGGAGGTCTGTGCCCAGCTGTGGGACGTTAATGGGCTGCTGACGTTTTTTTTTTGTCATTTTGACATGAATCGACTTCACTCGTTAAAGAACAGAGTTCAAAGATGTTTTCACGTCATAAACAGAAAATGAACTGCTACAAAAACCATAAAGAAAAGTACAATTATATTTCCCTATAACAATATCACGTAACAATGAAATATAAACCAGCTGTATTAAAACAGGTACGTACCCCGCATTAATACCGCCTCGCCTGTACTTACTGGCGAGGTGAAAATAATATTTATGATATATGGAGCAGTGAATCGGTTCGGAAACGAACGATAGCGTACCTTAAGAATTGTTTTCTCAAATGTACAATGTATTTATTGAATCGAATGATTAAGGGAGTTCTTCGTCTTGGATACTTCTTTAATGCCATTAGATTTATTTGGGCAAATCCGTTACGTTAAGAAATTTTTTAAGTAATATTTTAAAACTATTCTGGTTCACTATTGAAAGCAATTAAAGAAAACTCGCTGATGTTTAAGAGATTGCATTGGTTTTTTTACTTATTTGTTGTTATTGTCGTAGTAGTCGGAATTCCGGAAAAATTCGAAAGCATATAAAGTACGGAATGGTTTTCCTGTCAAAACGGCCTATACACTCGTATATAATATGTCAAATAAGGCTGACAAACTTTCGGTAAGCAACGAGTAAACGTTCCGCGGGCTTATTTATACTTTCTATATTTTATTTACTAATTTTATCTTATTCCAACAATAATCTAATAAGAATATAAAAAAATGTAATAAATTCTAGAAATGTAATGAATAAAGTGTTAATAAAAATGAACAAAGCGATCTGAATTAAACTAGATTATGAGAAAGATTCAAAAGTTTTTTTTTTAATATTAATTCATTTATGTTTTACATTTATTTTTATACAGCGCCATTTATTGAATACTCGAAATGAGTGAAACCTTTTGCTTATATATTTCAAACTTAATTAAACAATGATTTCTATCAGAAAATTTCAGCTCAATGAGAACGTTCCCATATTCCCACAAGATCGGGAACTACGCGGGTTACACTGCAGGAAACTGATAGTTATATATAATAATAATAATAATAATAATAATAATAATAATCATTTATTTTCAGAAAACTTAAAAACGTTCCATTTTATTCCGTTAGTTACATTTGAAATAAAATAAGACTATGTTAGTTAATTGTTAGTAGGTGACTCTTAAATCTATGTTAGTTAATATAATTAATGAATTTACAAACTAAGGCTGACTGCCAGTGTGCCTTAATGACACTACCTTGTCTGTTAGTCATTATCCTCATATATAAAATCGAGAAGAATCTATTATAGAATAGGGAAATCCAAATAAAAATTTAATATATCCCGTACAATAAAAATAAAAAGATTGAACCAAAATGAATGCAGAAATATTTAAAACAAACAACGCAACAGAATTTATCAATGCACAATATATTTTAGGTGAATATTTTCATCGTAAAATTGATGCTGAAATTCAATGAAACGTTTCCACACTAAATTAGTTTTGCAGGTGTTTAAAATACGCAGATATGATGCAAAACACACCCCGGAGCGTTTAAACTATATAACCGACCATAAAATAATTGAATTAACATATCTCGGACATAATTATAAAGTTTGTTATAAACAGAAGTGGTATAACGTGAAAATGTATTAAAATTGCTTTTTTCTAACACGTATTGATTTAACTGGTGAGAGGCTTTGGTCGTGGCTAGTTAATAATAATCTAATGTAGAGATTAGCTAATTGCGCAGAAGACATTATAATCCACAAATGCACTCCTTATTTCTTCATGATGAAGTACACAGTGACTATTCCAACTCCAGGGAAATACTGAGAATTTCTTAATAGACAACTCAATATCGCTTTCGACCTCCCCGGCCAGGATCTCCAGCTCAAGACCTTAATGTCTGTAACAGAGCAATCTATCCACTAAACCAATGAGACAGGCAGTGGCCAATTACCATAGCGGTTTCTTAAAGCATAGACCCACCACAATATTTCACTGTGAGTTCGTAGGTTACGTATATCGCAATTGTTTCAGGGATATGCTGGTTTTATTGCGAAGTTTTCTTCTATGAAAAAATGGTTAATGACCATCCTATTATTCAACATATTTCAAACTACTAGCAAAGACTATAATTAAATTAATATTTATAATGTATTGTCGCTTCTTTACATTATAAAATAGCAACCAACTCAATAACTATAAATTTTATCCTCTCCACTATTTTACATACATACATACATAATAGCATCACACCTCATTCCCATAGGGGTAGGCAGAGACAACATCCTTCCACTTGCCACGATCCTTGCGTATCTCCTTCGCTTCTTTCATTCTCATTAAACCTTTCATACAAGTTCGTCGGTTTAGGGTACTCTTGACTTGGCCCTTAATTAAAATGTCCTGGACTTGTTCCAGTAACGTTCGCCTTGGTCTTCCCCATCCAACTTTCGCATTCACTCTTGACTCATAAATCTTTTTTGTCAGTCTCCTTTCATTCATTCTCTCTACGCGGCCAAACCATCTAAGCATACCTTTCTCAATTTTAGTCACTACGTCTTCTTTTATACCACAACGTTCTCTTATCACACTATTTTTTACTCTGTCACTGAGTTTTGATCCACTCATGCTTCTCACCGCTCTCATCTCTACCGCATTTTTTTTACTTTTGCGATTCTTCTGCCATACCCAACTTTCACTACCATACATAAGTGTTGGCACCAACACTTCAGCATGCACAGCCAGTCTAGCTCTTTGAGACACCATCTGGCTATTCATAAAAGCATGCAGAGCACCATTTACCATATTCCCTGCATTTACTCTCCTTTCGATATCACTTGCACATGTTTCATCTTTTGTAAATTTAGATCCCAAGTATACAAATTCTTTCAACTCTTCCACTTGTTCCCCATCTATCAAAATATTGCCATTCATCATAGATTTATCTCGTTCAAAAAGCATAACTTTCGTTTTGTTTACATTCACTTTCATTCCTTTCCCTTTCAAAGCTTCATTCATAATATTTAGCATCTCCTGTAGCTCATTAGCGGATGACGCAAGTATTCTATTTTAATATAACAATTTGCACTATACTAATAATAACTTTACTATTTGAATTTATGAAATTTAGCATTAATTCCCCTAAAACAACTATTCACGAGACAGCTTGAAAGATTATCTCATATAGTTATTCCGCTTGTTAAAAGTACCTCGCCTTGCATATCATTTCTTAATATTACAGCATGGTTTTTGGTATTTCAAGTGTTGGCACTATATTAACCAATAACTCCCAATGTTTCAGAGCTATCAATGTTGTTTGTCACCTAACTATATGTAGTCTAACACTTAGTCGACGTGAGGTGACTTTACACGAAAGAGCGTTACCTGAGCTTTTCAGTGGAGTTAGAACTTGTATGTAATCTCACTTAATGGTAAATGAGGTACAGTCTAATATAAAAGCTAAATTGGTAAAAAGCACTAATGGTTTCTATACTGCTTTGTAACGAAACATCTATTTTTTGCTCGGTATGTCTTTGCTGGTAGGCGAAGACGCAGGGGCAGAATGGTTGTGTAGCAGTCGTTCAACGCTTCTCTTAGTGAAGCGTTGAACGAACGGGGTTGCGAACGGTGAGAGTGGGGGCCCGCACCGTTCTGTTGCAGACAACCCCGGGAGGAATGGAGCTTACGTGGCCTTAAGCTACATTGCAGTCAGACCACGGGATATGTATGTCATCGCACAGTGGCGGCACCAGACGAAGGTTCCTACGGACATCCTGGAGCCACCTTACATGTGCCGAGGAGGGCCACCGAGGGGGTTTTAGTGGGTATAATCCTACATAACCTGGCCTTTCCCCCAAGAGGCCGGGTATCTTTAGAAGATTTCCCCCCCGTGAAAAAAAAAAGGTCAAATTTTCTAAGTTGCACTATCAAAATCAAAATCAATCAATTCAACACACACCATTGCAACAGCGAGATGTTCAAAAGTCTAATTCAATACCCTCACAATATACTGATTTTAGTAAGAACTTAAGTTAGGTCACTTTTTTAACCCGTTTATTATCATAGTGTTGTTCAATGTATGAACGTATTAAACCAAAATTTAAACAATATTTTCAAAATTCATTCCACATTATGAAGTAATTTTAGCAGGTTAGCTGGCTGTTTTGAAATATTATGATAACATTACAATAGAAATGCCTTATATTTGGAACAATGTTTTTTTAAATTTCGTCAATTTATTTGCTTCGGGTAATCTCTGAAATGGTACTCTGATTTTTATGAGACATTACTGGCAAACTTTATAGTCTTAAGATAAACTAGTATAGTGGTAACTAGCCATCATCGAATTTAAATTAGTAAACATTTTTTGAAATTATTGGCCAAAGTTTCTTTTTTATCGTTATTGTTGTGGTGATACAACATAAGACTAGTGGTCGCCTAGTTACTCAAATTCGTTGTAAAGTAAAATCTCTATATTGATTACATTATGAATGTAAGTGTGTATCAAATAATTCGAAAGGAAGTAATTAAATACAAATAAATCGATAGATTTTCCACTGCCACGAGATCGGTATTTACGCGGGTGAAACCGCGGGACTGCCTCATTGGTCTAGTGGTTAGCATGTTCGAATACAGACATGAGGTCCTGGGTTCGAGTCCTGGGTCGGGGCAACTCGAAATCGATATTGAGTTTTCTATTAAGATTTTCTCAATATTTGCCCGAAGTTGGGAAGTTGGCGGAGTGATCCATCCCCGTGCCTCGAAGAGCACGTTAAGCCGTCGGTCCTGCACCTGATCTCTCTTCAGTCGTGTCGGATTCCCGTCACATCGGACTATCAGAGTGAAGGAAGAGTGCACTTGTGTACTGTGCCAACCAATCCGCAGTGGAGCAGCGTGGTGGGTCTATGCTCCAAAAACCCTCTCTCCTATGAGTGAGGAGGCCTGTGCTCAGCCGTCCTAACCGTCCGCAGAATTTTCGTAAAAAGTCGAACAAAGTATTTGCTTTAATAGATTAATAGACTTAAAAGGTAAAGCGATATATATGTTTACTAGCTGAACCCGCGACTTCAACTGTGTGGTATGTTTTTTGGGTAGCATTTTCATTAATCTAGATTTCATTAATCAAATTGTTACCAAATTTCAAGTCTTTACGTCTTATGGTTCCAGAGATATCGTGATGAGTCAATAGATACCTGGATATCTCTAATATATATATGGATTAATGTTGACCCAATTCGATGACGTCACAGGTCACGTTATACAAGATATGACACTCAAAAGCGTTGGATACCTCACTGAAAACGCCTTAGCACGAGGGAGCTTCACAAAATCAATTATCTGTGTACGACCCGAGGGGCACCTTATATTTGATGCTGCATAGTAATAACATAGCTAAGACAATGCTATAAAATGCCTGGATATGGTATTTTAATAATCTACTTATGAATGCGGGAATTGCTGGGAAATATAACTTTTTTATTGCTGACAGCTTAGGGCTTGACTGTAATATCACCTAACAGTAAGTGATGATACAGTCTGATATAGATATAGTAAGATGTAAGCGTGCTAATCTGGTAAGAGGCGGTATATTTCATATGGTTTCTATGCGGAATGGTACCGGAACACAAACCTCTTTATTTGGCGGCACGTCTTTACTGGTAGGGTGGTAGCTAGCCACGGCCGAAGCCTTCCACCACTTCATTCGTCCTACGGAGGATAGAAAACAATCGACAAGTAAAAGTAATTACTTGACTCTCTCTGAATAAAACGACAACTATACATTTTCTTTAAAATAACAGTTTTTTTTAATATATTTATGTATTCATATATTTACGTATTTGTTGAAGTGAAAATTCTTTAGGCGCATGAGGGTAAAATTTTTACCGATGAAACGCACAATTAGCATCAAGAAGATGTGCGTTTTTAATGCTAATTCGTTTGAAGGTTAGATAGTTTTAATATTTAAAAATAACATGTGACAATTTAATTTGCCACTCGCATTGAAATTTGAAACCCACGTTTAAATGTAGAAAGACAAAACTGCGCGGGTAAACTAGTCTAAATTAATATTTTAAAGAGGTAATACTTGTATATTTGTATATGTCTATGTAATGTTTTCATACAAAAACTATTAGATCAATTTTTTTACCATTAGAAAGCTGCGTTTTTACTATGTGACATAGGCTATATATATATATATTACCTTTGCAAAAAATATAAATTTTAACAAAAAAAGAACCGCCTTCAAAACAAACTTACAAATATATTAATATGCTCTAAAAAGTAAGAAATAATTGCGTATTCTTTTATAGTGGTCTTCGTATTGTTATATTCGGAGTCGGTGTCAGCCGAGGTAGATGTTTCCCGCGTGTCCACTTGGCAGCTCCCACGTCTCTCCCACCTATCGCTATATATGTAGTTGGCTTGAAGTATCCCTTTCACATAAAAAAAGAATCATCGAAATCGGTTGGCGTGATCTTGAGTTATTCGTCCATTTGTCGCGCACATGATTAATGCAAATTTAACACTTATCCGGTTTTCTCATGGATGCCATCATCAGAAGTAGATTAAAAAAAATGGGACCCTATGACGAGCACCACCTTTCATTTAAAAAAAAAACATCAAGATCGGTCCACCCATTCGGGAGATATGAGGTTACAAACATAAAAAAAAAATTCAGACGAATTGATAACCTCCTCATTTTTTTTTAAAGTCGGTTAAAAAAAATAGGAATCTCTAATAAAAATGCAGTGAAACCCAAGGTTTGAAACAAAAAGCTGTTTTCACGTGCTTTGCGGAAACAGCTTTTATGATAGAACAAAAAAATGTTCTACAGTGTTATAGAACGTATCGGAGTTTTTGTACAAAAATCCCGAGATAACATATCTCCAACTACTGTAGATAAGCAGCTATATCTATTTTTTTTGCATTTTAAAATTTAATAATAGTGCCAACAATAATCAAACCGCATTATTCATATTATTTTTTTTATTTTAAGTGTTCTGTATAGGAATATTTCTTGTGGAGTACGATAAAAAAGTTCTCTCTTTCCATTCTCATTTTACGTAAGTTTAATTCACTCATAATCGCTACACATATGGACCTGTTGCGTAAAGAATGGAAAAGTTTTATATTTTCTCAACACTGTTTAGCTATATGACAGGTTTTAATAAAATATATACTTTGCTACTTCCAATAAAGCTATATCAACGTCCTTACGTAATTAGTTGCGCGGGTGCTATTGCAATATTAGAAGATCATATCGAGTATACCAATATTTAATAGGAACCGCCAACTTGCAACGGATGTAGAACTACGATTAATATGTTGTAGTGAAACTTCGATATAAATTTCTATGATTAAATACCATTTGGGAAATAAAGTTCCAAATTTTACATGAGCTCTGAGAAATGGGACTTATAAAGAGCCCAAGGGCGATGTTTTAAGCGTGTATGTTGTTAAGCTCTTTATTGTATAATAATTTTGTCTATTGACCGAGTTTCAGCTCCGATAGCCAATCCAAAGCAAATATAAGCCATTTGCGCAGAAGATATACAAGTGTATGCGTTAAAACAAATGCACTCTCTATTTCTTCTCTATCACAGTTCGATGGGAAAGCAATCCGAGACAACAGGAGAGAGATTGGGCGCAGGACCGACGGTTTAACCTGTTCTTTGAAGCACAAGGTAGAAGAACACTGCCAAATTACCAATTTCATGCTAATTCTGAGAATTTCTTAGCGGAAAATTCAATATCAATTTTGAATTCCCCAAATCCTTCTTTTGTGAGACCATCATCTCGCTAAAGGAAGCAAATGAGAGGCAAAAGCCCTCCTTCTCCATCGAAGTAGGCTGGGTGGCAAAAAGCACAGGTATGCGCTCCACTATTCCCCTCAGTAAACTGTAGACTGTCATCTCATATCATCCAAAAATGACGAGGCACGCGCAGGGTTTTAGTGGGTATTCTGGTTACTCAGCGAATCCTACATTTCCGATAGAAAGTATTTCTCTTTTTCCGGGGTGCGTAATAGCATCTCCCAGCGACAAAAAAAAGACCTCTTGTGTATAGCCGAACAAGTTTTTTTTTGCGCTGGGAAATGCTTTTAGGCACCCTGATGAAAGATTTTCTAATCGGGAGCGTGGGCCTCACAGATTACAGAATACCCACTAAAACCCAGGGGATCCCTCCTCATCCATGAGTGAGATCACTAGAGGTTCCCTAGCTGCATTCCAGTCTAGTTCTATTAAATTTTGTTCTCAGCGTAAATTTTGGTGGCAGCAGATATTTGATGGTAGGGTGGCCAGACCAGATTAAGACAAATTAAATAATGCAATTTCCTAAATCTGCTCCTATAATCTACACTCAAAGCATACGTAAACAAAGACGCGTTAGCTACTAAGTAGTGAAATTAATTAGCATTTTATATGAAACTTAGTGATATAACAGCAGCCATGTGAGTTAGTGAGTAATCCCGTTGTCCGGGATCGCTGAAATGTTGCCAAACTTTATACAAAACTGACAGGCGCTGTTACATTTTAGTGTTTCATGGAGAATTGTGCTCTAGTTTAACTTAGATGAAACGAGTTTGTTAGTTAAAAGGTAACACAAATTAAATGCTTTTTCCTTATGACGTAAATTCATGTTTGACTAAAGCCTGTTACCTTTTTGATTACTACAACTTTTTCCAGTATAAATTGTCAACTCCCAAATTTAGGCATATTGACGTTTTTCTACCTATCGTTATATCTTTTGAATGAAATGTCCGATTTTAATAATTTAACAGGTATGAAATGGTCCTTAATAAAATATTATTTAATAGGATAAGGATTAATACAGATGAATAATATGGTTTGATTATTGTCGGCGCTTTTATTAACTTATAAAATGCAAATAACTAGTTATAGTTGGACATATGGTTTAGCGGTTTTTTTTTGTAGATTTTAATACGTTCTATAATATTGTAAAACATTTTTTTGTTCTATCTTCAATTTTTTTGTGACCAATTTTTATACGCCTTACATTGATGTATTTTTCTTAGGGATTATTTATGAGAAAATAATATAGCATATGTCGCTCAGAGAAAATGCAGCTTTCTAATGTTTGAAAACAATTTTGGAATCGGTCTAGTAGTTTTTGTGTGAAAACGTAGCAAACATACATACAAAAACACACATGTTCCCTCTTCACAATATTTGTTTAGATATTTTCCAAATTTAGTATTAGTTCACACATATATTTGTGTTTTATATATTTTATTTGCATGTTTTCATTTCCTTTTTCTTTGTCATTTCACAATAATTTAATTTAACACCGTTTCTATATTATAATGTTTACTGATAAGTCGATGGTGGGATGGTCGATCTTTAAAATAATAAAATCTGATGTCCAAAATATAGGCCTCATGTACTACAAGGTAAGGTAAGTAAGTAAAAGTAAGTAGCAGCACTTTTAACGTCCCACTGCTGGGCACAGGCCTCCTCACTCCGAGGAGCGAGGGTTTTTAGAGCATAGACCCACCACGCTGCTCCACTGCGGATTAGCAGGCATAGTACACAAGTGCACTCTCTATTCCTTCACTCTCATAGTCCGATGTGACGAGAATCCGACACCGGAGAGAGATCTGGCGCAGGACCGACGGCTTAACGTGCTCTCCGAGGCACGGGGGTGGATCACACCGCCAACTTCCTAACTTGGGGCAAATATTGAGAAAATCTTTAATAGAAAACTCAATATTGATTTTTGAATTGGTCCGACCCGGGACTCGAACCCAGGACCTCATCTCTGTAGTCGAACAAGCTAACCACTAGACCAATGAGGCAGTCTACAAGGTAAGGTATCAGACTTGAATTGATTTAGACATCAAATTTTAAAGTTATTGTCGACAAAACTAACTACAAACCGGCTTTTCTTAACAGTTGTGTTTTGTGGGTTCGACTTTCTTAATAGGGACCTTTATATAAATGAGTGAGAACGTATATTACGCTTACATATCTTACACTTTGTATCAAAACACTTTACACTTTACAAGTTAGGGAATTTCGTGAAGCTATTATTGTTGTTAAAGTTATGTAGTTGTAATGCTTCTCCAATCCCGTGAACCGGGATTACGCATCCATTAGCGTAAGTTACTTTAGTATACCGCACAGTGTTTTCACACATCCCACTAGTAATATGGATAATTTTAGATATCAATTTATTTTTTTACATAGTATAAAAGCAGTCGCTTCCGCTGTATAAAGCCTTAGATCTTTCAAACTATTTAACTGATTCTAATGCGGTATACAGCAAAAGTCATGTCGTAACAAACACACTTTTGTAAGCTTAAATCGCAAATACTGCCTAAACCTTATAAGATAGATCAAATGAGTGTTCTAAGGAATTGTATATCTTATAAAGATCGATAAAAAAGTCCTCAATGGTATAAATTAATCTCTAAAGGACAACCCACAGGAACCATTTTTATATTTGACATATTACAAAAAAATATGTGTCATTTACCAAACTATTTTATATAGTAATGTAATGTTTATTATCCAATTAAATACATAAAAAAGGTGTATATTTTGTGTAGTTAAAAACTGCCTTCATCAGCATTTAATTAAAATGGATATTCTAGAAGTCATTACAGATTTTAAAAGTGGAGCCAAAGCGCTCATTAAGGAGATTTCGAGACGGTGATAAGTTTTTTTACTAAAGAATATACTATTAATAATACAATATAGCCTCTTTTGACAAGTCAAATAACCAATTTGTTAAAGAGCTATGATCATAGCGTGGACAGTGCAAAGCATTGCATAAAATTTTCTGAAATAAATTAAAAACATAAAAGGTGAAGTTGAAAGTGAACTGTATGAGTGTAGAAGCTATCCAGAAACTCTGAAACACGTATTCAGTCGTTTGAGTTACTTAGTCTCTCGTTCGCTACATTGTTTTGCAATTTCGACACACGACTCTTTGAGTAACTGAAATTAAAACTGGAAATATTTCAACAACCCTACGTATAAAGATTCAAGTATGAATTCCCAATTTTGTAAGTCAGTGTTTGAAAGACAAATTTTTTATTGCTGTACAGCCTTTTGTTGTTTCGATATGTTTTTCTGAATCCCCAACAGTGGGACTTAAATGGAACACTCAAAATGGGCAAGCAACGAAGGGGGCATCCATTATTAGTAACTGACTAAAACTTATCTCGATTTACAATCGGTGGGTGGGGATAGGAAGGTGAAAATTATTATGCGACCCATTCTCAAATCTATCAAATATACACAAAAAAATGATTAAAACCGGTCTAGTCTTGTCGGATTACATTTATGACAAGTACTGTCATTAAATTTTTATCTATTTATATATGAAATTCATCTAATTTCATATTAAATGTTGCAGTTCAATCCCTACTAATGCTATAACGGTGAAAGTAACTATTGTATATATATGTATATTGTAAAGTAACTATTTTAATTACGAAAAATAGGTTTGAAGGGGTAGAAAATAGACCAAAGTTTCTATGGAAGTCTAATCAAATCTGTTTATGTTTACTTTTGATAAAACCGCATGGAATAGTAATATGTATTTTTATCTAAAAAAAGATATTTAAATAGCATACTGGTTGGATTCTTGTTAAGAGAGTCTCCGGTTCTAATCCTGGGCAGGTTGTAAGTTTCTCTATATAATACTCGTAAACTTTAGTGCTGTTTTATCGTTTGAAATGTATTTTTTTTTAATATTATCGCAGACGGAAAGCATATAATACAAATTGAAAATATTAAATATATATTCAAATTATTCAAGCAGGTCTTTACATCAATTTTGAATCGCCAAATATATATATTTTACACACAACAAACTCAGTTGGGTATTTTGTATTTTTTTACCAGCATCATTACAATATTATATTATTTTTTTATTATTATATCAATTTAAGCAATTCATTATTCCCATGCGTTATTATCGTCTATGTAATCTTTCAAAATATAGTTAGATTTTTCAATAAATTAAACAAAGGTAGTGAATTTATTAAGGGACATCTCTAGAACGTCTTCTGGGAATTTATTATAGGAACGTATACAGTTACCCTTAAATGAGTTGTTAATTTTATGTTAATATTTTTTATAAACCAATATTTTTATGGATGTACAACGAAACAAGCTTTTAATATGTATACGCAGTAAACTGTCATTTTTTTACAGTTCTAAATTTGTTTCTTAGAGGCTCTCATCCTCAGGAAACTTTCACATCCCAAGAGCAGTTTTGGCATATGTGTAACCTGCCAGCCCGCATTTTATCAACGTGATGGGTCTAAAATCTAAAATTCCTGGCTCATGTGAGTGAAAAGTCCTCTACCCAACAGTGGGACGTCAATAGGCTCCTTAATTTAAAAGATTACGAGGGTTGAGCCTCCTATTTTAAAAAATAGCAGTTTTTTATAAAAAATAAAGTAAAAAACTTTTCAGCAATGTAATAAAGTCGGGTACATAAAACGCTGATGAGTAAACTAGTTCTATGATACAAAGTTGAGCCGTTGCTCTCAGCAATCTGTCCGAGAATATGTTTTTATGTGCATTCATCCATCCGAGTCACTTTACTACTTCATTACATAGTTGGGCAGTTTTCAAACACCATTTGATGCACTCTGACTACGTACTAGTGTTTTAATTTGCCAATTAAAATCTTTACTGTTGTTACAGGAATAATATTTTAACAAAATTTTTGTCAGGGTTAAAATTTGGCATATCGTTTCTAATTTGCCTGTATTTAAACTGCTGGCAGACTGCGACCATGGCTAGTTACAAGTTTAGCAGGACAGATGTTGTCGTCAAGCAAACCATTTGCGTTCTGGTACAATGGTTTCTACATAGCAATGTAGAAACCATAAGAGGTAACCATTGAAGGTAAACCATTTCGTATCCATTTTCTTATTACTGCACTTTGTCATTCGCAAAAAAATAAATTATATATTTCACATACTTGAGAATAATAAATAATATAATAATATAATAAATTATAGTAAATTATAATAAATTAAAAATAAAGGTAAACTGGGTTTAACGAAATCTATGCTTGTAACCAACAACGCAGATGTATTTCCTTCTTAAAAAAGGTACTTAGAATACATATAATTACATGTTATTCTCTGAATTTGACCCATTTCATCTCTCTCTCACAAAATTCATACTAAATATCAATAATAGTCTACTTCATAAAGATTAATATTTTGAAGTAGATTACATAGTAGGTTAAATAGTATGTTTTGCTTTGTCTGCACTCACTTTTCTCTTTTTCGTGTAATTATAAGAAATTTGTATTATAGGAAACTGTTTTGGTTGTAAGGTATTATCATATATTTTATTATTATTGTGTATAAAATGTACTGTTTGTTTCCAAAATAAAGCTAAAATAAAAAAATAAAATAAAATAATGAAATGTGGCAAATTGGTAGGTGATACAACTTTTTTATTAATTCAAGTATATATATACTTATATATATATATATATATATATATATATATATATAAGTATATATGTCGGAGAATAAGAGAATAAGAGAGAAAATAAAAGGATAAAGCATAGGACCTAGGGTTCTACGCGTTACCTATAACAATTTACACAAACTCATTAATAATAGCAAGCTAGGAACGCGACAGTTTCAATAGTCGACCGTTCTACCGTCACCCGAGACCTAGCGAGTCCGCCGCCAGCAACATGACTCTGTTCCACGCCGATAGATAGATGGCGCCAGCGTTCCATAGATTACTGCACTCCGACATATAAATATATATATATTGTAATGATGATGAGAAAAAGTTTCTATTGTAGATCGTTCTTTAATATCATCGTCATTAGTTGTACATTGAAATAACATATGTATATATATATATATATATTTATTATAGATAAGAAACTATTAAGATATAAATTACCTCTTACCAGGTCAGCAGGCTACCATCTGATATATTATCACTTAATATTACACGTGAGATGACATTAAAGCGCTAATCTGTTCAAAAACGCAAAAACTTATAAAATCGTTATCCGACGCGCATTCCTTAATGTTGTTGAAAGCTTAAGAGCAATGTTATTGAGAATGAAAGGTGTATAATTTTAAATGAATTTCGTTATTAAGCATTCGGTAATGTTGTTGAAAGTTTAACAACAATGTTAATAGAATTAAATGAATTGTCTTTGTGAAAGTTTTCACGTAAAAACCCTGTAAATCTTGATGAGAAAACTAACGCTCTCAGCATACAAAGTTGAAATCAGTTATCCCGGATCCCGCCACTACTTACATTATAATACACTCACTGTTCACGTCACTGTTGGGATTTTCGCAACACAGTTGCGCAGCTTGCACATCTCCCCGTTTTAGGGCTTAAAGTTTAATTGGACTTTAAGCTTGCTGTCTATTAAAAAGAAGCTTTTTTCCTGCTTACATTTAGGTATAGAAATATTAGTTTCATCGATAACTTTTTACACATTATAAAACAGAGTCTTTCTGTCGATCTGTTTGCGTTTAAACCCCAAAACCTTT
This sequence comes from Elymnias hypermnestra, assembly GCA_015832385.1. Classification (NCBI taxonomy): domain Eukaryota; kingdom Metazoa; phylum Arthropoda; class Insecta; order Lepidoptera; family Nymphalidae; genus Elymnias; species Elymnias hypermnestra. Next base: position 1,646,421 of record JACTOM010000931.1, on the reverse strand, counting down.
TAAGCGGATTGTAATTGTTAGACTATAGATAGTTGGGTGACAACACTGATAGCTCTGAAATTTTGGGAGTTATTGAGTAATATAGTGGCAACACTTAAAAATACCAAAAACATTGTGCAATATTACGAAATGTTATGCAATACTAGGTAATTTTAACGAATAGAAAATTTTTCTATAGTCTATAGAGGATAGTCTTTATAGAATAGAACTGCCTCATTGGTCTAGTGGTTAGCATATTCGACTACAGACATGAGGTCCTGCGTTCGAGTCCCGGTTCGGGCCAATTCAAAAATAAATATTGAGTTTTCTAACAAGATGTTCTTAATATTTGTCCGAAGTTGGGAAGCTGGCGGTGTAATCCACCCCCGTGCCTCGGAGAGCACGTTAAGCCGTCGGTCCTGCACCTGATCTCTCTCCGATCGTGTCGGATTCCCGTCCCATCGGATTATGAGAGTGAAGGAATGGAGAGTGCACTTGTGTACTATGCCGGATTGGCAAATCCGCAGTGGAGCAGCGTGGTGGGTCTATGCTCTACAAACCCTCTCTCTCCTATGAGTGAGGAGACCTCTGCCCAGCAGTGGGACGTTAATGGGCTGCTACAAACTTTTTTTTTTACTTTTACTTTAGTCTTTATAGCTGCTTCGTGGTGTAGCTGGTTTACGACTGTAATTTTATGGATTTCTGTCATTAGTACTCTGAATTTTACACATTTATTATACACGCCGTGTAGTTTCAGAAATTCTTATAGATAAAACCACATAATATTATTCGCATTGTATGTGTTAATTAAGTATTTTATATGGATTATGCTTCTATGCCAGGCTACGCATAAATACGACAAGCGTAGCGGTGGCGCTACGCCTAGCTACAATAGCAGTTAACAAATAAACTACACATTTATAATGATTCCTAAACTGTATATTCTTATACTAATGGCAGTTAGCATCGTTTCCTGTGTTTTTGATGGGTAAAAGTTGTAAGAATATTCGATTGTTGAGTTGTATGTTCAAAGTAGTATTTTGCTACGTTTTGTTGGAAGTAAGCTTTTATTTGTATAACTCATAAATACCTTTGTGTTTCTTTTAAATATCGTTATATTATTTTATATCAATGTATAAATTGGTATTTGTTTCATTATATTATCAAAAACCCACCAATTTACATTAAGTAACACTTATCTCCACTATTTCATTTTATACAATTTAGCATTACATCTCTTAAAACAAATACTTCACGAGACACAGCTCGAAAGACTATCTAATACTGTTATTCGGCTTGTTAAAATTACCTGGCATTGCATAACATTTCGTAATATTACAAAATGATTTTTGGTATTTTTAAGTGTCGCCTCTATATTACTCAATAACTTACAATATTTTAGAGCTATCAATGTTGTGATTATCTATAGTTAAGCCAATTATCTTTACTCTAACAATTATATGGCATTTTACTATACACACTCCAAGCTACAATCTTATGTTGAAGCAAATATTTCAATATTAGCAGTTATTTGCAACTTATTTTAGCGATATTATTTAAAATGCTTCCAAAGTTTAAGGAATTGGTTGAATAAAATCATTAATTTAAAACTGATATATGGTAATAATGTATAAAACCGTCACTGACAAAATGTACACTGACATTGTGCATTTAAAGCCTTTGATCTTTACCGACACTGGTTCACAGAGGAAAACGCCAACAAACTGTTTCACCTACAATTCGAATTTTCAACAAAGCGTTTCTGTTGCTAACCGTACTTGAAGCCTGTGCACTTTGTCAAACGATTCCGTTGGATGTTTTTCTCCTTTAGCAGTTGCACAAAGGAATTAAGTTAAACTTCTTTTGTTAAGGTCCGAAGTCTAACCACAAAATGGTATTTTTTTTTAAATTCACAGTTCTTTTCAAAATGATGTAAAATTTTGGAGACTTATGACCCATTTCATCAAATTCCTCTAGCTAATTTACGGGATATTTAAGGGGACTGTTTCTTAACTCTGTGATACTTTGTGGATTGTTGGTGAAGTCAGGGATTAATCCTTGTCATCAACCTAGTATAGTGAAACCTGGATAAGTGAGTTTATATGTGACAAACATCTAATATTGATAATTAAAATAAGGTTACGAACCTTTTGCATTGAAATACACGTCTATTACTGTAATATTTTTCAATTTTGTACTTTTTTTGCCTTTGCAATGCGAATAAGCGCGATGATTTATCAAATTTAGACAAGATATGACATGTTTCCTTACAATTTACTTGTTTTATTTATCAGGATTTATCTAAGGGTTTGTACGATAAATATTTCATCTCGACCACATAGATTTTATCTGCAAAAAAGATGACATATTGAATTAGTCCCGTAAAAATACACTTTGTCCAAATAAAACAATAATGTTTTTTACCAGACGTTTCTAAAGAAATACGTCCATGAGACTTACGTTAATCTAAAAAGTGTGGTAGAAAATCCTCTCTAGAGTCAATAATCCGGCGTTAGCAACTAGTTTGGACCGGTTCTAACCGGATTTTTCCAGTTGCAAGCGCGAAAACATGGCTGCTTTTTTCGACTCGCCTCTGTTACTGTCGCCAAAGCAGATTTATTGAACTTTTTGTGAAATCTTCGGAATTTCCTTTTTCATGGCTTAAATTTCTGTTAAATTGATTCAGACTGTACACGTTTACCTACAGCTTTTATCTGTGATAAAATTGTAATTAAAGCTTCGCAGTTACTTGAAAGTTCATAATGAGAATTGATAATAAATACCTAGATAATTTTGAATTTGCAAGGCTAGATTTATAATTTCACGCTTTTCCTACATATGAACGGCCCCTGTGTATTACAAGACCAATGTAATTTTAGACATTTCGTCGTTTTTATTGTTAGACTATAGATAGATGGGTGACATCACTGATAGCTCTGAAATTTGATAAGTAATTGAGTTTTATAGAAGCAACACTTAAAAATACCAAAAAAAATTGTGTAATATTACGAAATGTTATGTAATGCGAGGTAATTTTAATAAGCGGAATAATTGTATGAGTTAGTCTTTCGAACTGTTGTGTCTCGTGAAGTATTTGTTTTTAGAGAAGTAGTGCTAAATTGTATAAATCCAAATAGTGAAGTAATTATTAGTATAGCACAAGTTGTGTTTATTTAAATGGTGGAGAATAAACGTTGTTAGTAAAATAGCTAGTATAATAAATAAATCATTTATCAATGAAACACGGTCTTACAAAATTAGGATTTATCTTTAACTCTCTTTATAGGAGGTGTCGTCAATATCGAGTAATGTTTTAATGGGTTATACTCATTAATATAGATCAGTCAATTTATTAATCAGTGGAAAACCTTTCAATATGCCTATTACTTATTACTCAATGGTTCTGAACAAACGTAAATCAAAGTAAAAATTGGTAAGAAGCGGAAACCATGAGTAAAGTTATTCGCAAATGAGCAAAAAATTTAAGAAAATACATTTCTTAATAGGATACTGTGAGGTGACCATGCTCCTAGGATTTCTTCGTTTTTAGTATATAAAGTCAAAAGAAGTTAAAAGTGTGTGCGTACAAAATACACACGTCAGAAGTGAATCTTCTTTGGATAACTATACGTTAAGTCTTCTTTATATTTATGCAATGCTAAAACTTTAGATTTTCGAGACTTGGAGGGAGGGGAAAAAGGAAGATGTGTTAGAAATTTATTGAATTTAATTGTCATTACACTATTAAAAGAGTCGAAAATTAATACAAATAATTTACTGAAATCTCAAATGATGCATGATGCATTGCAAATATAAATGACACGTGTTTTTTGTCAATATTAGAAATTAGTATTAAATTTGATTTCGAATTAAAATTTAGAAAAAAGAATTTATTAAATACGTTTATTTTATAATTTAATAAAAATGACGAGTGGCAAATTAAAATGCCACATGTTATTTGTAAATATTAAAACTATCTAACCTTCAAAGGAACCAGCATAAAAAACGCTGCACATTTTCGTGACGCTAATCACGAGTTTCAACCGTAAAAATTTTAACTGCATGCGCCTAAGGAAGTATCACTTCAAAAAATTACGATAATAAACTAATCCGTTTATGTCTTCTTACATGGTCACCCTATAATACGAAGATCTGCCTGTGAAGCTGTATACAGAGGGAAACGCTAATGAAAAGAAATACGCTTATTCCTTTGGCTTCAGTTTTCTTTGCGAGATATCTGAAAGTGTCAACTGCTGTTTGATTAAAGTAAATAGTGAGATGGCGAGAATTTCTCAGTGGAAAATCAAATTCAATTGCGATCTTGTAAGCGTTTGCTTTTAAAGTAAATAAAAATACCTGGCTAGTACATTAATTAAAATATGCCAAGTTTTAACGATTTTAAATACTTCTTTAGCGGTAATGGCTTTGGCATTGCAATGGGATGAGCTTTTTGACAGATACATGTTTTAAAACATTTTACTTGCATTATTTTAAAGTTACATAGATGTCACCATTCTTTGAGACCCACATTTAAGTGTATGCAGTTATTTAGTATATATATATATATATATATACACGAGAGGTTAGGAGACCGGTTCCGAAAACGAAGCCAGACGGTAGTACTAATGATACCTTTAATAAGGTGATGGAAAAAATCGCTCCTGATTAAAAAAACATCATAGTTCATCTTGTTAGTACAGCTAAATAATATAATAATAATATATAACATACATTACTAAAAAAAACCAGCAATGAATCTCAAAATCAAACACAGCTGATACTCGGGTCAACAGCCGCACCGTCAGCTAGCTAATCGTTGATCCGAGCATCAGGTGTTTTTGATTGTGTGTCTCATTGCTGGTTTTTTTTTAGTAAAGTAATGTATTTTTTATGAAACTATCGTTTTATTTAGTTAACGTGATGGAGCGTGAACTAAGATGTTTTTTAATCAGGACCGATATTTTCCATCTCATCATCAAAGACACCATTAGTATTATCGCCCGTCTTCGTTTTCGTAAGCGGTCTCCGAACCTCTCGTATATATATTTACGTCGGAGAATAAGAACGAAGAAAAAGCATAAAGCATAGGGGCGTAGGGTTGTCCGTCGACATCGTCATTAATGGCATCTATAATTTCCATTCCATAATTAGGGCAATCAAACATTCAAATTTTAACAAAATTAATTAACTCAGATTATAATGTTCCATCACTTAATGTTCCCCATATCAATTTACACAAACTCATTAACAATAATAGCTAAATAGGAACGCGACAGTTTCAATAATCGACTACTCCGGCCGACCGCCACTCGAAAACTGCCGAGAGATGCGCCGGACTGCCACTTATTGACTCTGTCCCACGCCGATAGACAGATGGCGCTAGCGTTCCACAGACTATTGCACTCCGACATATATAATTAATAACTGCGTACATTTAATTATGTCAAAGAATGGCGACATCTATGTAACTTTACAACACCTCGCCCCAGTTGTTCCTAGGCTTTTTAAATCTCCGATATTTAATAAGATATCTATTTTAATGAAATACCATTAAGGGAAATTTGATCTGCATGAAATATACAACTTATGTATTGTATTTAATTGGTTAAGGAATATTACTATATTATATAAAACATCTTAGTAAATAACACATGTTGTGTAATATGTCAAAGATAAAAATGGTTATTGTGGATTATCATTACAAGATAAATAGATAACATCTTGGGCTTTTTGTCAATCTTTTTAACATATAAAATTCCGTATTATAGCTTTTGATCTATTTCGTATGGTTTAGCCAGCGTTAACTATTGTAATCTTTGAATAAATATATTTATAAATTTTTGAACTTTTAGGGTTCTATTATGGATATTATGTATACATTACAGATATTATTCTATAATAAAGCAGTTTCAGCGGTGTTCACAATTTCATATAGTATACAGTTTTAAATCAATACATACAATAATTTAGGTTTCTATATTTCTATACACGAAATACCCATATTCTCACAGGATACTGGTATTACTGGTAGGCAAAGCTATTAAGAATATATCTGACATTAATTTTATCAATGCTATTTGATGAATAAAATTAGCGTCTCCGGAAGTCCCAAAAATCAATTATGAAAACAAGGCTTTCAATTAAACTGTCTCTAGAGTGCGCTTAAAGCGAGGGGAAAAAGCGCTGATTAAAAAAATACCAGTACCGTCGTTTATTAGGGGGCGACTTTAATGGCATTGACGATGTTTGAAAAGCTTTCTTATTGCTGACAGATTTGGGACTTAGCTCTCTTGGTGATAAGTGACAGCAAAATCTAAATTAAACAGGTTGATGTAGCACTTGACAGAAGTAGTCAAGCCAATCCCTATGCCATCTAGAACTGATTAAATCTGAATTTAAAGAAAGATATTCCTCAACCATTTGTTCAAGTATGCTTAAAAGCACTTCTGAAGACCAATGAGGAAGGAAAACACGTAATTAATTAATTAATATTTGAAAAACAGTATTAACAAAGTGTCATCCATTATAATTAAAAAAATGTGTTAAAACTGTGATGGATGTATAAAAAAGTATTTTATTTAGGATCGAAAATCTAACTAGTGTGTAATAGTAATAACTAATAAATGATATCAGACTAAGTTCAATATGGATTCTTCTCAGAAAAAGAGATTTATTAGTTGTAATATAGTTTTAAGGTAAATAATTGGTTGCTTCCCAAGTAAATAAATCTTCATTGGACGTCTATTAGAGATAGCAAGAAGAAGTGACTATATTTAATTAGTAATAGTGAAATATAGTCATTTCGTGTTACTAGCATGTGTGCGATGATGTTTTGTTTGTAAGTGTGTGTGTGGTTTACACACAGTATAAATGAAATTAATTCAGAAATACCTTACTCAAGTGTTGTAAAAGCTTACTTAAGTAAAGTATTTCTAATTTAATTTGATTTTTACTGAGTGTAAACCACACATACACTTACACACAAAACATCATGTGTGAACGCACAATTTTATGTGTGTAAGTCTATGTGTGGCTTATAAAAGTCTTGTAAAAGCTTACTTACGTAAAGTATTTCTGATTTAATTTGATTTACGAGTATACTGTGTAGAAACCACACATACTTACACACAAACCATCATGTGTGATTGTACACATATATGTGTGTATTTACACATACAGCTGTGCACTTTTTTATAAGATATTGTTAGCATAAGAAAAATCTGTAATTGTTGATTTGTTTTTCTATGTATAACGTTCTCCGTTAAGTTGCTGTAAATTTTTTATTTTAAATAGATAAGGGAACCGATTTCAAATAATATTTAAAGGATTTAATCACTTAAATAGAGTTTTTTAAATATCTGAGAACCCTTGCACATCCAATCCGTTGGTTTGCAAATAATTTGCTCAGCAAATGTTGGCACGACTGATTGATTGAGTTCCGAAACACAAGAGGAAACCGTGACGAGATATTGCTCTTCACCGTGACCTCTCTTGATAAACACGAACTATTACAGGAATTATATAGCATGGAGTTATTGTTATCGAAATAACTCACACCCTCTTATAACTCAACATATTACATGTAAGATACACAAATAAAGTATGTATTTGTCTTGTGACAAGTGCTAGTACATTCTATCTGTAATTTAAACAGCTCAAACGATTTAGATTCCTTGTTTATGACTTTGAACATAGGTTTCATTTGAATATTATAAAAAACATTGCAATATTGCATTAGCACATACAGACACATGACACGCATCTTTGTGTCATTCATATACATAGAAACATACACACGCGCATGCATGCACTTACTCGTACAGTCGCACAACATGCATCTTCGTATCATTCATACACAGACAAACATATACACGCGCATTGACGCACATACAGTTACACGATACTCATCTTTGTGTAATTCACACACAGATAAACATACACTTGCACATGCACGCACATGCAGTCACAGGACACGTATATTTGTGTCATTCATACACAGAAAACATACACATGCGCATGCATGCACATACAGTCGCACGACATGCATTTTCGTATCATTCATACACAGACAAACATACACACGCGCATTGACGCATATACAGTTATACGATACTCATCTTTGTGTAATTCATACACATACAAATATACACATGCACATGCACGCACATACAGTCACACGACATGCATCTTCGTATCGTATGTTGTATTTTATATTTTTGAGTTACGTTAAATTTATCAAACGGGGTCTAGAATACTTTGGCACATTTTTATTATGTGTTAAAGATAAAATAGAAATTGTTTAATTTTATGTTTAATATTTTCTACATACACTGTTTCGGGATGCACTAGCCCTTAAGATACGGGTTTTTTAAATAGCTAAACTATAAATTAGGTTAGGATATTACAGGAAAAATTGCCTCATTGGTCTAGTGGTTAGCATGTTCGGCTACAGACATGAGGTTCTGGGTTCGAGTCCCGGGTCAATTAAAAAATAATATTGAGTTTTCTATTAAGATTTTCTCAATATTTGCCCGAAGTTGGGAAGTGGTGGTGTGATCCACCTCCGTGCATCGGAGAGCACGTTAAGCCATCGGTCCTGCGCCTGATCTCTCTCCGGTCGTGTCGGATTGCCGTCACATCGGACTATGAGAGTGAAGGAATACAGAGTGCACTTGTGTACTATGCCTTTTTTTTTCACGCTGGGAAATGCCTTTACGCACCCCGTTCAAACAAAATCTGAACGGGAGTGTGGGACTCGCTAGCAGTAAGCCAGAATACACCACTAAAACCCAGCGATACCCGCCCCATCCTTTACTGGAGCACCAGAGGATCGGTTGACGCAATCTACCCTGGTACTCCGGGATACTACTCCTGCTGGGAATTTAGGAAGGGGGTAGTAGCAGCGCAAATCTACGCCTCCTACCTTCCAACCTCCTGCGCCGGAGAAGAGGAGCGTCTATAGAATCCTCCCTCTGCCTCTCATGTGCCTCCTTCAGCGAAATAACAGATTCGCAGAAGGAGGCCACTGCCTTCCACTCCTTTTCGCTAGTGAGCATTGCGCCAACTAGAGCCTCCATTGTGTACTATGCCTGCCAATTTGCAGTGGAGCAGCGTGGTAGGCTATGCTCTAAAAACCCTCGCTCCTCGGAGAGAGGAGGCCTGTGCCCAGCAGTGGGACATTAATGGGCTGCTACTAACTAACTTACTTTTTTATTACAGGAAAATGTAATGTATGAATCTAATACATGTTTCATTTCATTATTCACTCATTCGCCTTATGCTCTTTTCCAATGAAGTGTTTTATTAGGAACGGGTAACACCGCGGGTAGTATCTAGTTACAATCTATAAGGAGAGTGTGAGCTTATAATAGGTATAGCAAAAATAGCCTTAACAATGTTAGCACTAGGCCGTTCTGTCATAATCAATCAAGCCATCTAATTGTTCCCGCTTCATTGTTTTTGTTTTCGTTGTCTCTCTGTCGGCTGTCAACGGGACAGTTCGAGTGAATGATTGCCAAGTATTTGTGATCATTGTTAACACTAAAAACTTCCTTAAATTCTTTACTTATTATACAATTCTTTCGCCGGAATTTAAATATACTTCCTATTCTGTATTGTATTCTATTCAATCCTAGAGCACATTTCTAGTTAAAAGAAAACTTTGCTTTTAAATCTTCGGACTGTAGGCCCATACACAGTCTCATAACTTGAAGCTTAATTTAATTAGTCATTCAACAAAATTTTATGATCAGTAATTCTAAACCAGACCCTGGTGCAGGTTTTAACTGGACACGGCTGGTTCGGAAAGTTTCTGCACCGAATTGGCCGTGAAAAGCTACCCGCCTGCCATCAGTGTGCTGCTGCTGATTCGCACACCACATTTTAGCAGAATGTGCAGCCTGGGCAAGCACCAGATGGTGACGCTGATTGCCACGGATCTTTCGCTGAAGAGCATTGTACTGTGTTTTATTTCTCTATACATTATTTACAGATTTTTTGTATTATTTCCTAAACCTTAAGATTGCCTGGAAGATAGATATATTTTTGAAGTGAAACTTCTTAAGACGCATGAGGGTAAAATCTTTACGGATAAAAGGCGTGTTTAACGTCACGAAGATGTGCAGTGTTTTATATGCTAATTCGTTTGCAGGTTAGGTATTTTTAATATTTAAAATTACCATGTGGCATTTTAATTGGCAATCGCCACTAATTAATTTAATATACTCATTTTTTTAGTATAAAATAAATATATTTCATAAATTCTTCTTTTTTTAAATTAATAAACAATATTTAATTAATACTTTCTAATATTGACAAACACACGTGGCATTTTTATTTACATTTCGTCATTTCAATAAATTATTTCTATTCATTTTAGATACTTGATATTTCAATAAAAAATAACTTCCTTTTTCCCTACCACGAAGTTTTGAAATCTAAAGTTTTACATTTGTATTATAAATGTAATGTGTTATAAAAATGTCCTAAAAATCAGTTTGCCTTTTTTATCTTAGACAAATATGTTTTCAAAAATGGTTTAACCATTTGTAAATACCCATTTTAAAAAAATTAAACTTCATTTTAAATTGAACCATTTTGTTCGTATCTTCTGAAACATGCTGCGCTTTAGTTTTTACTGGTCCTTTTAACCATATGCTAATTAAAATTATAGAACAAATATATTCCTATTGTCAAAGATATGTATTACGAATGGTAATAAAGGATTCAAATCTTTCTGAAAATTAACACTGGTGTACATATTTCCATGGAAAAGTTATTTCATGTAAGATTTACATTGCATTGAAATGTACCTGTATCTGTTCTTAATTTTAGAGCCATTGACAAAATTACTTCAATTATTTGTTTATCCTATATTTTTATTGATATTATCTTTCATCTTTGTATATCATATTTAATGAAAGATACTCTACTTAAAATGGGAGGCAGTCGAAAGTAGAATACGATAACAATGTGATAAATCCGCGGAACAAAGCCGGCACTGCGCCGTTCTGTCATGATCAATCAAGCCGTCCGATTGTTTCCAATGAATTGTCTTCTTTCATCTGTTTCAACGACAAAATTTGTATCAATTGATGACCTCAGTTGTGCATCTGTTGCGACTTAACTCAAAATACAATATTTCTTTTTGCGTATACGTTAATAATAACCTCATTGGTGTAGTGGTCAGCTTATTCAGCTACAGACATGAGGGTTTTAATATTCTGTTTAGAAATTCCCAGTATTTGACCAAAGTTGCGAAGTTGGCGGTGTACTCCAACCCTATGCTTCAGAGAACACGTTAAGCCGTCAGTCCTGAGCCTGATATTTATAGGAGAGAAGGAACAGAAAGTGTACTTGTGTACTATGCCTGCCAACCCGCAATGGAGCAGCGTGGTGTGCCTATGCTCTAAAAACCTTCTCTCTTACAATTGAAGAAGTCTGTGGCCAGTAGTACAACGTTAAGTGGCTGCCACTTACCTACTTTTTATACGTTAATGAAATGAAATAAAATGTATTTGCTTGAATATATTGTTATTTATTCCAAAATATTCTGCCATTCATAGCATGCAAATACTTCGCAATTAAAAAAAGTAAACTCAGCGTAATCCTGTCATTTGTATACATAGTCGATATAAAATAAACTCATCTAAAATAAATCATAAGAATTTCATTTAAAAACTAGTACAAATATTATTATTCAGTTTACCAAAAAATATACAAACTAGAAGAAAAGATTACAGTCAATACCTTAAGTTTTTCATCTGGTCGTTTAAAAATTCCTTAATATTATAATAACATTTTTACATCAAATATTATAATAAATATTTTCTAAAACCTGGAAAATCTCAATTATAGTGATAAGGTGGCAAATGTTGGGGAATCGCAATACAATATACATTTTTACTATATAAGGCCACAAATTGTTGTGGTATTACAATTCTGTTCCCATGCCTGGTTTGGAAATCTGGCTGATATTTAAGTTTGAAATATTGAGGATTCTTTCTTAATATATTAACGAATAGAATAAATAAAAGCAGAACCAGACTGCAGTGTACTGCAAAGTCAATCAAGCCGTCCAATTGTACTCATTTTACGAGTATTGTTCTTTTTTCGTATCTTAAATACTTTAGCGAAGTACTTACGGTGAATTGTGAAGTTTTTGCGATGAACATTCAGTTTACAATTACGTTAAAAATCCTTTTTTTCCTGTTATATTTGTAACTATACATCTTAAAGATTAATAAAACAGTCAGAACATAAATGTCTGTAGGTAAAGTTGCGGGGGTGAGCTAATATAATATACATATTGAATTTAAAATATTTTCACAACAGGCAATGTATTTTTTGTTGTGATACAGGATTTTTCACTTCCTGAAAAAAATAATATGAAATGTCAATTGCTTTTATATTGTTAAACAATGGCCATTTAAAAATTGGGACGATCAAAAATGAAATGCTACAACAATGTGAAAAATCGACAATACAAAGCCGGCACTTGGCTGTACCGTCATAATCAATCAAGCCTCTTGGTTGTTTTCGTTATATTTTTTTCTTTCACTAATAAAATAAGCTCAGAATTTATATTGAGTGCATTGTAACATATACATGTTAGCTTTTGTCTTCTATTTCACTTCATAGTAATGGAGGAAAATATTTAAAGGAAAACGTAAAAGGTAAAGATAAGTAGCTGCCCATTAAGGTCCCGCTGCACAGGCCTCCTCACTTATATGAGAGAGGGATTTTAGAGCATAGACGCACCACGCTGTTCCACTGCCGGTTGGCATGGCATGGTACACAAGTACACTCTCTATTCCTTCACTCTCATAGTCCGATGTGACAGATATCTGATAGGACCGAAGTCTAAACGTACTCTCCACTCGCCAACTTAGGGCAAATACTGATAATTTCTAAACAGAATACTCAATATCAATTATGAATTGGTCCGACCCAAACCCAGGACCTCATGTCTGTAATCGAACAAGCTAACCACTAGACCAATGAGGTAGCCCGAAAGGAAAACGTAATAGGTACCAAACCGCATTTGTAATGGCATATTACAATGTTGAAGCTTATTTAAGCGATAGAAACATTTGGACTTGATTCCAATTGCTCACAGAAGCAATATATTATACATTGTACCTTACAAAACTATCTTTAAAAGAGTAATCGGTAAGTTTCTCGCCGGTTTATTTTCATCGGATTCAACTTTCCGAACCGGTGATAGATTTGTTACCAACGAACAGACAACTGACGATTCTATAATGCTTTTTGAGCCTAATTTAATAAATAATTTTTTGATTTTGATTTCTGAACAAGGTATAAAGTAAAAAAAGATATACCAACCGCTCATAAAGTGACAGACACACATTAATGATGGCAAGTCATATTTTAATTGTAGCTAGATCCCGGCTTTGCCGCTCATTTGTTAATTAAACGAATGTTTCGTAGGAATTTATTACCGTAATCATAACAAATGCATCGTATTAAATGTGAAATATACTGTTATTAATATGAGCGGCAAGATCCATACAAACGACTTTTTCCATATTTTTCCCCTTTCACTTTTTAATATAAACGACTGAATACTATAAAGCGTGAAGACTATGTTTGTTTGAACGCGCTAAACTCAGGAATTAATACTTCGAATTGAAAAAATGTATTAGTCTTGAGAAGCCCATTTAACGAGGAAGACTATATGCAATATAACATCACGTTATGATGAAGAGAAGCTGAGCATCAATGGAAAATGTTGGAAAAACTGGGAAAATTTATTTAATTTCAGAGCTTCTTTTAAGTCTATTGCGTAAACGATTAAAGTTAAGCAATAATCATGTATGAGGGAATTGTTTTTCTTTAAATGCTCTTTAAGTAAAAGGTCTATCATGAACGGTTGCTTCACTATAACCTTTTTTTTTAAATCAAATTTGTTCACTCTCTGTTACGTAGATGAGAGCGGATGACGCCGCCGAGAACAATTAGTCTTTAAAGAGAACTATATATATTATATATATCTTTAGTAAGACCAATTTTGTTGAAATTATTTATGTTGACAGTTGCGTTCAAAAATGGCATGGATTGGCAATTCGATGGGAAATATGACATAAGTAAGTAGCAGCCCATTAATGTCCCACTGTCGGGCACAGGCCTCCTCACTTCGAGGAGCGAGGGTTTTTAGAGCATAAACCCACCACGCTGCTCCACTGCGGATTGGCAGGCATAGTACACAAGTGCACTCTCTATTCCTTCACTCTCGTAGCCCGATGTGACGGGAATCCGACACAACCGGAGAGAGATCAGGCGCAGGACCGACGGCTTAACGTGCTCTCCGAGGCACGGGGGTGGATCACACCGCCAACTTGGGGTAAATATTGATTTTTGAATTGGCCCGACCCGGGACTCGAACCCAGGACCTCATATCTGTAGTCGAACATGCTAACCACTAGACCAATGAGGCAATTAAGTAAAATATGACGTACGAGCGTATTTTCCAATAATTTTACGGGATCGGGAACTTTATGAGGGAAATCCCAGAGAACAGCTATTATATAAGTCAGAGTTATATAAGTTCCGGAACGCCAGCGCCATCTATAAGCGCTGGACAGAGTCAATGAGTCACAGGCCAGCGGCGCTCCCGACAGTTTTCGAGTAACGGTCCGCCAGAGCGGTAGTTAACGTGTTTGTGAAATTTGATATCGAAAGCATTAAAAGATTGGACTTTATAATCTGAGTTAATTAATAAAGTGTTTGATTATACCATCATTGCCCACCGACGCCCACGGTTTGGAGGTTGATTTATGGCCCCCACCGGTGACGATGTCGGCGGAAACCCGTGCTTTTTTATTTCTACATATATATTAATTTAATGATTATAATTCGATTATGTACCATTATATATGCAATTTTTGTGTATATTTAAGAATTTATTAGATTCCCAGTACGATGCGAATTTTACAACGTTTACAGAGGTGACACCAGCGGCAACAGCTAGTATATATATTATTTCAATTAACTTAATATTACTCGACGATGTAACATTACATAACTTAATTAAATAAGGGTTGCTACACACAAATATTCGTTTATCATATTATAGCGGGGACGTAGTACTAACGTTGGCGGGCGAGAAATAATTACACTGGGCGAAAAAACAGACATCTGCCGCCTTGAATAAATGTTTTAATATAGAACAGATTTACATATTTATGCTGTTGTAACAAAGGAAACTTTAGGTCTACGGAATATAACGATTTATAAGTATTTAATGTTATTCTAAGCCTTAGTTATAATCGGCTTAGGATGTAATCAGCATACAGGTCAGAAAATATCAAGAAAAAACAAACCTAAGGTCTCGTCGGGGCAGTGGTGCGAGTACTCGCTTTGCTAGCAGAGGTCCTGGGCTCGATTTACGGTAGTGCGAATTTAGGATATAGAATTTTCTAATTTGTCTGAGTCTGGAATAATACCACCCTACCAGCAGAGATATACTGTCACGCAAGAGATTTGTGTTAAGGTACCATCACACGCTTCTATCTTAGAGTGTATGGCTTACTAAGCAAATTTTGATAGTAAAACTACAGACAATTGCAGCGGGAGAGATGATGGATCGCGAAAAGAGTGGGAAGAGGAGCGACGTGGCGACGCTTCGCCACGCCATGTGTTGCTAACATGTTTCACATCAAAAATCTCTTTACTGCAGATAGGTTAGCATTTGAATGTTATATGATACCCTTGATAGTTTGGGCACGTAGAGAGAATGAATGAAAGGGGACGGACAAAAAGGATTTAGGAGTCAACAGCTAATGGGAATGTTGGAAAGGGAAGACCAAGGCGAACGTTCCTGGACCAAATCCAGGACATTTTAAATAACGGCCAGGTCAAGAGTACTCTAAACCGACGAACTTGTATGAAAGGTTTAATGAGAATGAAAGAAGCGAAGGAGATATGCAAGGATCGTGGCAAGTGGAAGGATGCTGTCTCTGCCTACCCCTATGAGATGAGGCGTGATGCTATGTATGTATGTATTAAGTTAGTTAAATGTTATGATTTATAACGATTGGTCAGAAACGTCAGGGTGACTGCGCAAGGGAGCCTCTGACACTCCCAGTTCAGGGTGAGGAGAGTGTCGCTGGGTTTTTATTCTGGCCGGCGAGTCCCACACTCCCTGGCTCGTGGCACGGGTGCGCAAATGTATTCTCCAGCAAAAAAAAAGATCTTACTGTGCAACATTCTCACAATTAAATGATGATGATTATTATTATTGCTTCATCATTATTACATTTATAAGTTACGTATGAATACAGTCATCTATTTATTTTTAATTTATTCTCCAGATAGTACTTCAAATTATAGAACGAATCCGCTTTCCTGTAATAAAATATTTTAACTTATTAAGTGACATTATTGTAACATCTGTGAGTTTATAATAGAAACGTATACAGTTACCACTGAATGAATTGATAATTTTATGCAGCTTAATAGAATTTATAACAATTTTACTTTTATTTCTTAAGTTATATAAGCTGCATTCACTTTTCTTCGTAAAAGACTCGATATATTTATGGACGCACAAGTTTTCATGTATGTACACGCAGTGAACTGTCATTATTTTAATTGCTCCGAATGTTTTTCTCAACGCTTCTTTTGAAGCCGTATTGTATTATAAATCGCACGAACAAATAACATTGTCAATTTGTTTAGCAACAAAATATAAATCTCGTATAGTGTCCAAAAATAATTCTACAATAATAACAGAAGATATAATTATTTTCATTTTGATGTAAAGTGTTTGAAGCGAAACTTCTTTAGGCGTATGAGGGTAATTTTTTTACAGATGAAACGCGTGATTAGCGTCACGAAGATGTGCAGCCTTTTTTGTGCTGATTCGTTTGATAGGTAGTTTTGATTTGCCAGTCGTCATTTAATAATTTTATATACTATTTTTCATAAAATATAAAATAAAAATATTTCATAAATTTTCTTTTCTAAATTTTAAATTGAAAAGCAAAATTTAATTAATATTTTCTAATATTGACAAAAAACACGTGACATGTTAGTCTACAAATTGTCATTTGAGATTACAATAAATTATTTGTATTAATTTTCGACTTTTAATATTTTAATGACAGTTAAATTCATGAAATTCCTAACATATCTTCCTTTTTCCCTCTCTATAAGTCTTGAATATCTAAAGTTTTAGATTTGTATAAATATAAACTAGACTTAAAAATTTGTTTGCCAAAAAAGTTTCACTTCTCGACATGTGTACTTTGTACGCACGCAATTTAAACCTTTTCTGTTCTGTTGAAAATTTTAGATTTGCGACATACCACGTGTTTGCTTTCCACCATCGATTTATATATCATTGCGGAAGATACGTTGTATAATTCTAAGCAACAGTTGACTCTGACCTTGTAACGGTTTTCGCTTTCTTGCGCGGCCTCGATCTTACACTTTCGCTTCTTTGACCCTATTATTGGACCTTGGCGATTGGTTATTTTTATTAACGCACGCATGACATGACAATTTTTATAAATCGATGGTCCCTATTAAGAAATTCGGATCTACAAATGCTTAACTATTCAGAAGAGCAGTTTGAATTTAGTTTTATAGATCAGTTTAAAACTTGATGTTTAAAGTTTGGATCATGTGTCCTAAAAGGTAAGGCTTCACGCGAAACGTGATCTAGACAACATATTTTAAAGATTTTTTCAATGAAACTAACTTCAAACCGCTTGAACAGTGTTTTCGTAGTTCCGGCTTTTTTATTAGGGACCATATACACTATGATAGCTTTTAAAGGTTAAAATTATATTTTATTTAATACTAGCTGTTTCGTGGGTATTACGAAGAAAGTAATTTGCTAAATTTAGTGTAATTCGAAAAATGTTTAGAATATTACGGACTGCCTCATTGGTCTAGTGGTTAGCATATTCGACTACAGACATAAGGTCCTGGGCTCGAGTCCCGAGTCGGGCCAATTCAAAATGGTAATTGAGTTTTCTATTATTATTTTCTCAATATTTTCCCGAAATTAAGAAGTTCTCGGTGTGATCTACCCCCGTGCCTTGGAGAGCAAGTTAAGTCGTCGGTCCTGCGCCTGATCTCTCTCCACGAGTTTGGGATTCGGGTCACATCGGACTATGAGAGTGAAGGAATCGAGAGTGCACTTGTGTACTATGCCTGACAATCCGCAGTGGAGCAGCGTGGTAGGTCTATGCTCTGAAAACCCTCACTCATATGAGTGAGGAGGCCTGTGCCCAGCAGTGGGACGTTAATGGGAAGTTCTCGGTGTGATCCACCCCCGTGCCTAGGAAAGCAAGTTAAGCCGTCGGTCCTGCACCTGATTTCTCTCCGCGAGTGCCCGATTCCGGTCACATCGGACTATGAGAGTGAAGGAATAGGTAGTGCACTTACCTTACTTTAGAACATTAACGTTAAATATAGGTAGGTTGTAATATAAGTATCAAAAAAATTGACGGTCCAGCTGATGGTAAAGTTTTTGCTTAATAGTAGAGTTACCAGGTTCGGTTTCCATCAAGGCACATTCAGAATTGTATATTATAATTTGTTTAGGTCTGGGCAATTATAATTTCAAGCAAGTAACATTTGCTTTCCATCACTATACTGTGTTCACACAAATGTCTTCTTCCCTTAAGAGAAAAATTACTATTAAATAGTATTTTAATGGATGGATTTACAACAGATCTGTTTGCGTCCCTCTCCCCCCCCGGTCTATAAACCGTGTAAAACGGAATATCGGTTTATAATTTGCTGGTACCTATTAAGAAAGTAATGTTTACAAAAGCAAAACCAGGATATGAAGGGTTTGGAGTTAATTTCTTTAATTAGAAACTTTAAAATCTGATGTCCGATACTTGGCCCGTTTGTCTTGCGAGGTAAGGTGTGAAACCTTACCTCTGGAAACTCTATCTCTGGTTATATGTATTAACGTACACATGACGTTACATTCTTTATGCATCGCTACTCGGTATAAAGAAAGATAGATTTACAAAAGGACAACTGTTTAGAATAATAGTTTGAAGTTAGTTTCATTGATACACACTTCAAAACTCAGATGTAAGCATGGTTTCGGTGATTTTTAAATTTTTATCATTGAATCTAACTTCGAACTACTCCCCTTATAATGGTTCTCCTTTGAAAATTTAACTTTCTTAATAGGGCCCAGCGAATTTATATAAAATGCAAAAGTTATAAAATATATGAAATTGAATAAAATACGCGACATAAATCCGTTTAAATTGATATTGTTATACTACCTCTTATCATGTCAGCACATTACCATCTTAAATTACATATAAAAGAAATATTCATATAACGATAAGTAATAACGATTTCTGGATTGACCCTAAAAAAAGCCTTTTTTCAGAACTTATATGATCATATGCGGTAGTTAGAGGGTTGAGTCGTTACGCGGTCGCGATGTTCAAAGTTTTGCTGTAAACACTAAGCTTTGGGAAACTTTGGCTTATAAAGTGAAAATATGTTGTATATCAAACTAGCACTTTTATGTGACTTCATACGCTAAGACATTCTTGGTATTATAGTGCCAATAAAATAACTTACTAAAAGTAAGTAAGTAGCAGCCCATTAACGTCCCACAGCTGGGCACAGGCCTCCTCACTCATATGAGTGAGGGTTTTTAGAGCATAGACCATCATGCTGCTTCCCTGCGGATTGGCAGGTATAGTACACAAGTGCACTCTCTATTCCGTCACTCTTGTGCAGGTCCGAAGTGACAGGAATCCAACACTCGCGGAGAGAGATCAGGCGCAGGACCGACGGCTTAACTTGCTCTTCGAGGCATGTGAGTGGATCACATTGAGAACTTTCGGGCAAATATTGAGAAATATTTTAATAGAAAACTCAATATCGATTTTGAATTGGCCAAATCCGGGACTCGAACCCAGGAACTCAGGTCTGTAGTCGAACATGCTAACCAATAGACCAATGAAGCAGTCAGTAATTTCTTAGTATATTACTAAAATGGTATAAAATACTTCAAGGTCATTTTGAACAAAGTAATATAAAGTTTGGGTAAATAATAATTTCATAGAGTTCTTGAATTGTTAATAAGTTATCAAGCAAACTTTATATTATTTCGCTGAATATCCAAATTTATTTATTTTCAAAAGCTTATTTAAGTTTTTGTTAAGTAACTACGACACAAAAGTTTATATTGCTTTTTAACACTGATTCAAAAGCCTGAAATGTTAGAGAACATGAATTTTATACTTAATAATCAATCAATCAAAATATTCTTTATTCAAGTAGGCTCAAAAAGCTCTTTTGTCAGTAGTCTGTCCGTTGGTAACAAATCTACCACCGGTTCGGAAAGTTGATTCCGCTGAAAAGAAACCTGCAAAAAACTCAAAGATTACTCCTTTCAACATAGTGTTTGTACGTTACAATGTGTTTAGCTTTCGTGTGCACTGAATCAAGTCCAATTATTTTTGTCATTTAAATAATCTTCAATATTATAATATGCTTTTGGTAATAGGATGTTTTTACATATTTATTAAATCTACGTGGAGGCATTTCTCATTGGCGACTGCCTTATTGGTCTTGTGGTTAGCATGTTCGACTACAGACATGAGGTCCTGGGTTCGAGTCCCGGGTCGGGCCAAATTGAAATCGATATTGAGTTTTCTATTAAGATTTTCTCGATATTTTCCCGAAGTTGAGAAAAATTTGGCGGTGTGATCCACCCCCGTTCCTCGGAGAGCATCTTAAGCCTTCGGTCCTGCGCCTGATCTCTCTCCGATTGTGTCAGATTCCCGTCATATCAGACTATGAGAGTGAAGTAATAAAGAGTACACTTGTGTACTGTGCCTGCCAATCCGCAGTAGAGCAGCGTGGTGGGTTTATGCTCTAAAAACCCTCTCTCGTATAAGTGATTAGGCCTTTGCCCAGCAGTGGGATGTTAAGGGGCTGCTACTTACCCTACCCTTTTATGTGGAGGCAGACACAGAAGTGATAACAAGCTAACTTCTAAAACCATAAGTAATTCACACACACACACACACACATATTTACATTCGCACACTGTCCTATAAAAATATATATTCATTCATATATGCCAAATATATTTATTAATAATGTACAACCTGTGTTTTATATAAGGGAAGACGTTTGATCACTGCAACACAGTTTATATTACTGCAGGATCATCGTTCCTATCCGCTCCATCGACATTTTAAAAAACGATAATACGTATCAACGCTGGAAAGCAAACCCTTAATAACCCGTAAAATATTATTTTAACAAAAATTTATTATATATGCTAAGTCAATCTGTTTAGTAAGAAAATATAAATATAGTATACAAAAATGATAACTCTAGTAGATAAATATGAAGTCATAATTTTTGGTTTCTTCAAACTTTTACTGTTCTGATGTACTATTTTAGATTTACTACGTATTTTTTTTCTAGCGTCGATTCATATAATAGCTTTCGACGTCTTTTACAACTACATGAAAGACTTTAAGAAACATAAAAACAATACACCACTGAAATTTGACTTTAAAAAACAATTGTAAGTTCATTTAATTCTTGAAGTGAAACTTCTTTAGGCGCATGAGGGTAAAGTTTTTACGGATGAATCGCATGATTAGCGTTTGTTTCAAGGTTAGGAAGTTTCAATATTTACAAATAACATTTGGCATTTTTATTTACAATTCGTCATTTGAGATTTCAATAAATTATTTGTATTAATTTTCGACACTTTTAATATTTTAATGACAGTTAAATTCAATAAATTCCTAACATATCCTTCTTTTTCACTTCCTCTAAGTCTTGGAAATGTAATGTTCTAGATTTGTATAAATATAATAAAACACTTAAAATTTGTTTGCCAAAGCAATTTCACTTCTGACGTATGTACTTTGTACGCACGCACTTTTAACTTTTTTATTGTTTCATATATCTTTATTTTCGTCTACACCAATAAATAGCAAGCCCTGCATTCTTGTTGATGTTCCATTAGAGTATAAAGTCAAATCCAGAATTCATTTATTCAAGCTTTACAGCACTTTTGAATTGTAAAATATAGTTTATTTATCCCATATTAATTCTAAGAATTGGAATTGTTGAGGGATGCGAGGGTTTCTGACTATAAGCATAAATAGCCATTTATTTTTCAATTCTAATTTTTTTTTTAATTTTTATATTTTTTCAATTTTTTTCAATTTTAATTTTTTTTTAAACTTCTTAAATTTTTATATAATCTGTAATAATATATAATTTTATTGTATTTTGAGACTAATTTAATTTTAACTCATGTTGTGGCTACCTTAAAAAGTTGCACACTTCAACAATTTATAGATGTAAGTTTTTTTTTTATATTTTAAGACATTAAGTGTAGTAACTACTGGTGTTCCTTAAATAAATAAGGAAAGGCTGATGATGATATTAAAGTTATGAGGGATTCTTCGCGCTCTGTCCTAAGAAGAATCTATCGAGTAACTTGTTGGGTAGTCGTGTATAATTTGCCGGTATCAGTTCTTAATATATCAATACTGTTACCTACTTTGCAAATATATTTAATCAGTACGGGTATAACTGCGGTCTCTCGTAGTAAATCATAATTAAGACACCAAGGTTTATTAAGATTGAAATCAAAATCTAAATTACAAACAACGGGACAAAGTAAACCAGTCCCCGCTATACAGTTGGTCTTACCAACTGAATCCCTTGAAGTTTGAAGTTATTATATATTAATATTTCTCAAACCCTATTAACTTAGGGCTGTCACTTAACATGGTAGGCTCATTAATTTAATTTTAAACTGTTCCAAAACAATAAATTTTTTGAAGTGAAACTGCTTTAGGCGCATGAGGGTAAATTTCTTACGGATGTAACGCGTGATTAGCGTCACGAAGACGTGCAGCGTTTTTTATGGTAATTCATTTGAAGCTTACGTAGTTTTAATATATACAAATAACATGTAGCATTTTAATTTGCCACACATATAAAATGGAAATATTTCATAAATCCTATTTCCTATATTTTAAATTCAAAAACAAAATTTAATTAATAATTTCTATTCATGACAAGAAACACTTGGCATTTTTATTTACAATTCTTCGCTTGAGATTTCAATAAATTATTTTACACACTTTTAATGACAATTAAATTCCTAACACATCTTCCCTTTTCCCTCCTCTAAGTTTTGGAAATTGCAAGGTTGAAATTTGTATACATATAAACAAGACTTAAAAATTAGTTTGTCAAAGAAGTTTCACTTCTGACATGTGTCTTTTGTACGCATGTATTTTTAATTTAATAAAGCATCTATTGTCCATAAAGTCCATTCAAGAACGACATATTGACGTGACAACGTCACTAAGTTGTGATTTAATGAACAATGGAATTATGCTGACTGTTCCTCTCTATCGCTCGTTCCGCGGTCTTATTTGCGCGCTCGGCTCAAGCGGAACGTTACTATAAGTCATGCTTTATTAAAAGACGTTATCATGTAGCATACAGCATTTTTGAATCGTCAAATTTAGACATTATCTAATGTTATTGTTAATGAACGAGTGACAGTTATTTTATAGAATGAGTCAAAATCTAATGTTACCTTCGCTCGTTCGAATGTCTACTTCTATACACAACAAACTCAGTTACGTGCTCATTTTTATCATAATGAATGAATGAATGAAAGAAAGAATGAATGAATGAATTTATGAATCATTTATTATAGTATGATTTCTCAAATAGCTGTGTATTAACAAAGTTTTTATGTTTATTGAATGACATTTAGTATTTAATAGCCTATTAGAATGTTCATAATTTTTAAGAGTAATTTAAGATGTTAAAGGTTAGTAAGTAGCAGCCCTTTAACGTCCCACTGCTGGGCACAGGCCTCCTCACTCCAAGGAGCGAGGGTTTTTAGAGCATAGACCCACCACGCTGCTCCACTGCGGATTGGCAGGCATAGTACACAACAAGTGTACTCTCTATTCCTTCACTCTCATAGTCCGATGTGACGGGAATCCGACACGACCGGAGAGAGATCAGGCGCAGGACCGACGGCTTAACGTGCTCTCCGAGGCACGGGGGTGGATCACACCGCCAACTTCCCAACTTCGGGCAAATATTGAGAAAATCTTAATAGAACACTCAATATTGGTTTTTGAATTGGCCCGACCTGGGACTCGAACCCAGGACCTCATGTCTGTAGTCGAACATGCTAACCACTAGACCAATGAGGCAGTTAAAGTTAAAGGTTAATGATAAATAATCGGTTTGTAACCGGCTATATTTATAATATCTGTGACTCACAGTTTTATGTTTTTCTTTGCCCATGATATACTAACTTTATTTATTTACTGGATTATGGAGAACATATATATATTTAATATTTAAATGTATACTAATCGCCGTCACACTTTCGATAGTCACACTTTTCGTAACGCTCTCGTCACTCATTCACTAGCATATTCTGCAAGTCAAACGTACGTAAAGAAGTTTAACTTGAATAAACCATATTTTGGCCAACCCTAATATACAAGAGTTAAATTTATTAACACGGCCCTGCTTAATATTGAATACAAACTCGTAAACGTAATCACCAAAAGTTCCACTATGAATAACTGATCCTTATGTTTGTAAGCCTTGATAAACGGTCTTAAAGGCCGGATTATGAGCCGAAAGGCCTCAGGTTTGCAATCCCTGTACACTATCGCCTTCATATTGGCATAAGTTTCAGGATTATATAGGTTATTATGATGATTAATAATCGTAAGGTTAAATCTCATATGTGACATTGCGTAGGGTTAATATAACAAACGGTTAACTCTTTAAACATTCCTGACTTTCCACGGCACCAATATGAAAGAAATTTCATTAAATTTCTAGTTAAAACAAGAAATTACCTAATTTTCATGAATCTTTTCAACAATAGGTACGCTATCGTAAAATATCCTTTCTAGTGTTTATGATATTCTTTTAATAAAGTCTGTAAAGGATTTATGGAATTAAAATTTAGTGCATTTTTGAATACATTCATATTTTAGCAGTCTTTTTTAAACAAATATTATGGATTATAGTTTAAATAAACAACTTAAATATACGCGTGAACAGTTAATCGAACTGTAAAGTTGAAAGTAAACTATAGTAACCAATATTCAATATAAACGAAAATTTGAAACATGTTTTGATAATATATATGTCGGAGAATAAGAGAGAAGAAAAGCATAAAGCATAGGGGCGTAGGGTTCTCCGCCGACATCGTCATTAATGGCATCCATAATTTCCATTTCCATACTGTGGGCGTTGATGAGTAATGTTGGTACAATCAAACACTTTATTAATCAACTCAGGTTATAATGTTCAATCACTTAATGTTCCCGATATCAATTTACACAAACTCATTAATAATAATAAAAGCTAGGAACGCGACAGTTTCAAAAATCGACCGCACCAGCGGGCCGTCACCCGAGAACTACCGAGAGACGCGCCGGATCTTCACTTATTGACTCTGCCCCACGCCGATAGACAGATGGCGCCAGCGTTCCACAGACTAGCACTCCGACATATATACATTATATGTAAAATATTAAAAAGACTCTATTAGGTTTAAAATTAATGCTTAACATATCTCAAAGGTATTATCATATCTCAAAGGAATTAGGCACCAATTTCGATAAAAGCTACCAGGCGGCTTGACATTTTCCGACATTTACAAATATCGATATATTTTAATCAATTTTCACATAATCTAGATAATTTATATACCTAAACCTTCCTCGTAAACTGCTTTATTTTACTTTAGTTTTTGGTTAAAATTGAATAAAAATCTATGTAGTAGCTTTTGAGTTATCTGAGCACAGAAAGACGCAGCGGAAACCTTTCTTTTATAATATATAAGGTTTATCATGGCAAAAGTACAACGCCCTATACGAAATAAAAGTACATATATTTCTATTTATAGTGTTGTATCGTTTAAACGTGTAAACATATCCCCTTAAGATAACATTCAGTGTATTTTCAGAACAATCACCATTCCCCAAATTACCATGTAAGTACCGCCATTAATTTGATTTAGTTCATATATCAAGTGAGGTTTAATACCTTTGGGTATAAATTTTGTCTTGAGACATACATCGTTATTTGGGACATTTGTCTTAAAGTTTCTAATTGAGTATAAACAGAGAATTACTTTAAGAACATAACTTTAAGTACTAATATTATAAAGACGAGTTTGGTTGTTTAATGGACCTAACTTCAGAAACTACTGGATAAATTGAAAAATTCGTTCAGATTCCAGAGACACGATGTTAGGGAATAACAGTGATTGGAACGTCAAATTCTAAATATCTAAGTCAGAAAAGTAGTAAAGTTTGCTAGTTAAAATACATCAATATAAAAATTATGAAGCTGAAGCTGTTTATCTCAGGACATATTGGTTCAAATTTAAAAATTCTCATAGTTGTAAGTAAGTCATTAAACGAGGAAGGGTATAATCTATATAAAATCAAGTTACAATGCATAATCAATTAAAAATAATGCAAAAATAAGACTGAATGAATGACGGCAAAGAGAATAAGGTGAAAATTATACTTAGTAACTGTTTACATTTCGTAAATTTCAAGTATTTGCATTATTAACTAATTGTCTATGCACATTGGTTGGATGGTTTTAAACTTTATAACCGATAAGGGTAGGTAAAAACATATAAAAAATATAAAGTGAGGCCAAGTGTAGAGCTAGTAACACCGGTGGAATACGTTTTTTATATCTTACTAGCAATGCCCCGTGGTTTCACCCACATAGATACAGCTCTCGTGGCAGTGGAAAGTCTACCAAGTCGGACTTATTTTCTTAGATTGTCGTTTTTAAATTCGTTATATATTTTGATAGGAATGTCCTATTTTAATAATTTAGAAAGTATTTTACAAGTATTGACACGGTCTTTAATGAAATATCAACTAATAGGATTAGGATTAATACAGAGGTATGAATAATATGGTTTGATTTTTGTAGGCATTTTTATTAAATTTTAAAATGTAAAAGAGTAGTTATAGTGGAATTTTTTTGGAGATATTAATACATTCTGTAATTTTGTAGAACATATTAATATTTTATCATCAATAGTTTATGCAGGGCACGCGATGACAGATTTTTTTGTGACAAATTTTTTCACACTTTGGGTTGTGTTAATGCATCTTTGTTAGGTATTCCTATTTTTTTAACCGACTTGATGTGGACCGATCTTGATGATTTTTTTTNAACCGATTTCGATGATTCTTTTTTTATTAGAAAGGATATGCTTCAAGGGTTGTTTTGTGATATGGTAAGGTTCTGATGATGGAATCCATGACAAAGTGACGGAACTCTTCAATTCTTAGGGGCAAATCAACGATACTCAGCAGAATCTTCTACAAGCTATCCAGATATTTGAGTCGCCTACCGTAATTTCGGTATGGTCAAGTACTAGTCGTAGTTAAATATGAAGATCAATGGAACTCCTCAACGGCTTACAGTAAGGGTGCGATTTATGGCAAAATATACAACTGTCTGTAATCAAATGCCAATGACCCTACGTTTGTTGCTGCATTGCAATATTTGAAAGGTGAATTATGTGTGAAGCGGTACTATAAGGGTTTCGGGTTCGATCCCGGGTGTGGCGATATTAATGTAAATTTATCTTTGTAAAGTTGTTTCATTTAAACGGTGTTATCTCATATTAAAAATAAATAGAAATTTTAACAAAAAAAAGGACCCCCCTTAAAAACAAACTTACAAATACATTAATATGCTCTAAAATGTAAGAAATAACTGCGTATTCTTTTATAGTGTTCTTCGTATTGTTGTATTTGGAGTCGGTGTCAGCCAAGGTACCTACATATATAGCTATAGGTGGGAGAGACTCGAGAGCTGCCAAGAGGACACGCGGGGAACATCTATCTCGACTGACACCGACTCCGAATATAACAATACGAAGAACACTATAAAAGAATACACAATTATTTCTTACTTTTTAGAGCATATTAATGTATTTGTAAGTTTGTTTTGAAGCCAGTTCTTTTTTGTTAAATTTCTATTTATATGAGAAAATAATATAGCCTATGTCGTTCAGTGAAAATGTAGCTATCTAATGATGAATTTTTTTATGTGAAAACGTTACAAGCATACTTGCATACAAAACACAAATGTTTCCACTTTATAATATTGATTTAGATATTTAAAAACTTGCTGAGAAAAATTTTATACTCTCCTTATACCGTCTTTGTGGGAATATGTGCAACTTCAGCTAATAAATAAATATGAAGCTTTATGCAAATATAAAATCTAAACCTAGCGTGTACCAAAGTATGCTTGAAATATACAAATTTTGCATCTGAAAGCGAGGCCAAGTAAATAGCTAGTGACACAGAAAGTACAATGAAAAGTTTAGCGTTATGCGGCACAAGTACTAGCCTCTAGGGCATCTGGTAGAGGCGCCACGATAATGGAATAAATCAGGATAAAGCACTATGCAAACCGGTTTGAAAAACAAACACATCTAGACCGTAGTTTTTTTCTATAGAAGTTTGTCAATGACAACCTTTTGATTTAATAATTTTTCATAGAACTCTTTCAAACTAGGTCAAACTTACAGGTGCTAACAATAAATGATTATTCATAAAGCTCTCTCGCTAAGTGAAAATGACTATACAAAACTATTCTTCAATTATATGATAAATTCGTTTTACCTTTAAGAGTTAATATTCGATGGCTATATGATAACTTCGCTTAGCTTTTTTTACTGAGGTCAGTTGGTACTCGGCTGTGATTTCAACTGTGTTAAATGATCATATATGGGGAAAAAGTAAATTAACTCGTAATGGTTTCTACACATTTTTTTATGGCTTACAGTCAGTTCTTTCCTGATAAGCCACAGCGAAAGTACGTCATCTAAAAGGTCGTCTAAAGCTTGCAATCTTCTTGTTTATTCAATATAATTTAAGACTTTATCAATAGAATTTTGACGTAGACATGTTAATGTCAAAATTTCTTCATAAAGTTTTGTGTTTTGTCACTGACGATCATTATGCATAAGTATTGTATAATATCAGCGATCATTATGCGTTGGGTAATGGTGAGAGTACCAACTTCCCTAACAGAGGTGGTGGATTCTATTTCCAGTAGAACTAATTTAGTTATATTTAAAATGGCATCCATAGGGTGGGATACAGTTGTAGCTACATATCTATCACCTCCGTCCGAAATTCAATTACACTACTGGATAGCTAAAGGATCGCAGAATTTATTACGACATAAATAAAGATACTTTATATCGTTACTATTACCCGTTACGAGACTTATACGCACACCACATTTTTTACAATTTCTCTTGGTGTGAATTCGTGGGTTATCCGTGGCCAGTACATATCAATCCTAATATAATATTTATTTCAAATGTCCTAGGAACACCAATGTAAAGCACCAGTCATTGTTTTTGGAACCTGCACCTTTGACCAACTACGCCAAAATTACATTCATTTATCGAGCATGTCACATTTATAATAAAAATTGTAATTATAGCTATGTATAAGTGTTAGTATTTAGTGGAAACTTGACTGATTTTTGTGTATTTAGTTGTAATATAGTTTTTAAGTTATATTGTATATGTATTTAAGTAATTGTTCGTTTTCCAAATAATAAATAAATAAATATAATCAATCCCTAATAATAAAGATAAATCGTCAAGCAAAAAATTGTATGTTCTCTCACAATCCTGGATACTAGGTATTAGGAGATTCATATCATCACTTATCATTAGATAAGATCACATTCAAGTTTAGAACTTGAATGTGATCTTATCAGTAGCAGTAAAACAAAAAAGTAAAAGTGCATGCGTACAAAGTCTTGTTTATAGTTATACAAATGAAAAACTTTAGTTTTCCGAGACTTAGAGTGAGGGAAAAAGGACGATATGTTAGGAATTTAATGTATTAAATCGTCATTAAAATGTTAAAAGTTTCAAAAATATATAAAAATAAAATATTTGAAATATCAATTGACATATTGTAAATAAAAGTACAACGTGTTTTCCTTCAATATTAGAAATGATTAATTAAACATTGTTTTATATTTTATGCAAATTAAAAACTACCTAATCTTCAAACGAATTAGCATAAAAAACGCTGCACATCTTCGTGTGGCTAATCATGTGTTTCATCCGTAAAATATTCACCCTCATGCGCCTAAAGAAGTTTCTCTAGAAAACTTGCTTGGACTATCCTGTAATAAACAGAGACATGGATAAATCACACCGTAGCATTCCCCGACCTTGCAGAGTGAGCTGCAGTGTTCAGTTGGAATTGAAAACGTGTGTTTACTAATAATATCGGTGTTGTTTCCCTCGGGTAACATCGGTAATACTGTGGCTGTGTTTTTATTTCTTTGAATAATCCTAACAGAATATTTATTATATCCACAAATAAGTAACATATAAAAAGATTATTTCTATGGGACCTATGTACAAATAGATTCACTTATTAAGTAACTAAATTTTGGTTACGGCTTATATTTTGTAATTTTAATTTTATAATTTTTATTCAATCATTTTTAAATAATGCTTACTGATTATAAATGTTCGATACACATGTAAAAGGAGCATTGTGTCGGTCTCATACTTATATTAATATTCTTTTTGTTAGCGTTTTCGTAATGATCTATTAAATAAATAAGTTTTTAGTAAATACCTCTGACAGTTTCTGCTTAAGTATGCTTAAATTGTAATAAAGTCCAAGTCAAAATATCTTTATTCAAGTAGGCCTATTACAGCACTTATGAATCGTCAAATATCGTTTTTTTCCTTATAATATTTACATGAATAACTGATAATACATAACATTAAAGAACGACTTACACTCTAAAGTTACGAGGGTTCCTTCGCGCCCTGATCTGAGAAGAGTCCACAACAAACTCAGTCGGGTGTACTTTTTTTATGTCACCATCATTACAATATATATTTTAAATTTATTCCATATCAAGATACATATAGAGCAATTCGCTCACTCCCACGGCTTTTTGTCTTCTAAATATTCCTTCAAATTATAAAGTGATTTCTCAATTAGCTTTCTTTTAATGAAAGATTTAAATTTATTCAGAGACATCTCTGTAACTTCTTCTGGGAGCTATAGAAACGTATACAGTTTACCCTTGACTTACTTGTCAATTGTATATATACGTAGGACCTGTCGATCTATCACGTGATGGAGACAAATTAAAATAGACGTTTTTTGTGAGTTTATTTGGGTTGGGTAAATGACTTTGCAAATACGATGGTAATTAGCAAAGATCGAGGACTTCTATCAATCTAGATATATACTTATGATGATGACTTCGCATGAGGGTAAAATTTTGATGAGGGTAAAAGGTAAGTAGCAGCCCATTAACGTCTCACTGCTGGGCACAGGTCTCCTCACTCGCATGAGAGAGGGTTTTTAGAGCGTAGACCCACCACGCTGCTCCACTGCGGATTGGACTCTCTATTCCTTCAGTCATAGTCCGGTGTGACGGGAATCCGACGCGACCGGAGAGAGATTAGGCGCAGGACTGACGGCTTAACGTGCTCTCAGAGACATGGGGGTGGATCATACCGCCAATTTCCCAACTTGGGGCAAATATTGAGAAAATCTTAATAGAAAACTCAATGTTGATTTTTGAATTGGCCCGACCCGGGACTCGAACTCAGGACCTCATGTCTTAAGTCGAACATGCTAACTACTAGACCAATGAGGCAGTGATGAGGCTGAAACGCGTGATTAGCGTCACGAAGATGTTCCGCGTTTTTAATGCTAATTCGTTTGAAGATTTTTTTTAATTTTTATAGAATAGAAGGAATTTTAATATTTACAAATAACATATTAATTTGCGACTCGTATTATTGCGACATTTAATAATTTAATATACTATTTTTCATAATATATAAAATAAAAAGTTCCCATATTTCTCTTTTTTACATTTTATATTCAAACATAAAATTTCTAAAATGGACAAAAAACACGTGCCATTTTTATTTACAATTCGTCATTTGAGATTTCAAAATTATATAACAAACTAAAATAAAATGTTTTAACAACACTTAAAAATTAGTTTGCCAAAGAAATTTCACTTCTGACATGTGTACTTTGTACGCATGCACTTTTAACTTTTTTGTATAATTTTCTTGACATTTTTAAACTTATGTAGAGGCTGTGATGGTTCAATGGATATTAGGAGTAATGGCTTCGAATCATGGGCAGACATACAGTTCTCTATTTAAATCCTAATTGTAGTTGAATATACGTCAATGTTCGGTGAAGACTAAGATCGTGAAGAAATCTACATATCCCGGATGCAATTCTCTGTGATAATGTTTAAAAAATGTAAATCTTGTAGCAGCAGAGCAGGTCGGCCTAAAAATGAACATGGACAAGACAAAAGTTATGTCCAATATCCATTTTCCGCTCCACCCAGTCATCGTTGAGAACTCCAGCTAGGTAGGTCCAATTTCGACAAAGAGGTTAACCGCCGCATGCAACTCGGTTGGGCAGGGTTCGGGAAATTACGGCAGATCCTTTCGTAAAATATCCCTCAGTGTCTGAAAACAAAGCTCTTCGAACAGTGCGTGTTACCAGTGATGACCTACGGCTCTGAATCGTGGTCGCTGACTATCAGCCTCATACGAAATCTCAAAGTCACTCAGCGTGCGATGGAGAGGGCTATGCTAGGAGTTTCTCTACGCGATCAAATCAGAACCAGGTGCTGGAGTCGCGACCTCGCACCGGGCGGCGCAGTGTAGGGAGACTCCCCACAAGGTGGACCGACGACATAAAGACGGTCGCCAGTAGCCGCTGAAGCCAGGCGGCGCAAGATCAGGCCCTGTAGATATCATTACGTGAAACCTATGTCCAGCAGTGGTCGTCCATCGGTTGAAGCGACGACGACGAAATCTTCTAGAATTATGACCGTTGTAACCAATTAAGCACTGATTTTAAAGAAAGCTACCTTACCAGGAATCGAACGTAGCGAAGTAAGTCATAAACTTCAGCCGGCGAGATAGTCAAACTATAGAAATTAGAAAACATTACAGAAAAGATTTCTTTTCCAAACGACGTCCCTTTAAAACATCGTTTTGAACGTTAACTACCCGAAGAATTCACATAATCGTTTACGTAATGGATCGTGAAGCGTTTTTAGATATAAAATCGAGCACTGAATCGATTAAGATAGGGTTCGGCGATTAAAATTTACGAGCACGTGCTGGGCGACGAAATGTTCAAAATCGTATATTGCTTGCCAGAGATATAATATTTCTTTTAACTTGCACGACGTGACTGAATATATAAGTTTTGAATTAACTCTTTTTGACGGTGTCACTGGGACAGTGATTCGTGTAAACGGCTGTGCTGTGCTGTAGTAAATGCATAGGTCTGGAGTTCCAGCATATCGACGCTGGAAAGCAAATAAGTAAGGTAATTTTAATAGCAGCCTATTCAAGTCTTACTGCTGGCATTTTACCCAGAATTGCTGCCAGGGTATGGTGGTTGTTTTCCTTAACACAAAAGCACTATGATGGATTAGAAAGAATAATCTACTGCGGGTTCGCAAACAGCAGCAGAGGCTAGGAAAATAAAAACTTTTCATAAAAAATATTATAACTTCCGTATTTATAGACTTGAGGTATAATTTTTGGACAATATATGTTCTGGTGAAGTGAGGGGCCATAAAAAATGGACTTCAATAGGATCATAAAGATGAAAAATTACATAATGAAATCATTTTTGCCGACTTTCTGTATCAATAATTTGAATATTTTTGACTACAATGTCACGATGTTTTCCCAACCATCTTTCCTTTATCTAGTCTATCTTTATATTTATGAATATAATTCTTATGTGCGTGTGTATGTTACTAAACGTCTCCTAAATGACTGGAACGAATTTTTTGCCACTCTGTTGATTCGAGAATGATTTAGATTGATAATTCGATCCGGATTTTCAAATAATTCCACTAAATCCAAATATTTGCCAAAAAATTTGCTGAGCACAGTAAGCCTTTCCTTAAAGTCATTATGTTTTCTTATGTATGTACTGGCTGACCCAGCAAACGTATTTTTAAAAATAAATTAAACGCATAAAATAAGTATTTTCGATATAAATATACCGGGGTTGGTGACAAAAAGGTGAACATTTAGGGTTGCATGTATTTTTGTATGCTGTATCATAAAAAAAGTCAAATAAATAATTTACCCTTAACATTTAGGGGGATGAAAAATAGATGTCCGATTCTCTACTCCAGATACGTACGCTAAGATTCACGAAAATCGGCCGAGCAGTTTCGGAGTTTAACTTCAAACATCGTGACACGAGAATTTATAAATTAGATTAAAAACAACCTTTATTTGCTTTAAAATATAAGATTACAATATAGCCTTTTAGACTTATTACTAACAAAATTTTGATCAAATATTACTTAAGTCTAGAGTCCATTGACTATACTTAGTTTACGTTAATGTTTCGTCAAAAACATAACTATATCAAATGTTATAGTCTCCCCATTTATTAAGGTTATAAAATTAAAGTAATGTTTGATATCAGTGTTATAACTTACTAGGGAACTGATTTAATTACTGTACGGAAATTATACATAGAAAGGTGTGTAATCCTGTCCCATAAAACACAGAATCACCAACTGTACAGACACGAAGACATCTATAAAAAATACATTGGACAAAAGTGCCTTTGTGACGCGTCAATTTCCCTACATGTCTCAACTGCTGTACAATAAAATAAATAAAGCAAAGTATATTATAAAATTAAACAACCACACGCTTAAAAAAATCTTTCTTAATGATCTTGACTATAATGCAACAGAAAATATGGTAATTTAATTACCCACATACACAAATGCACAAATACATTTAAAAACACACACACACACAAATATTTATATTGAATTTATATCTTATATTATGGATTAGTTTTAAATGAAGTTTTCATTTTCAATTTTCTATTATATAAGTAGGTTAGGTGTATAATCTACACTAATATTATAAAGAGGAAAAATTTGTATTTTTATATGTAACGAATAAAATCAAAAAGTACTGGGCCGATTTTAATAATTCTTTTTTCATTAGAAAACTACATTATCACTGAGTAACATAGGCTATATTTAATACTAGATTACTATAGAAATCTTTAGAAATTCCTATCAAAACCAAGCGAAGGTGTAAAAAAATTTGCCATAAAATGTCTTTTATCGCATACGCTGTGAAGAGTATTAACGATAGGACAAAAAAATGGTCGACAATATTATAGAATAAATCAATATCTACAAAAAATTTCGCGAGACCATATGTCTGACTATTGTAGTTACGTCACTATAACTACCTTTTTACATTTAACAAATTGATAGATATGCCGATCAAAATTAGACCGTGTTATCCATACCATTTATAAATTTTTATCCAAATTAATTATTGAATATTCAAGACTGTCTCAATACCCGATGATTACTTTTTGAATTATTGAAATCGGATATTCCATTCAAAAGATATCATGAAATAAAAATAAAAATACTAACTCGACGAGAGAGGGGCATTGTGGGAAAAGGGGGTGCACCATTATGAACTAGGTAGCAGGTCGGCTCCTTACGCAGTGGACGCAAGCGACATTGACCATTTCGAGTTTATTTACCACATTTTTATGCTTAAAAGGTTCTTTTCAGTGCTACTTAGTTTCAGTATTAGGAATCACACTTTTTCATAATATTTGTCAATTCATGGTCGTTTTAATTATCATGCTTATAACTTAAATACCTGTACCTATTTATGTCTACTCGTGCGAAGCCGGGACGGGCCGCTAGTATATTATAAAATTGGGAAGACACTGACCCCTAAGTCACGAGCTTACCTAGTTTAGGGGTCCAGGGTATTTTAATTTTTTTATGCCCAAATAAATAAAGCTATTATATTATTATATATAAGTCCATTTTATTACAAATTCCGTAGCTAAAGTGACTTTATTGCATTACGAGCAGACTTTAGGATCTAAATATTTGATTGATTGTAAGTCTATTTGAATGTTTTAAGTTAGACTTTCAGGGCTTTGTGTTGGCACTATTTCATTTACCATTGTTTTACAGTAGAAAATTGGAAGCGACAATTTTCGAGCGATTGGCAAAACGACAGAGTCGTTTCGCGTTTATTCGTTTGAAAAGTAATTTTGACTAAATCAAATTGCTGTAGCAGTACAATTCCTTAACGTCAGCGCTACACCGTTTGTAAGGAATCTGTTTAAAGTGTTTAATAATGCTCTAAGCTAATTCTTTACTAGATAATATCTACTATTTTCTATTTAATATTTTCTTATTGCTGCAGGTTAGCGCTTGACTTGGTAATTTACCTCTTATCATTCAGGTCGATAAATGTATTGACTGGCGTCAATTAACCACTGCCAAGACCTCCCATCACTCCACATCCAGAATCCCTTGTGTTAAGAACCAATATTAATAAAAAATATACATAAAATTATATTTCATTTATCGTCAGTATAAATGTAATGGGAAGAAGGTGACCTCCTGCCTCAAGATTTGGAGTGAAACTCCTTTAGGAGCATGAGGGTAAAATTTTTACGGATGAAACGCATGATTAGGGCCACGAAGATGTGCAGCTTTCGTTTGATGATTAGGTATTTTTAATATTTACAAATAACATGTGGTATTTAAAATTCATTCATTTAATAAATTAATATACTATTTTTAATTAAATATTAAATTGAAAAACAAAATTCGATTAATAATTTCTAATATTGACTAAAAAATTCGTCATTTGAGATTTTAATATTTTATTTGTATTAATTTTCAACACTTTAACATGTTAATGACAGTTGAATTTATTTATATATTTCCTTTTTCTCTTCCTATATGTTTCGGAAATCTTAAGTTTTAGATTTGTATAAATATAAGCAAGATTTAAAAATTAGTTTACCAGAGAAGTTTCACATCTGACATGTGTACTTTGTACGCTAGCACTTTGAACTTTTTGTTCTCTTACAACTTAAAAAGTAAGTTTTCGTTTATTATTTTCTAATAATGTAACAGTAAGTATGAAGCATCCCATTAACGTTCTAATGTTGGGCACAGGCCTCCTCACTCCAAGGAGCGAGGGTTTTTAGAGCATAGACGTACCACGCTGCTCCATTGCGGATTGGCAGGTATAGTACACAAGTGCAGTCTCTGTTCCTTCACTCTTATAGTCAGATGTGACGGGAAACCGACACGACCTGAGAGAGGTCAGGTTCAGGGCCGACGGCTTCATGTACTCTCCGAGGCACGAGGGTGGATCACACCGCCGACCTCCCAACTTCAAAAGAATAAAACTCAATATTGATTTTTGAATTGGCCTGACACTCCAACCCAGGGCCTCATGTCTGTAGTCGAACATGACAACCACTAGATCAATGAGGCAGTTTGCTAATATCATAATGTAGTGATATTAAATTAATTATTTTTCATTTCGATTTCCATATAGCAAAAATGAGGTGGTAGTGCGATGAAATATCATTGTGATCGGTTGATTTAGACGTTAAGTTTCATTTTTACTTGGATAAAAATCTGTTTTTCTATTGTGTCACGATTTTCTATAATATTTTCTTTGGTTCTAAAACATTAC
Source organism: Elymnias hypermnestra (assembly GCA_015832385.1). NCBI lineage: Eukaryota > Metazoa > Arthropoda > Insecta > Lepidoptera > Nymphalidae > Elymnias > Elymnias hypermnestra. The sequence goes on along the minus strand of JACTOM010000931.1, from coordinate 1,608,773 downwards.
ACCTAGGTTATTTCCATATAGTAATATAAAGAAATGCAAGGCAAAACATGAAACTAGTGATAACCCATAATCAGGCATTTCACGTAACTAATAAACCCAATAGAATAGCATATTTGGGGTTCATTACACCACTGATCCGCGCCTGTCGTACCACTGCGGTACGTGAGTAGAGAACAAAGGGAATTGATAAGGAAATATCTGCTTTTGACAACCTCACCCCGACATCTAGCAATCCTTTAATGTAGAACTAAAAGTTTATGCACTCAAACCCTGCTTATCAGATACTATCTATATATGTTTATGTACGAATATATACAACACATAAATTCGAAATAGAAACTGCTGTTGACACGATAAGCATAAGTCTGTGTAATAAATTGAATCAAAGGGATCAGTTTTAGTGCAAATATCAAGTGACATTGTTAGCAAACCACTACAGCAACAGGAATTCTCGATATTCAGAAATATTTTTGACTGGTAGGAGGCTTCGACAGCAAAGACTTACCGCCAAGCAATGAGATTTGTGTTACGGTATGATGCTGTGTAGAAACCATAAGAGCTAAATTGCCTCTTCACAGACTGCTGTATCTCTTCCATCTTAGATTATATCATTATTGAACATCAGGTATTATCACAGTCAAGCGCTAACCGGTCAGCAATAAAAAAGACATATTACAAAGTTTTCTTGTAATACAATGTCATTTTTGCAAAAATAGAAATGAAAAATAATTCATTTAGCATCGTTGCATCATTAAAAAATAACACTCAAAGACATCCTTTCATGTTGTAAGGGATAAACTTGAGTTACTTTACTACGAATGCTGCCACATTGCTGTTTAAAAATGTTTAACATTGTGAACAAATGTTTGTTTATAAACATTTTTAAACAGCAGTGTGGGAGCACCATATCGATAAGATCATAACATTAAATGAATTATAATTATATATATAAATTTTATTACTATGAGGTTTTAACACAAGCTAAGACTATGCTGGATTCTGCTGTGTCTATAACTAATATTTATTTTCATTCAGAACAGCGATGTGGTTAGATTTATTGAGGGAAATAATATTTAACAATTTATTCTACTTTCAAGTCAGACGTATCGTAAAAGGCAATGTGTCTAGACAAAAGCTTTAAATCTGTTTTCAGGGGATATTAAACTTTAACGCAGTTACTATAAAACATCAATTGTTACAGCGTAAATGCGTACAAAGATAAGTCATTATAACATTAAAGATGGATGACAATAAAGACGTAACCTTTGAGCGTATTTGACCTTCGAACAAAAAAATACAGGGAAATGGCATAATAATATACCTTTTTATGTTGGTTACAGGTTAATGACTGACTATAATCTCACCTGATGGTAAGTGATAATACAGTTTAAGGTTGAATTGAGTTAAATCTGGGAAGAGGCAATTTACTTCATATGGTTACTACACTGGTACACAAATCTCTTTGCTTGGCCGTACGTGTTTGCTGATATGGTGGTAATTAGCCACGGCCGAAGCCACCCAGTACAAGTAAAAAATGAAAATTCCTGAATTTGTTCTGCCGGGTATCGAAACTAGGACATCTGCTGGTGAGAACACGATCCATTGTGTTAATCAGACCAAGTGAAATGAAGGATAATGGTTGTATATTTTAGATTAAAAGCACAAAATCAGTGAATTAGTATTAAATAAGAAGTGAGATGGTAAAAGGGTTTATCTGTAAGGCGTTATTTGAATACCTTTGATGTTTAATAGCAAAAATATAGAAAAATTGGATAGAATGATACGTGAGACGAATAATCTGTAATATAAATTGAATAGCAAAATGTGTGGGTAAGCGCATAACTCCACAACGCCTAGGTAAATTTTGACAATTCTTTTTTTTAAAGGTTCGTTGCAATCCAAGGATGGTTTGTACAGCGAGAAAAGTTCGAATAATTGCAGGGGAAAACCCTAAAACTAGCCCCTTTCCGTGTCCCATACAAACGTTTTCTAAACTAAAATGTAGAGTCAATTTGACCTTTATTGCTATTCACTAAAGTTCATAAACTACAAGTACTCATTGTTGTCTAAGCAATGTTGGTGTGTTCCTAACGTCAAAGAGTCAATTTGCACTTTATTACCGCTACACAAAGTTCAAAATCAATTGAATAGTCACAAAAATGTAAGCGCTATAGATATTCAGTATTTCTGTAATTTCATTTCGAAAATCGTTCATAAAACGGAAACCTACCACATTCCAAATCTTTTCACATAGAATAAAGTCTGTAGGGTTTGTTAGTGTGATTATAAAGGCAGCCTGGCTGGCACAGTGTGGTAGCGAGTACTCGCTCTGCTAGTAGAGGCCCCGGTTTCGATCCCCAGTAGGGATAATTTAGGAAATTAAGTATTTTCTAATTTGGGGATTCGGGTTGGTTAGTTACTATCCTACCAAAGACGGGCTGTACGTCTTTGATTATCTTGAAGATTTGACTTTCGTTACGATGTTGGTTAGGAACCATAAGTTAGCTCTTACCAGATTAGCGCGCTTTCAATTTAAACCGCATCATCAGGTGTGATACCAACTTACTAACAGGTGTGATAAAAAAATTTAAATATTATAAGATTGTTTTAAACTCCATTTTATATAATGAAATTTGTCTGTATTGTGCTCAATAAAAATAAATACTCCAATACTCTTTTATTATTGGTTTAATTCGCCCTGCAGGGGATCGAACCCGGGGCCGCTTCTAGCAAAATAAGCTCTTACACCATTATGCCAGTGGGGCCATGTAAATAATAAGTAAGGGTAAGGTAAGCAGCAGCCCATTAACTTTTCAATGCTGGATACACCCACCACGCTGCTCCACTATCGGTTGGCAGGCGTAGCATGGCTTTGCGTTGGTATGATTGCTGTTTTCGGGACATGTAAGAACAATTTTGTTTACCATTTTTAGGTGGGTATTATAATCTCTTTGAATTAGAGTACCTTTTGGCGCACTAAATTAATGACATGTAGTCGTTTGTGTTTTGAAAAAAAGCCTTTGTCATTAGTCGCATTTAAGAAGCAACCTATTAACGTCCCACTGCTGGGCACAGGTCTCCTCATTCATACCTGAGAGGGTTATTAGAACATAGACCCACCACGCTGAGAAACGAAACGACCGGAGAGAGATCAGACGCAGGACCGACGGCGTAACTTCTGGGAAAATGTTACTAGAAATCTTAGTATTTATTTTTGAATGCACCCGAACCGGGGCTCAAACCCAGGACCGTATGACTGTAGCAGAACATAACCTATCCCAATGAGACAGACCAATAATAAGTAATCTTAGGAAAAAAGAAACAATTTTGGCATAAAATATCTACACCTAATAAATAAATAGGACAGAGTGACGTCACATATGGGTAATACGCGAGGAAGATAATGACATCGTAATCTTCGAGGTCCTTTGACCGTTCGGCACAAAACAAACTATAGCCCTCACGAAGAAGATATAAAAGTGATTGCGCGAAACGGCACGGATGTCTTTTATTGCCGCTAGAGGTCGCTTCATTAGTTTTTATTGTTACAACGCGCCCACCTAATTATGAGGTTTCTTGTGCTGCTGGAGGTAATAGATAGGTAGCCTTCCTTTTTTTATTGCAAGAATATGGCGTACTTACACGAAGTATTGATTGAAATAAAATGTTTTTGCAACAAGTTATTTTCGTATTGTAGGAATGAATAATACATATTCTTTTATTCCATTTATATTCTGATCCATCTTGATTTATATACACATTTCTATAAAACATTAAAATTAATACATAAATACTTTCTTAACGCTCCACAATACTAATACACTTAATATCAAAACTACAACTGTCGTACTCTACGAACAATCGTCATCATTCATCATCCTTCGCCCTGCTTAATTTAGTCAATACAAGAACTAATATCATGACGCAAACATATTTTAACGTGTTATACATTCTATTAACGCACTTAATCAAATATTTCACCACAGTAAATTTATTATTTAGTTAAGATCTTGCTAAATCAAGTTTTTTGTATTTGTATCACAATTATGATAAAATGATAACGATCAATTTAAATACTTTCTAATCGTATAACGATAGTGGCGGGCGTAACCAAAAACAAAAAGGTATTTCATTAAATTCGTTCCTTAAATAAACATCGATTCATAACAGTATACCTTATAATATTTGTAAAAGAACGCCATAAAGAGAGTTACGATTCAGTGAAGACAGAAAGAGAGAGATATATATACGTATGTATATATTCTCTTTCTCTTTCTGTCTTCTCTGACTTATATCTCTCGTAACTCTCGTTATGGCGTTCCTAATTATGAGGTGTAAATCTACCGTATGGCAGACATAAGAAATTTTTATTATTGTATAAAATAAATATATTTCTAAATATTTTTTAATTTAATTTTGTTAAATATTTTTTAATTTTATAGTTTAATTTTGTAGATAAATTCTGATATTATTTATATAAAAAGGGTTTTTTAATTACTGTTAAAACTCTATTGAAGTGACCACGGTACAAATAGTATGTTGACCAAGTTACTAAGATTCTAAAATACGAGAACAATGGTAGTCGTACTCTGTATTTTTCGTCAAGAATACATACAATTCATCACGCCTCATTCCCATAGGGTTAGGCAGAGACTACGTCGTTCCACTTGCCACGATCCTTGCATATGTCCTTCGCTTCTGTCATTCTCATTACACCTGTCATACAAGCTCGTCGGTTTAGAGTACTGTTCACCTGGCCCTTATTTAATATGTACTGGATTTGGTCCAGGAACGTTCGCCTTGGTCTTCCCCATTTTGTCAGTCTCCTTTCATTCGATCTATCTACGTGCATAAACCATCTAAGCATACCCTTCACAATTTTAGTCACTACATCTTCTTTTATACCACGACGTTCTCTCATCACACTATTTCATACTTAGTGACTCAGTTTCAATCCACTCAAATTTCCCAACGCTTTCATCTCTACCGCATTTATTTTACTTTTTTGCTTCTTCTGCCATACCCAACTTTCACTACTATACTTAAGTGTTGGCACCAACACTCCTCCATGCACAGCCAGTCTGGCCCTTTGAGACAGATTAAGATGTTCGTTAAAATTTTCAGGATATCGTTTCAAAGCGATAAGACCACCTTTTGTGCGAGTCTAAGTAATCTTGTTTTAAGTTCCTTTCATGTATTTTTTGTGTGGTATGGTAACAGTTAAGAAATATAATAAAATTCAGTTGTTCAGGAGTGATAAGCAATCTTAGTTCATGAGAAGAAGATTCAATATTGACTCCTTTGTATCGAATATAGAAAACTGATTTTAATATAACCTATGGAAGATTATGGCAGTTTCAACGTCGAAAGTCAACATGTACTATGTATGTACTGATTGACTGCACCTTCACTTACCATAGAATGGAGATCAACAGGCTAAAATGGGCGCAGATAACAAAATACTATGGCATTGTGTTATTTAAAATAATTAAAAAATATCAAGCAACAAATAGGCGTGACTCCATCCGGGGTCACTGAACTTGCGCCAGTTGTGTCTATGCGGATGTTGTGTTCAAGGTTCAAAGATTATAGAGATGTATTTGATACACGAATTTTGTGTATGCTCCATAATCTTCTAACATACCTACATATCTGCTATATATAAAAAATGAGTCCCTGTTTACGTAACGTCACGGCGTGAACGGCTGGATCAATTTCGGTAATTCTTTTTTATTTTGTTTGTTACACTGAGGAGAAGGTGCTTATGAAAGGGAGAATACAGAAATTTGTATAGGACGTTAAATCAAATCAAATATATTTTATTGCAAGATCAAGTGTACAATACACAATCTACCATACAATGGCGTGGAACATCTATAATAGGACAAAATAATATTATATTGAAATTATTGCTTCATCCTTATGGAAAGTATTTACATTTTAAAAATAATATTCACATTAATAAATTACCAAGTTAGACATTTTTATGAAAACTTAACGACTATAGTAACTTCTTTAATGTAACATTATGTTTGGCATGCTAACATACTACATTCTATATGCTAGCGAAGAACTAATAGAAGCAGATGGAATGATCCTATCAGGATTACGATTTTTAGGCATAAAGGAACATCCATAGAGAGAGATACGAGTATTTGTTACGAAATATATGTCTAAGTGTTTGTTGTTGTAATTTGTGGTATGTCGCCTCTTCCTGTGTCGAAATACCAATAAACTATCCATATAATAACCTGAAAATACAACGAAGAATGCAGTGATTAGTTTAGAGTAGTTTCTGAATTATTATTATATTTTTAATTAGCTGTTCCTCGCAGTGTTCCGCGTAGTTCTTGATTCCGTTGGAGTAAAGGAGAACCCTTTATCAAATCAAAGAGTGAATGGTAAAGGAAATCTTAGTATGATTCGTTTATATTCTGATCCTACCATATATATGTATGTATGTATATATGTATATAGCATCACGCCTCATTCCCATAGGGGTAGGCAGAGACCACGTCCTTCCACTTAACACGATCCTTGCATATCTCCTTTGCTTCTTTCATTCTCACTTTTAGTCACAAAATCTTCTTTAATTCCACAACGATCCTCTGGGAATGTGGGGGAAACACGTTCTCAATAAGAAACCAAGTTGCGAGAGGATAATATATGTGGAATTTCAGGTAGATATGATGAATATTTATGAAGACCTTGCAGTAAATGGTCGTCTTTTGGCTTATTGATCCGGATCCCGTGGGAATATAGGGAAACCTGTTATTAGTAAGCATCTGCGTTGTCTACGTCAAAAATTAGCCTATATCCTTTTTCAGGCACTAAATTATTTATATGTATATCAAATTTAATTTAAATCGGTCCAGTAATTTTGGCTTGTCAGCGCCAGACAGAGTTACTTTTGTATTTATAATATTAGTGAGGATTTTACCATTTCTAATTTAATTTATCATAGTTAAGACATAACAAAGTTTTTCAAGTCGGCTAGTACTATAATAAATATTCCTATCGTAACAAACTCTTCCTAATAACGGACTTCTTCATATTCTTATGGTATCGGAAGTGACATCATTTGATGCAGCTAGTTCAAAGCCCAAAATAAATTTAGAGTCAACTGAGTTATGAAGAATTAGTAAAAACATATGCTTACAACATTCTCCCTTAAAATAACACTAAAATAGAGTATCAAAAATACAAATAACAAATTGTAACCGAGGTATTTAAGTATTCTAATGTTTGCTGGTGTCATTTGTTAGCGACGTGACCCCTCGGTCGCCGGGACGTTTGTATTCGGAACTAACCAACAAAACGTGTCCAATTATTTCAAACTCAAGGGTAAGAGGTTTAATTTCAGGTTTTTGCCACGAACCGAGCCGTGGATAATGAAATTTCATTGTAATCAACGGGTGAATCGCCTACGCAAATATCTTTATGTTTATACAAATAAAGAAAATCGTTTAGATTTCAATGGCACTTACATATAAAGAGTCAAATAACTCTAATTTTGTATGAAGGTAACGTTTCAAAGGTAAATTATTTATTACTGTACTACTGATATATTTATGGGGCTGTTTTTTGTCCATGAATACGTCTCCTAGGTCTAGTGGTTGGCATGTTCGACTAGAGACATAAGGTGCTGGGTTCGAGTCCCAGGTAGGACCAATTCGAAATCGATATTGTGATTTCTATTAAGATTTTCTCAATATTTTCCCGAAGTTGAGAAGTTGGCGGTGTGATCCACCCCCGTGCCTTGGATCGCACGTTAAACCGTCGGTCCTGCGCCTGATTTCTCTCCGGTCGGATTATGAGAGTGAAGGAATACACTTGTGTACTATGCTTGCAAATCTTCTTTTTTCCCCTCTCTCTTAACTCTCGGAAATGTAGAGTTTTAGATTTATATCGTCGCTTCAACCGATGGACGTCCACTGCTGGACATAGGTCTCACGTAATGACGTCCACAAGGCCCGGTCTTGTGCCGCCTGGCTCCAGCGGCTACCGGCGACCCTCTTTATGTCGTCGGTCCACCTTGTGGGGGGTCTCCCTACACTGCGCCGCCCGGTGCGGGGTCGCCACTCCAGCACCTTCGGGCCCCAACGTCCATCGGTCCGTCGGACTATGTGCCCCGCCCATTGCCACTTCAGGTTCGCGATTCATAGGTCTATGTCGGTGACTTTGGTTCTACAACGAATCTCTTCATTTCTGATTCGGTCACGTAGACTCTGAGCATCCGCATGAGGCCCAGCGCCAGCCCCATAGTATGTATAAATGAAAACTTTTATAGAAAATTACATTGTAATCATGATGAGATTAAAGAAGGGCATTCAATCAGATGTCCTTTTCTCTCATCATATTTCGTTGTGGGTTTTCTTTTCTTCTAAATCGTTCTTTAATATCATCATTTAACATACATATGTCGAAAAAACGATGCATGAGGGTTCAAAAATGTTTAAAAACTTGTATTTTTGCTACTGTTTTCATTTATAAAAAAGTAAACATACGATAATGTCGACTAAACTAAACTACTCCTGTGAAAGACATTCGCACTTCAAAGAACTTTCACAACTTATCTTTCATACTCACCGCTGTCAAGTTGTGAAGCCATTGGAATAAAGCAGACGAAGTAATAAATAAATTTGAATTTTACAAACATTTTCAANGATAGACTCTGTGCTTTGGTCCTGTATACGGACTGACATGGTGGCGTTTTCGTACAAGCACTTCAACACGTCTATGTACCGGTGGTCAATTCGGCATCTCTGCAAAGATTTCAACACGGCCCATGTTTCCACCGAATCAAAGGCTTTCTCATAGTCCACGAACGCCAAGCAAAGTGGCCGATTATACTCCTCGGTCTTCTGTATAATCTGCCGCAGCGTAAAGATGTGGTCTATGGTGCTAAAGCCTTTTCGGAATCCGTTCGGAATTTTTTAGATTTATATAAACCACTTAAAAATTAGTTTGCTCAAAGAACTTTTTTTTGTACATCCTTTAGCTACCGACTGGTGTAACTGTATTTTCGATGGAAATAATAAATATAAAGCTAGAACATCATCTGTATCCCTCGATTTTGTTATGATTCATTGTTGCGTATTACCTCTCTATAGATGCGATTTTAAAGACATATTCATGTGAAAACGAGGATTGATAAAAGGTGTTATTTAATTATTGTTCCTCGCAGTGTCACTCTCGTAGTTTCTGAACCCATGGGGTTATGACCAAATTTGTTCTTAGTGTGTTGTTAAGTTTTAAAGCTCTTTGATGAGTGAGTGAGTTTAGTAGTCTTAAAATCATCTTTGTATTATTTATTGCCTTTTACATGTGTACAGTTTTTGGTACATTGATTTGATAGTTCCAAAGTCTATTACGGACATAGGCAGATATAATTTTTGCGTTTCTTATGTACCATATAAAAGACATTTTGTAAACACATTGAAACAGTGACTTAAAAATATAAAAAAATCTGTTAATGATTTCAAAACGAAAAAGAAAACAAGTAATTTAGTATTCCCGTGTTTACACCGACGATTTGTCACCAGTGGAGGCATTTCCCTCCGCAAACTGTTTTACCGGTCACTTTAGCGTGTTTAATTATCCATTTCTGCTTCTGAAAATGAGTTCTGTTTACCATTTTCAAATCATTTCCTTTTTTACCGAATGGATATTTACTACTCTGGGAAGCTTTACATTATATTTCTTTAATATACATTAAGTTTAAATACTTCATAAGGAAGGCAATGATGGCTTCAAATCAATTAACTGATCTCGAAGTCTGGGAAAATAATTGCGATTGACTTGACTATTAATTTATCCATATTCCCACTGGATGACGAATTACATGGGAAGCTAGTATACCATAAGTATACGTATTATACAAATAGAGATTTATAAAGGTGTTTAAGATTAACGGCCTCTCTGGCGCAGTGGTGCGAGTACTCCCTTTGTTATCAGAGATCCTCGGTCTGATTCGAGGCAAATTTAGGAAATTGGATTTTCTAATTTGTCTGACTTTAAGCTGGGACGCGGCTAAATACTACCCTACCGCTTTGAATTTGACTGACATGTATTTTTTGCCGTAGATTGCCCGATTCAACTAACATGATACCTTAGTCCTGACTCAACTCGAATAATCGGTTTAGATGTTACACACAATGTTAATGAAAGGGTCTCCTAACTGAGTTGCAAAGCGCATCATAGTAAGACCATATAATTAAAAGGTAAGGGATAAAAGTATTCATAATAAATGAAGACTCAATCCAAGAATTAATTCGATAAAGCATGATACTTACATAATAAAAAAGACGAATAAATACAGAAGTCAATTATTAATAAAGGTTGTATTATATAACATATATAGGTGTGTATATAATATTTGTAATGTGAGTGTACATATGTGTGTACATATATGCACAAATGTGTGTATATGTACATAAATATGATATGCGCAAAAATATCTGATTGTAATTTAAATATTTCTATATATTTATACATGTTTTAAAAGCCATCATTGTATTATCACCGCACACAAAATGTAATCTGTTTTTTTTTTGTTCAAAAATTGTAAAGCGAATGTAATACTATAATTATAAGTATATAGTTAAGAACAGTCTTCGATCATCATGTCGAAGGAGAAAATGTATGGGACTTTAATAAAAAAAAAAAAAGGATATCTTTCTTTTTAAGTCATAATGTGTATTATCTATTTCGCTTCTTGGCAACTGCCGTAACACAATATGCGTGGAAATAGACCAGATAATAGAAAAAATAAATCACTTACAAAGTGACGATTACTAGTTGTGTGTGTGTCGAGTCGAAGTTCGTTAAGTTTTTTTGTGGTGTTTTGTAAACTGTGAGTGTTTATTACTTATTATTTGAGTTTTTGATTATATAAGTGATGTAAATAACTATGAAAACCCTTGAGATAAGTTTTAATTTATAAGATAGGAGGCTATATACTATTTGTGCCACATGGCACAAGCCGAGCTGTTTTGCCTTTTCGGGGCTATGTGGGGTTTGCACGGCCATTAAACAAAGTTGTGCAATTATTATCTTTATTGTTTATTGTTTTAAGTGTATTTAACTCACAGTGCTCTGAATAAAGCTTTCTTTCTTTCTTTTTCTTTCTATAAATACAAGACGGACTTTTTTAATTATCTCAAAGTTTAGCGTAACATGACGCTACGCCAGAATCTTAATTTAATAAACAGAAGATCACATTGTTTAGTTAAATTATTAGCAAACATAAGAATCATAACATTTGGTAGCGTAATTCGACCCGCGGGGCATTGCACGCAAAAACGTGCGGGAGGACAATCTACTGTTATTTCCGTTAACTGTAACACAGACCGACATTCAAAGGGCTACTAGCAAAGACGTACCGTCAAGCAAGAGATTTGTGTTCTGTTACGATGCTATCTAGAAACCATAAGAGGTAAATTGCCTTTTACCAGATGAGCGCGCTTTCATCTTCGACTGTTTCATCACGTACCATCAGGCGTGATAACAATATAAAGAACATTTTAATTTTAAATATATACGGGCTCTTTCCGGCGGTGCTACCGGCATAGTTTACGATCTTGCTGAAATATTTGCAAATCCGGTATTATATACCGAAATAGAATCCAAACCATTCTTGAAATCATTAACATTGTCATAGTTGCTTAGAAGTTCAATTACATAAACATGTATAAAAGCTTTACTATATATACTTTTTTATCTGTATCGTATATAAAATTCACGTACGTCTTCACTCTCTCGGATCTCGTGGAATCAAATCAAATCAAAATATTCTTTATTCAAGGCTAAAACTCACTTTTGAATTGTCAGTAGTCTGTCCGTTGGTAACAAAACTACCACCGGCTCGGAAAGTTGATTCCGCTGAGAAGAAACCGGCAAGAAACTCAACGGTTATTCTTTTAAACATGGCTTTTGTACGTTACAATATGTTTAGCTTTCATGTACAACTGGAATCAAGTCCAAACATCTTTGTGGTTTAAATAATCTTCAACATTATAATATGCCTTTTGTAATAGGACGTTTTTAACATATTTCTTAAAACTTTTTGGAGGCAACCCCAGAAGTGATTCGGGTATCTTATTAAAACTGCGTCTGCTCAATCTGACAAATGATTTCTAAGCCTTCTTTACTCTAAAATATGCCATTACACGTTTTTATTTCTTGTATTAAAATTGTGGTTCGCTCCTTTTTCTAAATAATTTTATCATTAAATCCATGTTGTGTCGAATTGAATTGTGAATTTAAACCGATATTTAATACATCTAGAAATACACATAAAATTTCATCGAAAGCAGTCGTTTAAGAAGATTTCAGTTCCATACACACGTACAGAAGTTGTATATATATTTATTTGTTTACCGAGGTTTAGGCAGCATGATAGGACCATAGGTTTTCAATCAACGGTTACCACGATATAAACGTGTAAATTAATATCTAAAACAATAACTGATTGTAACGCCATTTATTAATGCCACGAAAGAAAAATCAGACCAGGAAAAATATCACATTTACTGTCATACACACGCAACATCAAAATTAATTTCGCCTAACAGCAAAAAAAGCATCCCCCTGATAGGCGAAAAACTTTTACGTTATTATTAATCATTTTCCCCAACGCAACTCGGTCCCGTGACGCAACAAATCAAAAGAGCTAAAAATGCTGGGGGACTCCCCTGGAAGAGATAACACCCCAGAGGTATGACCGGGGACTTATTTCGCGTCCTTTACGTTTGGTGTAAGCTAAATAACAAAGTTTTGAAGTGAAAACTTTATGCACTTTATATTGCGGATATTATATTGAAATAGACTGAGCAATCACGCTGGGTTGTGTATATATCTATATCTACTTCACTCTTTGCTCTTGCCCTAATAATTTTGTCTATCTATTTACTAGTTATATTTTTATTTACAATGTATTTTAAATAAAATACATTTATGTTATCTATATATATAGAAGAGATATTGAGGTGTCAATTAACTCATGACGATATCTCTGGAACCTAAAGCTAAGAACGGATTTTGCCAAATTCCACCCGCAAGGGGGATTGCGGGGGTGTTAATGAAAAAAAAATCGAATTTTCACATTAAAAAAAAATTTAAATCTCACATTTACAAACTATACGATACCTTTTATGGTATCTAAAACTTGGTCAGAATTTTTTTTATGACATAATGGAATCTATCAAAAGTATATTTTAGGAAATTCCACCCTCAAGGGGTAGTGCGGGTATGTTTCTTATTTACAAACTACTAACTTTTACTTTACATACTTAAATGAAAATGTTATTAAAATACATTCCACGCTGATGAAGTCGCGGGTTCAGCTTGTTTATGTATATATGTTGAATATATATGTTTATATGAAGTCATGGAGTGGGCAGATGATGGCGACGGCTCGCCATTTCTTCCTGCTCGAGGTTATCGTACTGCATTCGTTTAACGAACTTCCGAGAGCAGATTTGATCTGGTCAGTCCATCGAGTAGGTCTCCTCCCACGCGGTCTGTTGCCTTCCACCTTTCCCTGAATGACGAGGCGTTCGATGGACTGATTGTCACGCCGAGAAACGTGTCCAAGGAAAGTCAGGATGCGAGATTGTACTACAGAAAATAGACGCTGCTTGATGCCGAGTTCTTGAAGTATCGAGACGTTCGTATGAAAGTCGGTCCACGAAACCCCTAGCATTCTTCTTCAACACCACATTTGTAGAGCATCTATTTTCTGTTTTTTCACTTCTCGCAGCATTCTTCTTCAACACCACATTTGTAGAGCATCTATTTTCTGTCTTTTCACTTCTCGCAATGTCTACGTCTCAGGAGCGTATAAAAATATGGGGAAGATCAGTGTCCTCACGAGTCTAGATTTCGTGGTCTTAGTGATGTTTCGATTCCTCCATAATTTTTTTTCGTCTTGTCCATAGCTGTTCTTGTAATCGCCATCCGTCTTTTGACTTCGTCAATGCATCCGCCGTCAATGTTATTTTAACTAACATCTATTATATTAGTTGTTTCTTCCTTACTTTATACCACTTACGGAGAATGGCGAATAGATTGAGGTGGTCAAGTTGTCACTGACGTTTCCAAATTCTAATTCCTTTATACTATAGTTTTAATGTGTTCGTCCCGGGTCGCCGCTGAAAACCAGCATTGGGTTGGTCCCCAACAACAGCTGAGCGGTGTTCCTATTTTCGGCATCACACTCTTCTCTAATAATTACGGTGTATGACATATATAGCATACACAGTGGTTAAAAATGTGCTTGTGTTTAAATGTCCCGAGAAGTGTGGAAGTAGAAAATAAAAGGTCTCTCTTTTTATTTATTCAACTTTCGTTCGAGTAAAGTCAGCTCTCGTCGATTAAGAGAGCGAGTTATATTAAACGCGTCATTAAATTTTAATTCATTTTATTATAATGCTGATACTACATTAGTGACAATTATTAATACACAATTAAAACCATATATATTGTAAGTAAATCTTTTTGATATTTTTAACCTCGTATAACTTTAAAGCAGTATATTTTCTGGCGTGTGGTCTTAATTATGTACTGATTTTTTATTGCTGATTTATTAGCTCTTGTGTATGCTGTCTAAGATGGCAGTCTAATTTGAAGAGAGATATAAATGACCGTTTTTATTGCTCTAAGACACTGTTAAATTACAAGTCAAATGCCAATAATGTACACGAACTCGTGATGAGTGAGTGATTAGTTTATTCTTGTATATTTCAATATATATAAACAGCATTTACAATACAAATATATTTTAATAATAAAAATAATTTTGACGACCCTTTTGGCGCAGTGGTGCGAGTACTCGCTTTGCTAGCGGAGGCCCCGGGTTCGATCCCCCGTAGGGTGAATTTATGAAATTGTTTTTCTGATATGTCTGAGTCTGGATTGGTTATCTTACCATGATGGTTCTGGTCGTGGCTAGTTACCTTACCAGCAAAAACGTATCGCCAAACAAATAAATTTGTGTTCCGGATCGATGCTGTGTAGAAAACATATGAGGTATATCGACTCTTACCAGATAAGCGCGCTACGATCTTAGACTGTATTATCACTTACCATCACAAGAGATCACAGCTAAGCGCTAAACTGTCAGCAATAAAAAAATAACAGATGGACAAATTTACTTATAAGAATATCAATTATAAGTGAACATACCATTAAGTAAAATATGTAAAGAATTAAAAAAAGATCATTTGCATTTTTGTCAATCTTATAATAGAATATTTCCGGTGTAGGGCACATCGGTTGTGTGATTACAAAATCTATAATAGACAAACGTAGAAACAAAGTATGCATAAATAGATTTCAATTAAAGTGGTATATAAAAAATATTGAAAACGCGAAAGCTTGTCGCTTAAATGTGATACGATGTGTCACTTTCTGTAATAGTTTTTGCCATCTCCATTGTGTGAAGGCGACGACTAGTGGAATAAATAACAGAATCTACCAAGGTGGTTGCTTGGAGATATAACTTCGCACCTATGAATATAATACAAAGTATTTTATGTATATATAAATATATATGTGTGTAGATTTTTTTGCAGATAGATTGGCGCTTGACCGGTATCTCATTTGACGGTAAATAGTGATACAGTTCATCAGATAGAAGCGAACTAAGCAGATAAGTTTTAACTATGGTTTTTAAGCAGCTTCGTACAATTTTGCTGTGGTAACTAGCCACAGCCGAAGTCCTTCACACCAGATAAGATATAAAATACTATTTCCGAAGTTTGCAACCCCGGGAATCAAATAATAAGAGTTAATTTAGCACTTACGGTTTGGTTTGGTTTTGTCATTGGTCTAGTAGTTAGCATGTTTGCCTAAAGGCATAAGGTCCTAGGTTGGAGACCCGAATCGGGGCAATTCAACATTGATATTGAGTTTTTTATTAAGATTTTAGTAGAAGATAAAACAATATTTTAAATAAAGGATACGGTTCGTCGTTTGACTAAATCGTATTCTTAGAAAGAATGGCCTTCACAATATCGTTCCCATTGGTGAATTTGTAAACATTGTAAATGATGCCAATTTGGGATATTATTGTTGTAATGTTTCATAAACTATTAGAATTACTTATATTATATTAATTGTAACTATGAAAAACTAACAGGGAGTGGTATGTCTTAATAAATAAGATAAATAAGAAATGTATTTGGCGCCAACCACTCTCGCTGGTATTTTGCCGTAATAGCCTCATTAGCAAGAAAGGTTTATATATTCGTAGTTAGTTGAGTTCTCAGTTTTTAATCAACGTTAGCTACCAGTTATTGCTTTTTAAGTTAGTTGTGTCGGTAAAAAGGGCTGCTCTGCGATACAAAGCTAAGTGTGTTTTCTTTAAATTAAAACTGATATCTTTTTATTATGTCATAATGATAATTGTGTGCTATTTGTTTTTATATTTAATGATAATGGATGTTGATGATGTATTTTCTTGTAATTTATATTAAATTAGACTATAGAGTTTCTTGCAGATTCTTCTCTGTAGTCGGTTAAGTTACGAACTGATGGTAAAGCCTTTGACAAAAACGTTTGAGTTTACTGGAAGTAAAGAATATTTTAGTTTGGACTTTTATTATGAAATCCTATTTAATATTTATTAAAAAAACAGTTAAACTGATGAGCATATTATTAATTTACTAATTACTATGATTATTATTACTGATTATTGCTCTATTTCTGACACGTTCGTCTTCGTACATTTAATGTGAGACTTGTAACGTGGAACTTATTTGACAGCAGCTCTATTACTTAATGATCTCTCGGTATATAAAATTATAAATATATTATACATAAACACAGATATATATATATATAAGCAAAGAACTGAGAACAGATTAATTACCATAATTTAAAAGTATATTTAGTTAGCTTATATCTCTCGTTTACGTCTTCACTTACGCTTCTTAATATTCTTACAGATTTAATGCAGAGATTGTGTGCTCCCCTTTATTTGCCCGCCTATTAACGTGTTTCCCTACATTTAAGATAGCAAGGAAATGCAAAGCAACGTTAGACAATGTAATTTAAAATTCCTGTGAAGTGAAATGAAGCAAGTAATATAAAAATGTACGTGGAGGTAGTGAACCTTCTTTGGCTTATATTGTATGTATTGTGTGTATTTGTAAAAATTGTGTTTAATTCTAGTCTTTTTTTAATAAGTTTGTTATACATTCATCTTATTTTATGTCGTAAAATTTTCTGAGTAAAGTAGTAACGTGTAATAATTTTTTTAGCGCTACTGTGCCATAAGAAGTTTCACTTTCAAAATTAATGTTAATTCCTACGCTTAGAGCAGGGATCGATAACCATCGGCTCGTAAGTCACTGCAGTGCGGCCCAGGCATATAAATGAGACTAAATATGGTTAAAAACAGTTTCAAGAAAAAAATAGAATATTTGGTGGCCGCATGATCATATCCTCATAATATTTCTAGCCCTTCTATAAGAAAAAGTTCTCGAGCTATGGCCTACGCAAATAAAGAATATTTTAATTTTATAAATGAATGTTTTTACGTATTTTAGAAGTATTTCATCCTACGTAAAAGCGTTGTGTAAAATAAAAGCTTATTTCTGACAGTTTCATGAATCACACCTCTAATAAAAACGTAGTGTTTTATAATCCACATGGGATAAAGCTATTTTCATCCGAAATTTTAACGCAAACATATGAAATAACAATTCAAAAAGATATGAAATTACAAAAAAATGTTTTGAGCTTTTATTTGTGTACGTACTTTAGAACTTTAAATAGAAAAAGATATGATATAATTTTTTATTATAAATATTGATATCAAAAATTGTATCTTTCAAATTCCCTGATTCTTTTTTATTTTCACAAAATAATTCTAATATTTCAGTTGTGTGTCATAATTAATAGTGTATCGATTGATTTCTGTAAGTACATGTAATGTAGTTATTAAGGTATTTAAAAATTGTTTATATCTTTAATAACGATAAATAAATATTTCATCTTAGTAAATAATAAAATAGGGATATTACTTGACAAAAATTGATAATTTTTGTTATGTTTTATATATAGGCCTGTTTATTCTCCTCTTTTATATAATTTGAATTGTTTAATGCAGGTATTTAATATTATTATTTTTTGAGTCACTTGAAAATATTTATACATAAGCAAAAAAAAAAAATATTTCTGTCATTATTTCCTTCAGTGAAATCTATATATATAAGAGATATCCAGGTATCTATTGACTCATCACGGTATCTCTGGAACCATAAGGCGTAGAGACTTGAAATTTGGTAAAAATTTTCTTTTTGTCGAGTATGGGTCAGCTAAGAACGGATTTTACGAAATGCCACTCGTGAGGGGGGTTGTGGGGTATTCCCCCACCACACCCACGAGTGGAATTAAAAAATTCAAATTTTCACATCAAAATAATTCAAACTTCACATTTACAAACTATATCTTTTATGGTATGTAAAACTTAGTCAGATTTTTTTTTCACATAATGGAATCTATCAAAAGTAAATTTTGGCAAAACCCACCCTCAAAGGGCAATGCGGGTATGTTTCTTATTTGTAAAACAATTTACCCAAATTAATGAAAATGCTACCAAAAAACCATTCCACGCAGACGAAGTCGCGGGTTCAGCTAGTATACTATAAATGATGGTAACTTTTTATACTTCAAAAGAATAGCAACATAATTCAAAAGCTTTTATTTTACAGAAGACTCGTTTGAAAATTTAACAAAACATTTACATCAATCAAAGAAAATATAGAGTATTATAAAATCTGCTGTAATTCTTAAGTAAATTTTAAGTAAGGTAAGGACAAAGGTTTTATCAAAGCTCAAAGGAAGACACGTGATTAATTTAGTGCTTTAAAAGGTATTCCAGTTCAATGTGATTATAATACTCACCCAACAATGGTAAACAGCATTGTTCTTACATGCCCCCAAAAGAGGTATCAACGCAAAGCCATAATTATATGTGCCACGAAACAATGAATACACGTCCAAGTGTTGCGTGACATGAAATAAGGCTTTGACCACACGATTTTTTATAACTCCACATTTATAAGTGATTTTTTTTTACATATCCTCTAATTTTTTCTTCCATCTATTGCATGTAGCATTACAGACAGCGGTGGTGTGGGGGTAAAGCATAAGGCAATCAACAGAGTAGCTAAGGCCATTATGCTCGTATCAAAGTTTCACTTACGATATTAAAATGTTTTATAAAACCACACAATATTGTTGTTTTGAAGTGAAAACTTGTGGGTATTGAATGAGACTGATCAGAAACAGTTGGTTATGTAACGCTTTTTCCAGTAAAATAGGCTCTGGTAGACTGAGGAAGAGAGAGAGAGAGTTTGCATTAGCGCTATTTTAAAAAGTAAAGTAAGTAGTAGCTGATTAAAATCCCACTGCTGGGCACAGGCCTCCTCACTCCGAGGAGCGAGGGTTTTTAGAGCATAGACCGACCACGCTGCTCCACTGCGGATTGGCAGGCAAATTACACTAGTGCACTCTCTATTCCTTCACTCTCATTGGGCGATGTGACGGGAATCCGACACGATCGTAGAGAGATCAGAGGCAGGACCGACTGCTTAATGTGCTCTTCGAGGCGCGGGGGTGGATCACACCGCCAACTTCTCAAATTCGGGCAAATATTGAGAAAATCTTAATGAAAAACTCAATATCCATTTTCGAATTGGCCCGACCCGGGACTCGAACCCAGGACCTCATCTCTGTAGTCGAACATGCTAACCACTAGACCAATGAGGCAGAACTGCTATATTATAACTCGTTATTTAATATAATATTAATTAATTAAGTAATATGTTAGATAATACACTATTGCCAGTAATTTATACACAGTTATAATTATATACATACTTTGATGAAATTAACACTTCTGTCCTCTAGTCTACAGCACACACCAAGTTTGTTTTTATTATTAAACTTAGTTATAGTCTCATGTAATGTTAAGTGATCATACATATCAAGGTGGTAAACGCGTTAACCTTTTTAGAGGTAAACTGTTAACACATAAACAACGATTGTTTTTTTACATATTACAAGCTATTCTAAGAATTTATATTGGTAACTCATTATATCAAGAAGAAAAACAAGAAGCTGTGAAGGCAACCTTAATTCCTGGTAGAAAAAAATGAACACAAAACCTTTTAGAATCGGAATATGATCAAGTTGTTTCTAGCTAAATTTGGTGGATAAAAATATACATTTTTGAACACCCACTTGGAGTATTTGACTAAAATGATCGTGAAATATTTATTGTAAATATACACTTAGTGCTTCTTGAACTGATCTTGGCGGAGTACACCGCATGTGCCTTGATATGCTTAGTTCGATAAATGACTTTTGTAGCCTAAACAATGTTACTAGATTGTTTTTACTCCTTGTATTATAATTGTTTTCAACATAGTCAGAGCCTTGTATGTTAAAGTCAAAAGAATTTCAATTCAAATAAAAAATTGTGAGGCTTTTACAGCAGTTTTGAATCGTTATGATTTGAAGCGTAACGCGAAAAATACGTGGAAAACGAGTCGCGGTGTGTTCGACCTCGCCAAGGTCGCGCGATGGTTGCTCCACGTTTATTGACCTTGGAAAATAATGGGGTAATTAATTTGTTAAAGCGGGGTCATCGATCGTATTTGCCAGTATACGATTCAACGTACGTTGACACGTGAATATCCAAAACTAGTACTGCTTTAGGCGCAGAACGTGGGAAAATCTTACGATATTAAGTGAAACAAACAAGGACTTAACTATGGCGTCTCTCGTTCTCTCACAAATTAAATGACAAAGATAAAAAGGAACAAGAAAAACTTAACTTAAAGAACAGTTTAAGATACAATCAACTTAAATAACATACGATTTCCTTCTATTCGCCTTTGTAGAAAAGTAACTATAACACGAAACAAATAGATAGTTCAAACAATTGCTAAGTACCATAGATAAGGAAGTTACAATCATAGACACAAGCGCCACAAAAAAAAAGGAAAACAAAGTTTATGATTACCATAAACTAATTATATTAATAAACAATATAGATTTTTAGTTTAACATTCCCACAATTACAAATATAAATTCGATGGCTGCTTTAGTTTAGACAAAAAAAAAGATCGTTTTATAATGACATGTCGAAGCATATTGTATACATTTAATGCTTTAACAGGATTGGTTTAAACGTTTTCAATATGTTGATTAAATGGCAGTATTTGCAGAATCGAAAAAAAATTGTCTATTAATTTATTAAGCTCTTAAGGAATCGAACCCGGGACAAGCTGACTAATACACTACAGCTATAAATTACTGAATAAGTAATCTATCTACACTATCTTTTAAGATATTGTTAAAAAGTCATTAGCTATAGTTAACATATGTATATATATCGTTCGTTTTAAATTAAGGGTGTGCCAATACCGTTTGAATCGAATACTAAAATTCGATACGATAAATAGTTCGAAAAATCGAATAATTCGTAAAGTTTCGGATTATTTGTGAATTAATGAAATATCTCTGGAGTTTCAAGTGTTTCTATTTAAATCGTGTATCGAAATATTAGATCTATGAATAATATACTTTTCGTTTAAAAATCAATTATCCAGATAATACAATTATTCATTTTCAATATTACTTCATCTCTATCGGTACCACAAAAAATCTAGATAGTAATATTGGCAAGATATTCCTAAAATTATTCACCAGGGAGTCATTTTCATTTATAAATTTCTACAATTTGCAATTTATTTTCCAACATAGTAGTGGAAAGAATTATTATATAGACAATTAAATTTGTATTCGAATATTGAACATAAGAAACACTGGAAAATTCCCTAATCATTTAATGGTTTACGAATAATTTGGAAAAACTACAATTATTCTAAATAAATTCGAATTATGTGAATATTATTCGAAATATTCGGGAGCAGTCGAATTATTCGAATTTTCAAATTAATCGATTCGAGTTTTGAGTTTTATTCTAATAAAAATACAAAACGCGTACACACATGCCTACACAGAGAGAGGCACACACGCAGAAACAGAGAGAGATAGACACACATACTGTATGGCACACTCGAATGCTTTTTAATTTAAATTGTTACCATTACATTTATCTAGATATCTTGTTGATTATAATCGCTACCAAAATACTGCTAGCTATCGTATTTATAATAACATCATTATATTTCTAGTAATAAATAAAATGTTTTCTTGAAATGCATTTACACGTTCGGCTATTTAACATTCTACACTTGAAGAGCAATTAAATAGCGGCGTTTGTTTCTATAAGAAAATAGACACCTTAAGAAAGACTATTTTAATTATTCTAATTAATATATCCATATGCAGAACCATTTTAATTAAACGACATAGTTTAAAGAGACAGCTACGCCACTTATAATTAAAAAGGGACCAGAGATGCAGTAATGCTAATTTGAAATGCTAATGCCACTCGTTGTCACAATTGATTTAGGCGAATTGGCAATTTTTTAGCTATCTTTACATATTATAAAACAAAGTCTTCCTCAAGAACAAGGCTGCGTCTGTCTGTTCGCGATTAACTCAAAAATTACTGAACGGATTTCCATCCAGTGTCATTAATAGATAAAGAGATTCATAAGGAAGGTTTAGCTGTGTAATTTGTTAAGGTTTCGTTTAAATTGGTATAAATATAACGATAACTGTTGGAAGTGTCGGCAAAAGTCAAGGGAGCTTACATCGAAAGCTTTGCCCTTAGAGATATAACAAATTTATAAAAGTTAGTGTATTCGTCTTATATAAATCTACAAAAAGTCTGCAGTGGTCTACATCTTTTCTTTAAGGATACGACTTATATATCTTTTACATATAACTCACTAAATCCATCTTGTTTTTTAAACTAAATGGCTACATATAATCCGGTTACTGGATAGTTTATGTATTACAAAATGTATTAAACATTACCGGAAGCATTTTATATACATTATTATGCTCTTTAAATATATAGATAGATTTTTGATTATTGAACACTACGCTAGGCTAAAAGATGTACAATTACTCAGTGTTACTTACTTTTATGTTGTAATTGGGCAGTCTTATCGCTTATTAGAGACCCTTTACCAGAAGAGGGAAAGGAGAGGGAGGGTAAATGTCTATAAAGGAATAGATATACGTACGACAGACAATATTTGTAGGCATAAAAAGGGCTTATTTTTCGTTGGGAAATGCTTTTATACAGAAACCCCCACCCATGGGTCAGGAGTATGGGACTCGGCAAGCAAGAAGGGCTACGAAATATCCAATAAAGCCCAGCATAACCCTTTTCATCCATGAATGAGCACCAGGGGTGTAACTTTCGCATTCATCCCTGTATTCATCCGGATGAATCCGTAAGCGGACTTAACGTAAACAGTCGTTGCCTTGGACATAATAAGGTCTCCTACTCATACGAAGTCGTGGAGTCTTGTTAGTTTAGAATAATTAAAAGTTTTCTTTACAACACTAACTCGATTTTAATGAGTTGGCTCCATTTTTGTGTCGGAGTTATTTCTATTGGATTGTTTTGTCCAATGAATTCAATTAACTACTTTTTGCGGACGAGTCATGATTCCGAGTTATTTACAGCTGCTATTAGAGGCAATGTACCAATAATGGTTTCAATGACTCGTTTTTTTGACAAACAATTTTTATATCAATGATGGCTTCTCAATACTATGACGATAAACATTACGATTTTAGCATAATCAATCTATAAACAAACAATAATGTGTTTTGAGTCCTTTTATGTGATGTACATTAAAATGTGTAAAATTTTCCATTATTTAATTATATTACAAACTTAAATATTGATGACATATCTACAAGTACATGCTTTATGGTTATGGTATATTTAAAATGAAAATAACATTTGATAATCAAATTAAATCAATTACTGCCTCATTGGTCTAGTGGTTAGCATGTTCGACTACAGATATGAGGTCCTGGGTTTGATTCCCGGGTCGGGCCACTTCAAAAAACCGATATTGAAGTTTCTTAATATTTGCCAGAAGTTGGGAAATTGGCGGTGTGATCCGCCCCCGTGCCTCAGAGAGCACGTTAAGCCGTCGGTCCTGCGCCTGATCTCTCTTCGGTCGTGTCAGATTCGCGTCACATCGGACTATGAGAGTGAAGGAATAGAGAGTGCACTTGTGTACTATGCCTGCCAATCCGCAGTGAAGCAGCGTGTTGTGGGTCTATGCTCTAAAAACCCTCTCTCATATGAGTGCTACTTACTTAAATGACGAGTGGCAAAATAAAATGGCACAAGTCATTTGCAAATATCAAAACTACCTAACCTTCGAATGAATTAGCATAAAACACGCTGCACATCTTCGTGACGCTAATCACGCGTTTCACCCGTAAAACAATTACCCTCTAAAGAAGTTTCACTTTAAAATTCCTAGACAGCATATGTCTCACTTTTTATTATTAAAATATATAAACGATTAGTTTACCATGTGAAAGACAAATGTGATATAGTGCTATTTGCTGATGACACGTCCTTGCTATTTAAAATTGATAGAAATAAAAAAAAGGTTGACGATGTAAATGGTACTCTATCCATTGTCTCACCTTGGTTTTCAGTTAATAATTTAGTATTAAACTCTGCAAAAACTAAGTATGTTGAACTCACTTTGCCAAATGCAAAAGAAACTTGTACAAGTATTCAGATATATATATAATGCCCTAAAAAAAGTTAGGTCATCAGTGATGACCTACGGCTCCGAAACGTGGTCGCTGACTATGGGCCTCATACGAAAGCTCAGAGTCGCTCAGCGTGCGATGGAGAGGGCTGTGCTCGGAGTTTCTCTACGTGATCTCATCAGAAATGAGGAGATCCGTAGCAAAACCAAAATCACCGATATAACCCTACGAATCGCGAACCTGAAGTGGCATTGGGCTAGGCACATAGTCCGACAGATCGATGGACGTTGGGGCCCGAAGGTGCTGGAGTGGCGACCCCGCACCGGGCGGCGCAGTGTAGGGAGACCCCCCACAAGGTAGACCGACGATATAAAGAGGATTGCCGGTAGCCGCTGGAGCCAGGCGGCGCAAGATCGGGCCTTGTGGACATCATTACGTGAGACCTATATCCAGCAGTGGACGTCCATCGGTTGAAACGACGACGAAAGAAAGTTGCGTCTACAGTATTTTTAGGAATAACCTTAGACTCGTGACTTCAGTGGCGTGCCCATATTAAGACTCTAGCGAGCAAACTTAGTTTCGCTGCATTCGCTATTAGAAAAGTTAGACAATTGTTGAAACAGTCAAAATGGTGTATTTAGTTTATTTTCATAGCATTGTCTTACGGCATACTGTTATACTTTATTTATTTTACAAAAAAGAGCAATACGTGCCATATATCAATTGGGATCTCGCGTTTCCTTAAGAGAAAAATTCAAAGAAATATCAATTCTCACAGTACCGCCGCAATATATATTAATTCATATATTGTATATCCGTGATAATGTTCACTTACACTGCAAAAAAAGTGAAATACGCTATTTTAATACTAGAAATAAAAACAAACTTGTAATCCCATATTTTAGAGTCAAGAAGGTTCAGAAATCATTTGTCGGGTTGAGCATACGCATTTTTAATAAATTTATGTGGAGACAAATCAAAATCTAAATGAATTTTAGATTTGTCTCCACATAATCTAAAGAAATATATCAAAAACATCCTTTTACAAAAGGCATATTGTAATGTTGAAAATTATTTAGGCGATAGAATTGTTTGGACTTGACTCCAGTTGCTCACAGAAGCAAAATATTACACATTGTAACATACAAAACTAATTTTAAAAGAGTAACCGTTGAGTTTCTTGCCGGTTCTTCTCAGCGGATTAAACTTTCCGAAGTGGTGGTAGATTTGTTACCAACGAACAGACTACTGACGATTCAAAAGTGAATGTTGAGCCTACTTGAATAAAGAATATTTTGCTTTCATTTTAAGTTTGGCTCATTATAGCCTATTTAATGGTAACATTATTCGCTATCGCTTTCTTTTATTCTTGTGATACAGATAAAATTGCAAATGTCAGCTAGTTAAGTATGTACGAAAAGCAGCAAAAATATTAATTAAAAACATAGCTACAGACTTGAATGAATACCTCAAGATATATATACAAAATCTCTGCACAACAAACAAAGTGTTGTTGTTGGCCAGGAGAGGATTAGCATGTAGGCGTATTACACGAGCATTGAATTTTCCCCACAAAGCCTCGATTTCTGGGACTTATACAAGTTTCCAGGCGTTTTATCCATTATTAAATTTCTCGGTAATGTTAGGTGCCAGGGGAAATGTTTTCGCCTTTACCACGTGTAGTTTGAAAAAGATAATTAATAATGAAATACGTTTGTTTATTATATCTAAACTAATATTACAAAGAGGAAACATTAGAAAATAAATTTTTAAACATTATGCCACACATCACAATATATTTTGGTACATTTTATAATACCCTGCGATGTGTGGTATGACCTGCTGCAGCCAGCTCAGCATTTATGCTGTACAGTCTGGAGACCATGCAGCGCTGATTTTCAGCTCGATACCTAGTCCAGGTGTCGCCACGAACGCAGCCCGATACAACTTAATCAATCCTCATATACTATCTATAGCTACAGGACCTGCTAAAAATGTTGCAAAATTAATAATAATATATACTAATTAAATATAATAATAAGTAAACTAAATATTATATTATAAATATTGTCACATAACACATTAACAACTCATGTAAGGGTAACTGTATACGTTTCTATAATAAACTTCCGCAAGACGTTCTAGAGATGTCAATTAATAAATTCAAAGTCTTTGTTAAAAGAAAGTTGATAGAAAAATCGTATTATAAGTTGCAAGACTACTTAAACGATATAAACGCGTGGCAGTGAACGAATTGCTCTAATTTGAATTAAAATATAGTAAACTAATATGAAATTTTAATGTTGATGGTAACAAAAAAAATACCCGACTGGGTTTGTTGTGGGTTCTTTTCGGATCAGGCCGCGAAGGAACCCTCGTAACTTTAGATTTTAAGCCGTTCTTGAGTACCATCATCAGACGTATGTAAGAATCAGAGTGTGGAAAAAAATATAATTTGACGATTCAAAATTGGTGTGCTATGCCTACTTGAATAAAGATATTTTCGATTTTGATTTTTTGTGACATACATAAACATAGATATATTTGATATATACACATTAACACATTAGTGTTTTTATTATGCATGTTTGTAAGGTTTTCACACAAAAACTACTCGAAATATTTCAAAAAATATTTCACCACTAGAAAGCTGCATTTTCACTAAATGACATAGGCTATATATCTTTCCTAAAAAAATAGGGATCCTTAATAAAATGAACGAATGTAACCCAATACATTTACATATGAATATATTTTAATTTACTTCTTGTATAGCATAACATAATAGCTGATTCGTTAAAAGAGTTACTTTTCGAAATATATGAAATTATTCGAATGGTAAGGTAACGTGTGCTTCTTTAAACACTAAGACAAAACGTTAAAAGCAAGCATCAATTCAATGTACAGACTCTCAATTCAAGCACTTTAGCACTTTCCGCGTTTAAATCCACTTATCACGAGCTGTTAGTCAAGCACTAGAGTGGAAGTTTATATAAATTTAACTAAATACTGTAAAAGGTCTGTTAAAATTTAAATTACAACAAATATAATTACGGTTATCCTGACTGCATTTCGACCATAACTACCAATATAATGCTTAGGCATCAGCGTAATGCTTAACACTTAATGTAAAAAAGTGAGGCAAGAAGCAGCCCATTAATGTGCTGGCCGTAGGCCTCCTAAATCTTAGGACAGAGGATTTTAGAGCACAGATCCACCAGGCTACTGCAACGCGGATGCACGTGCAGGTTTCCTCACGAAATTGTCTTTCACAGATACGTAGCTGCTCCACTGCGGGTTGGCACGCTACACCAGGTTCTCCCAGGTTATGCAGTACTCAAAATGATGGATTGTAAAGAACAATCAAGCACGTAAGTTTCAACTATACCTATAAAGAGAAACTTAACGGTGACTGTTATGGATAGTTGAACCCACGATATCTCTGGACGAGAACCAACGCGAGTCTCTACCAGGCCATCAAGGCTTTCATCTCAATATGGATATAACGAATTTAAAAATGTCAATCTAAAGAAAATTGTAGCGACCCTTATAACTAGGCTTGCGACTGATGAGATAGCTCATATTCCGAGGATACCAATGATACCCACAGATATACCTCTACTGTTTTATTTTTATCAAGTGATTTAAAGAATTCTTTTATTACTTCCTTGAAATCAAGAACTTTTCAATACCTATAGAATGTTTTTAAATTTGCTAATGTCGGACATTATACGTATATTATGCTACAAATTTTAAAATGTGTTAGATATATATAAGTTGTAAAGTAAAATCTGTATATTGATTTGATTGTGAATGTAAGTGTGTATCCAATAATCTGTAAAAAGGTAAGTAGCGGCCCATTAATGTGCTAGTGCTGGGCACAGACCTCCTTACTCATTTGAGAGAGCGTTATTGGAGCATAGAACCACCACACCGTTCCACTGCGGGTTGGTAGGCACACAAGTGTACTCTCTATTCCTTCATTCTCATAGTCCGATGTGACGGAAATCCGACATGACCGGAGGGAGATCAGGCGCAAGACCGACGGCTTAACATGCTATCCGAAGTACGGGGCTGGGTCACACCGCCAACTTCCCCACTTCGGGCAAATATTGAGAAAATCCTAATAGAAATTTCAATATTGATATTTGAATTGACCTGACCCTGGACTCGAACCCAGGACCTCCTGTCTGTAGTCGTATATGCTAACCACTAGATCAATGAGGCAGTCAGTGTTATCTGTAAGGAAGTAATAAAAATCTAAGTGAAATAACACTTAATAACGTAAATAAATCTATAGTCCGACTTAGTAGACTTTCGACTGCCACGAGATTGATATCTACGTGGGTGAAACCGCGGGGCATTGCTAGTTTTATATAAAGGGTTTGGCTGACGGGTCGTGACAAGTAGATTTAAACGGGTGAGTACTTGAGTGGAGGACTCGCTAAGCTAATGCTGGCTTTTAACATTTTATCTTAGTGGTTTAAAGACGAACAAGAGTCGTCTTGTGAACTTTTAAAAAGGATTCGTGTTTTTCTTCCCTTTTAAGATGTCCGTTCGATATTTTATGCCAGTACAACTAGAACTTGTACATTAACTTTAATATTACGCAGTTTTGACAAAATTAAAGATTTCGCAATGAAGAAGTTTCAATGAAAAAATAGATGGATAAAATTGAATAAAATTAAAAGTGCGTGTGTACAATATATACTTGTTAGAAATGAAACTTCTTTAGCAAACCAATTTTTAAGCCTTGTTAATGTTTATACAAATCTAAATCTTTAGATTTCAGAGATTTAGAGGGAGGGAAAAAGGAAGCGGTTTGGAATTTAACGAATTTAATTGTCATTAAAATATTAAGTGTCGAAAATTAATACAAATAATTTATTGAAATCTACAATAAAAATGCCACGTGTTTTTTGACAATATTAGAAAAATATTAATTAAATTTTGTATTTGAATTTAAAATTTAGAAAATAGTATTTATGCAATATTTTTATTATATATTTTATGAAAAATAGTATATTAACTTATTAAATGACGAGTTGCTAATGAAAATACGATATGTTATTTGTAAATATTTAAACTACCTAACTTCAAACGAATTAGTATAAGAAACGCTGCACATCTTCGTGACGCTCATCACGCGTTTCATCCGTAAAAATATCACCTTCATGTGCCTAAAGAAGCTTTACTTTAATAAATAACGACATTCTCTTTATATAATATAAAGAAAATATCGTTTCCTTATCTCCTATGAAGCCATAAAGTAAGATTCTGTGACAAATAATAATAAAATAATTGAAATTTGTCAGTAACTGTTTGTCAGATTTAAAAGAAAGTATGTATGGGTTAAGAACGAATGAATTACTCATCAAATGTTTACTTTACGCTGATGATCAAGTAATACTTGCGTGTAGTAATCCGCTAATGAGCTACAGGAGATGCTAAATATTATGAATGAAGTTTTGAAAGGGAAAGGAATGAAAGTGAATGTAAACAAAACGAAAGTTATGCTTTTTGAAAGAGATAAATCTATGACGAATGGTAATATTTTGATAGATGGGGAACAAGTGGAAGAGGTGAAAGAATTTGTATACTTGGGATCTAAATTTACAAGAGATGGTATATGTGAAAGTGATATAGAAAGGAGAATGAATGCAGGGAATATGGTGCTCTGCACGCCTTAATGAATAGCCAGATGGTGTCTCAAAGGGCTAGACTGGCTGTGCATCCTGGAGTGTTGGTGCGAATGTATGGTAGTGAAAGTTGGGTATGGCAGAAGAATCACAAAAGTAAAATAAATGCGGTAGAGATAAGAGCTTTGACAAGTATGAGTGGATTAAAACTGAGTGACAGTAAGAAATAGTGTGATAAGAGAACGTTGTGGTTTAAAAGAAGATGTAGTGACTTGGTATTGAGAATGGTATGCTTAGATGGTTTGGGCATGTAGAGAGAATGAATAAAAGGAGACTGACAAAATGGATTTATGAGTCAAGAGTGAATGCAAAAGTTGGAAGGGAAGACCAAGGCGAACGTTCCTGGATCAAATCCAGGACATTTTAAATAAGGGCCAAGTCAAGAATACTTTAAACCGATGAACTTGTATGAAAGGTTTAATGAGAATGAAAGAAGCGAAGGAGATATGCAAGTATCGTGGCAAATGGAAGGACGTTGTCTTTGCCTACCCCTATGGGAACGGGGCGTGATGCTATGTATGTATGTATTAATAAAAATATAGATAAAGCATTAAAAAATAGCTTAAAGAATGTCACAATACAATTGACACTGATATAGGTAACGTTCCTGTAACTATTGAAACACAATAAATAATTTATCATTGTCGTCTTAGTCGAAGGCTTTCGTAAAGTCGTTGAGTAACAGAACACAAGTAAATTCGCCTTATTAAAGTTTTGCAAAGTGAAATAATAATCGGTGGGCGTGTGACGCAAGCCGCCATATGCTCTGTTGATAGTTACACAACCATTCATGAGAAAACCGGCTTAGGTTAACAGTAAACATGTTACTTCTTAGCTCGTTTATATACATAGTATCACTTATTACATGAATAATAGGTCGATGCTTTAGAAAGACTCTAAAAAGATGGATAAAGCCGTCATGTATTATACTGCAGAAAGGACAAATTACACTATTTTTATACAAAAAATAGAGGTAAACGTGCAATGCCATATTTGAGGGTGAAGAAATATGATATCCTTACAGAAGGCGTTTTGTAAAGTTATTTAAGCGATAAAATTGTTTTCACTTGACTCCAGTTGCACATGGAAACAAAATATTACATATTGTAACCTAAAAAGCTACATTTAACAAAGTAACCGTTTAGATTCTTGCCAGATTCTAATCAGCAGAATCAATGTTCCAAAGCGATGGTAGGCTTATTACCAGAGGACATACTACTGTCGATTTATAGGTGCCTTTTGAGATGTTTTATGTCGCTGGGAAATGCTTACCCCCGACTGTGGGGCCGGGAGTGTGGGACTCCGCGAGGGGGAAGAACTGGCAATAACCGCTAAAACTCAGCGGGACCATCGTCAACTGTGAGTGGGGAGCCAGAGGTTCGTTGAGGCATTCCTCTCTGGCCCCTCCATTGCAGCCTTACAGATATTCTACAGGGAAAGGAGTTGTAGCTTATTGAACCTACACGAATAAATATTATTTAGATTTTGTAGCAAAAAAAATGTGTTTCATTGCGATATGTGAAAACATGAGTAGTAATTTATTTCTTACCAGCTTAGACGTTCCTACTCCATAATCTGCTGCATAATCACTCGAAAACACAGTTTAGCTCTAAACTGTCAATAATATTTCGCTGTTTTGAAGCTATAACGTCTTAATTAAAAGTTTATTCAAAATCAAAGTATTCTTTAATCTAGTAGGCTCAAAAAGTACTTTTGAATCGTCAGTAGTCTGCCTGTTGGTAACAAATCTACCTTAGGTTCAGAAAGTTGATTCCGCTCAGAAGAAACTGGCAAGAAATTCGTCGGTTACTCCTTTAAACATATTTTTGTACGTTACAATAAGTTTAAGTTTTCATTTGCTATTGGAATCAAGTCCAAACATTTTTGTCGCTTAAATAATCTTCGTTATTATGCTCCATCCGACAATTTTTTTTATTATTCGGGAGAGCCGTTTCAAAATTAAATAATATACTTAAATCAACCAATGCCATAACAACATTTTTCTAGGAAATGTCACCTACGTTATTAAGTATTTCGGGTATTACACGAAAGAAAGAGATAAGCAAATAATGTACAATTTCTAGTACCCTATTATCTCCTTCCTAGCAAACTCGTCAAGGATTTTTTTGTGTTCAGTACGATTTTGTGAAGAAAACATTACTTCTTCGTAGACTATCTTAGGCTGTATCATCTCTTTACTATAAAAGGAAAAGAGAATAATTTATTTCACACAGTTTTACGTAGACATAATTTCTTATAATAAATGTTTATATTAAATTAAACTATGTGCAAGGTCGGCCCTATTGCTTAAACTAATCTCTGCCTTTTAATGATAGTACATAATAATATTAATAGAAATATGGAAAAATAAATAAATATAAACATATACAGATAATACACACGTATATTAGTAGAAAGTGAGAACGAGAGATTAATGAGAGGGCAAACTATCTGTCAACAATAAATAAGCTATATCTACGTCAATTTTTAGACCGGATTTAAAAATACACTTTAATTTTATAAGCATCGTCTGATCAGTTTACCAAATTAATAAATAAATTACAGTATAATTTTTATTGAACCAAAATATCTGTTAGTACTAAAGGCAGTGGTGAAATTCTAACCGCAATACCATTTCATTCAATTAACCAACAAATAAGCTTTAGATTTGAATCTTAAATGAAATAAACACCAATTTGTGGCTTACTGTACCGATAGGCCCACCTTTAGTGCTAATAAAGCGAAAGTCAACGTCCTACGAAGCAGTGCAGAGGTGCAATACGAAGAGTTAATGTAAAATCACCATTATACCTATTTACATAAGGTTTAAATCTCTTTGGACACATATAATTTATTCGCATTTCAACTAAAGTGAACCTTCTTCCTATACTATTACGGCGACACCTTACAACGTTGACGTTATGTGTACAAGATTGTTTCTGCAGCTCCAAATATAGATAATGTTGAATTGCAATCTTATTTTTTAGATAATAAGATTGTAAATTCCATTTTCTTTGCTAATAAAATGTAAGAAATGCCTGGTGAAAACATCTTTCAAGTGGTTTAGCGGATGGGCATATGGCTAAAGCGCTAAGTAGGTTATGAAAAGCGAAAGGTTGTGTAATCGAATAGTGGACTCTTTAAAGCGGTTTACAACTAGTTTAGAGTTACATGGTTGTTGGTAACCCGTTTTGTCAGATAAAAAAGTGAATCATGTCATAACATGTAACTTTATTGATCTGATAATAGGTGGTTGTAGTATTTTATCAATATCTGTATATTTAAATCAAATCAAATTTCTTTTTTTGTTGACACGCACAGTATAACGATTTGCTATGTCATTCCTTTCGATGGATGGATTTAATTACACAAACCGCAATTGTCAAAATATTAGTTAAAGACATTGTAGTATATTACGAAATAGACAAAATTATCTTATGTAAAAACTCATATTCGTTGTGACACCACAAAATCCCATTAAGTCGTTGATTGATTTCAAAGTTTTCGTCAATTTTCACTCACTTTGAGATTTTTGAATCGAGTCATTATTCTTCTAAAATATAGCTTACCTACTTTAAATACCAGTAGATAATTTTAGGCAAGAATATTATTAACAGGTAAAGAAATGTTTACTGATAGTGACATTTTTTGATGTCACGGTGTCATTATTGCAGAATAGAATATGACACAAGAAGATGTGTTCTGGATTCTGCTATGCTAGAATTTATTGTGTGATTATTAAATTAAAAGTGCTAATTATAGAATAAAGTGTCCCGTGTGGGCATCGATAGCCTCAAGAGCTTCCAGTAGCGTAATATGAACCATTAAAGTTTAGAACAAAATACAATAAAATACAATAAAACACAGACAATAGATTTCGAAAATTTCATTAATAATTAAAATTGCTTTGCAGGAAATAAAGCTTGTTATCTCGGCTAGCGAAGCAAACAGCAATATTACCACTAATTGGGTGGTTTGGTCCTGTAAGGATGTAGGTACTTAAAGGTTACCTTGCTCCTATTTCATTTTTGCTACGGGAAAGTTACCTGAAACAAAAAAAAATTGTTAATATTCATGCGAATGTTGCAGTTAAATATTAAAACAAGTGTATTGTAAATGAAAAATTTCACGCAAACCAAACGATAAGCGGAATGCTGATCCACAAAACGTCGGGAGATTAACGGGAATTCTGTACGCAGTCTGTATGCATAATGAAAAATAAAAAATGATATTTTTTATTGGAAAATGTTAATGTTTATAAGTATTGCGAATAAATAGGGATTGATTAACTGGTGCCAAGTATTTAGATAGAATTTGACATTTGTTGTATTGTAAAGAAATGCTTATGGTGCCAGATCAGGTCAATTGTGGTAAATATTTTTATGGCCTCACTGGATAAACTGTGCAAGTACTAGCAGAAGTCCTGGTTTGATTACTAGCGGGACAAATTTAGGAATTTGCCTAGGTTTGAATTTCTACCAAATCATTTCTACATTCACACCCCTTATACACATATCTTCTTTCACACAGTTCACTTTACACTTTTTTGGTCGTCCTCTTCCGGCCCTGCCGCTTACCATCTTATTTAGGGCCCTTTAGCATACATAGCTATCCTCCCTTCTCATGAGGTGTCCATACGAGGATAGCCTTCCACTCCTTAATTTCTCGGTCATGAGTGCTACTTTAATACTTCCCCCAATATACTTATTTTTAATCTTGTCTAATTTTGTCAATCCACATATCCATATCAAAATTCGCATCACCGCTGCATGCAATTTCCTTTCATTCTCCCGTTTGGTGGCCCAGCACTCTGATCCATACATTAAATTACCAAAGACATTAGCTCTTAATCAAGTTAACGCGCTAGCATGTTAGATTGTATCATCACTACCCTGTCAGCAATACAAAATGCAATTTCTTGTAGTAACATGTAATACAAGTATCAAACAGTTACACAAAACGTTATACCACAGAGTGGCGTTTTATTACAACTAAATCTTTTTCTTTTGTATAAATAAGCATTAGGATAAATTTCTATATATTTATTAAATGTAGGAATAAAACTGTATCAAATACTTAAGGACACAAAGCAAGCTTAGGAATTTGTCAAATATTTTAACAAAGTTGAAATTGAAATATTGTATCTAGACTTTTGTGAAACCGAACACCCCTAACTTTATCACATAAAACAGGCTCTACTAAAACTTAACTAACATTTAACAAAATTGTTATTGGTGTAGTCATAGATAAATTATATGAAAACTCACTTTAGCTAGCTTTAACATGTCATGCAAATTTGAACATAACTAATACTTTAACAATATTGAAACTAGTGTCAACATCAAGGGAGGTTTCCCTTGCCTGTTTGTTTCAAAATACATATTGGCGAATTTTTAAACAATTACTTACATAAGTCTTTTTTATAGAGAATCTTAGTACCTGGCCAGAATTCGAACTTATGAGTCTACTTATTTATTGTATTAAGCATCCACTTACTATACAAAGCTTGTCTGGTAGACATTGCTTCGTGCAATAAGGCCGCATTTGCACGCTCATCTCATCATAGTTCTCCAATTCCAAGTGTTATATTTCCTGTTTATGCTAACGCGCAATAAAGTGTTTCTATCTATCTATCAATCGGCCAATTTTATGACAGTTCTCCGAAGCACGGGGGTATAAAATATCACAAACCTTCAAACTTCGGGCAAATGTGTCCTTAAAATTAACAGAAAAACTAATTTTTCAAGTAACCACACTAAAACCAATCTTAATCCATTTTTTTTACAAACCATTTATCAATCCATATATTCAAATTTTTTAATTTATTGCAATTTAAATGATTGAACTAGAAATAGGATCCTCAAATAAGGCTTTTATTAATCATGAAAGACAAAATATATAGGTAATTCTACTTAAAAAAATAACATAAATTTACACATGTACATATAGAAAACACAGCACTCGAGTCCTGGAAAATGTGACCTTCAATTAAAACAAACGTTACTTATACCGCAGTTAGCGAAGCACAGTATACTCTTTAGGTAGTTGTAGGTAGAGATATGGAGAATCTCCGAATCGTGTAGGAACAGAGTAGATATAGTGACACTTCGCCACGGCATGCGCTAGTCTCATGGACTGTTATTGATGTTTTTTATTGATAACATAAAATCATAAACAATCTGTTACAAAAAATCCTAATGATCAATACCAACCCAACCAGACCAGAATTCAAATTGGTGAAATTTCTAATTTAAGCGTTGTTAAATTGTACGGTGCGTCTGTAGTCTGTGCCAACCCTGAAAATGACAGAATAGCAAGCGCAATCAGCGAGCTATTTCTGAACGGAAATGAATTCTCGCATGAAACTCGGAGGTAACGAGACGATGATGTGATAATAAATTAACTTAATGGACGTGGCGTCGGTCTGTGCAAGCGAATTTAAGCAGGCCATTGTTGATGTGACGAAATTTAGATAAATGTCACTCGTAATTGGACTATTCTTGATGCGAATGTGAATTTGATTCATCTATTAAGGTGACAATTGTTAATAC
Source organism: Elymnias hypermnestra (assembly GCA_015832385.1). Classification (NCBI taxonomy): domain Eukaryota; kingdom Metazoa; phylum Arthropoda; class Insecta; order Lepidoptera; family Nymphalidae; genus Elymnias; species Elymnias hypermnestra. The sequence goes on along the minus strand of JACTOM010000931.1, from coordinate 1,571,839 downwards.
CATATAATTAATTTGTTTAGCTATTATTTAAAACAGAGACATTGTATAAAGTCTAAAAATGAAAACAGCTTGTTTAGCTATTGAATTATGTATAAAAGCAAACTAATCATAAATAAAGCTGTCAACGGCTTAAATCAATTTAGATATGAGCAATATTGAAGGTCTTCAATGCTGAGGTATTCAAAACAATGTCAAGGATATTCAGCTTGGAAGGCGAGCCTTTATTCGAGTCCTTCAAAGAGGATCCCTATTAAATACCCAGGATTGATTCTAGAAAGCAAGATGTCTGGTAAAACAGCACCTAAACATTAAAACGGAAATGGATGGACGATATATGGGAGAAGATAGATCATAATTATGCACAATTAAAGAGGATAGCACTCAAGAGAAAACTATACCACCAAACTTCCCTTTGCAGAAAGCAGTCCATAATGATGATGATTTTGTTTTTATCAAGTCAGTGTTCATTTTGAAGGTGGTGAAAATCGAATTGAAAGATGCTCTTTTATCGACATATAAACACATACAGATGTAACTTATACATCACAAGAACTATGTGATTTCCAATTTTATGATAATCCTCCCTTTTTATATATTTAATTATATAAAATAATAAAAAAAATCTCAGCACAACACTGGGTTCCACCTAAAAGGAACCAGGATTAATTATAAATGCATTTATTTTATTTACTACCATTTTTCCATAAAACTTATTGATATAGCAGCATTAATACTGGTATATTAGGCGTTTCGATATCTCTTTATAGCTTTTTGAAACCGTAAATCTATTCTTTGTATAGTTATATTAGATTATATAATATAATCTCTTAATAAAATGATACATGTAAATTTAAAGAGCCGAATACCTTCTTTTGTATACTATCAGTCAGCAGTCACTTGTTAATTTGTAAAATGACATATAAGAATGATGGATACACCTTTAATTAAGAATGTACTGGAACAATTATTGCATTTATAATAATAAGTGCACTCTTGTTGGTTTTCCACTAAATAAACAAATTATAATAAAAACATAAAATCCACAAGAGACAGTTAAAATACGTAATGTATTGGTATTAGAATAACATGATTGACGTGTTTTTCTTTAATAATATTAGTTACTTTACGCTTACCAATATGTATAATATCTTATATGATATTTTAATGATGATGGTAAAAAAAATACAAATTACCCAACTGAGTTTGTTGTGGGCTCTTCTCAGGACAGGGCGCGAAGGAACCATCATAAATTTAGATTTTAAGTCGTTCTTTAATACCATCATCAGATGTACATTAGAATTTGTATGTGGAAAAAAATATCTGACGATTCTAAAGTGCTATTATAGCCTACTTGAATAAAGATATCTTGACTTTGACTTTATGTTACAGTAACTTTAAAGTCATTTATTGTTAAAAAGGTTAAATAAAAACTCCCAATTTACTTTCGTGTAAAATTTTGCAGTAAAAATAGTGGCGTACATAAGTGAACTAGTGATATTGGAACACATTTTTCAGTGTGGCTCGAATCAACATGTACAAATACAATTCAACGACCCATAAATATCACTTTAAGGTCGATACAAAACACTGAATTGGCAAAATAGCGAAAAGGAGGGATAAAGTTCCCGAAGTCGTTCCCAAACATCTGGTACAAGCGAATGCTCTATACAAGTGGAATCGATCGGAATTCAATAAAATTAAAGATTCAGGAAGCGTGCAGGGAGAAGCTTGCAAAGTATATGGAGCACAAATTGGAGAATTTAGCGATTTCAAAACAAAAGCTGTTACCAGTTTCAACTTCATAAAACATATATAGATTGAAGCTGAACTGTTCGAGACTCTTTATATAATATTATCGGACATATTTATTCATGTTTGTAAATATAAGTAGTTTTCTGGTTCGTAGTAATTGTCGTAAGTTAGGCTTATTTTATGCTATAGTTTTTCATTGTGTTTAGTGTCTTTGTGTTAGAATCCTTTTGTTAGTAAGTTCATATTGTAATAGGATTATGTTTAATTTAGTTATAGAATCGCAAATAGTTTGGTAATAAAAATAAGAAGAGTACAGAGTGCGGTCCCAGTGAAGTCGTGTGTAACATCAGTTCGAAGAGGCTCACATGAACATAGTAATAAAGTGTTACCCAAATATAACAAAACTGAAGGGACATATTCATAATATCAAGTTTGGATTGCGAATCGTTTTAATAAGGTAAAAAGAACTAATTACTTAGCATCAAACTAAAAATGACTGTCTTTTGAAGAGTTTAACGTGTCTGAATCTGTCTAGACGTGAATTGTGTTCTAAATATGTAGAACAAAGTAACAATTAATAAAATAAATAGTTATTATCATCATTTTCTTGCCCTTATCGCACTAGGTGGGGTCGGCACAGCGTATTTCCTTTCGCCACTTCAGTCTATCCGCTCACTCACTGGATCAACTGTGCAAGTACTAGCAGAGAACAAGCGGGACAAATTTAGGAATGTGTCTAGGTTTGAAACTTTTACCACCTTACTAGGAAATCCTTGTTTACAGTTAAGAGACATTACATTATCACCATCATTTCCTTACCCTTATCCCACCAGGTGGGGTCTGCACCGCAGATTTCTTTTCGCCACTTCTCTTTATCAGCTGTCCTTTCTCCATTCCCACCCCTTAACATACCCTCTTACACACAGTTCATCCACACTTTTTTTGGTCGCTCTCTCTCGGCCCTGCCTCTTACCATCATATTTAGGACCCTCTTGCATACATGGCTATCCACCTTTCTCATGAAATGTCCATGCTAGGATAGCCTTCCACTCTTTAGCTTCTCGGTCACTGGTGCTACTTTCACACTTCCTCTCATATACTCATTTCTAATCTTATCTAATTTTGTCACTCCACACATCTCTCTCAACATTCGCATCTCCGCTTCATGCAATTTCTTTTCAATCTCCCTTTCGAGGCCCAGCACTCTGATCCATACAGGATGACAGGTCTTACGATCGTCTTATAAATTTTCCCCATTAGTTTGAGGGGCATTCTGGTATCGCAAACTGTTCCCGAGACCTGCCTCGACTTCATCCATCCTGCATTTTTCCTGCTAGTAACATCTCGGTCAATGCCGCCGTCGTTTTGGAAGATAGAGGTAGCGGAAATCGGAGCATGCTCGAAGGGATACCATGTAAGACAATCGAAGAAAAACTGACAGGATCCCCGAAATCACAGAAATAGGATACGTAATGTAAAATAAAGAGTATATTATTTAAAATAACAAATGGCGCGACGATTTCTCGCACTTTCGGTCAATTTAGTCGTTTCTTTCACAGACACACCAGCACCAGCGCCGCGTGCATTCGTTGACCCGAGCGTCAGCTGATTTTGTGTTTCAATGTCGATTTTTTAAAGTAATATATTTTTATGAAACTTTCGGTTCATTTAGCTGTACTAACATGATGGAGCGTAAGTAATGGTAATAACGGTTTTAACATATGATAGTTTTTAAATTAGGATCGATTTTTTTCCGTCTCATCAATCAAAGGTGTTATTAGTACTGTCGTCTGTTTCCGTTTTCGGAAGAGGTCTCCTAACGCCTTGAATATGTCACCATCTCTTGGGATAAAAGAGCGTTAGTCATAGATTTTCCCGTCGCTTTTTTCTCATAACTTGTATCGAACTATAAGCAAATCCAGCAGGCGCATGCCACTTATGGTTAATATGTTTATACACCGCGCGCGAGGGCGAGAGGCTGATGTAGGTCCCGATTTCTATTACGAGCAGATGAAAAACTGTTTGAGTATGGAAATTATTGGATATTTCCTTATGGATCTTGTGTTTGACATATATTTTAGCGTAATATTATTGTATAAAATTTACGTCTATACATCTAAAGCTTGTACGATTCCAGAGTCACATATTTGCGTTTATGTTATCCACGAACTCTATAATCTAGTAGGCTTTTATAGCACCTTTTGATACGTTAAATATCATTTGTATATTATCTACATGTCGGAAAATAAGAGAGAAGGAGAGCATAAAGCATAGGGGCGTATGGTTCTCCGCCGACATCGACGTTAATGGCATCCATAATTTCCATAATGTGGGCGTTCGTGGGTAATGTTGGTGCAATCCAGTACTTTATTAATTAACTCAGATTATAATGTTCAATCACTTAATATTCCCGATTACAATTTACACAAACTTATTAATAATAATAGCTAGGAACACGATAGTTTCAATAGTCGACCGCTCTAGCGGACCGTCACTCGAGAATTGGGGAGTCCGCCGCTGGCTCACGATACATGACTGTCCCACGCCGATAGACAGATGGCGCCAGCGTTCTACAGACTACCGCTCTCCAACATATATATAAGAGCAGATCTCTATTGACTCATCACGATATCTTTGGAACCATAAGGCGTAGGTACTTGAAATTTAGTAGGAATATTTCTTTTTCTAAATGAATGAAAATGCTATCAAACAGCATTTAACGCAGACCAAGTCGCGGGTTCAGCTAGTTCCTTATGTATTCGAGCTATTATTCGTTACTTATTATTAAGATAGCTGTCGGCCAATGTTTAAAAAGCTAAATATACTCCTTTTGCCTTGCAGCTAGATAAAATAAATGTGTATTTTGTTAAAAAAAATCCAGAATATATTGCCAACCGCAGTGATGCTGCAAAAAGGGACGTAAGGCATAAAAAACTGCTAAAATGGTGTATTTCGCTTATTNAATAGTCGACCGCTCTGACGGACCGTCACCCGAGAACTGGGGAGTCCGCCGCTGGCTCACGATACATGACTGTCCCACGCCGATAGACAGATGGCGCCAGCGTTCTACAGACTACCGCTGTCCAACATATATATAAGAGCAGGTCTCTATTGACTCATCACGATATCTCTGGAACCATAAGGCGTAGGTACTTGAAATTTAGTAGGAATATTCCTTTTTCTTAAATGAATGAAAATGCTAAATGAATGAAGACGAAGTCGCGGGTTTAGCTAGTTCCTAATGTATTCGAGCTATTATTCGGTGCTTATTATTTAGAAAGCTGTCGGTCAATGTTTAAAAAGCTAAATATACTCCTTTTGCCTTGCAGCTACATAAAATAAATGTGTATTTTGTTAAATAAAATCCAGAATATATTGCCAACCGCAGTGATGCTGCAAAAAGGGATGTAAGGCATAAGGACAAATGAATGATCCCGAGAATAGAATTGTGTGTATTTAAAAATAATTGCTATTGCATTGCAATAACCATACATAATAGATTGCCTTCTAGTTTTAAAGAAATGGCCATAGGAATATTTAGATTAAGACTATGTATTTGTAAATGTTTGTGGGACGAAGGTTTTTATTCTACGAATATCAAGTTCTAAATAAAACTAAAAATTAATATTATTTATTTTGACATTCTGTATGATTATAATGTAATCTTTCATTTTGCTTGTTATATTTTTAGATTGACATATTTTTATGATGTATTAAGATTGTAAATTCGACATTGTGTTTAATCAATGTTACCATGTAATATTTACACGCCATTTTATGGCAGTACACTCTATCTTGAGAAGAACCTGTAACAAACTCAGTGTGGTGTCCTTTTTAATAACATTCGTCATTACAATATAAATTTGTATATATATTTTTTACAATTTTATACAAAATTAGAAGTTTACTTTGTTATGGATACGTAAGTCGTTCCCATCAAAAGTCATCACGTCAACCATCATCTCGGGTTAATTATCAAAAGCAAATCCTAAGGCTTAATTTGTATTATAATTAATGGCCGGTGTACGACGTTGTAACACGATGTTGTGTAAATTAAACCATACATAAAGCAATCAATTCCATTTAGTCGGGTAGAGTTCATGAATGAAAGGTTAACATGGCGTTAATTCTGTTGGTCCAATCTCTAAACTAAATTTATAAGACGCTAGTTGACCTGGCAAACGTTGTTCTGATATATTATGCACTTTATTATCAAGTTTATAGAAAGGTCAGTATCAGCCCATTAATTCCCACTGTTGGGTGCAGGTCTCGTTACTCATAGGAAAGAGGGTTTTTAGAGTTAGACCCATCTCGCTGCTCCACTGCTTGTTGGTAGGCATAGTACACAAGTGTATAACACAAGCACACTCCATTCCTTCCCACTAATAATTCTTAGGGACGACAAACCGACACTTTCGGAGCGATATCAGGCCCAGGACCGAGCACACCTCCAACTTCCCAAGTCGAACTTGAATCCAGGACTTCATGTCAATAGCCGAAAAAGCTAATGAGGCAGATCGTACAAACAAGTTAATACCTATCAAATATACAAAAATAGCCATTAAATTCAGTCAAGCCATTACAGAAGAGAGCGGCTATTCAATATTTAGATTTTCTAAAATTATCCCTTAGATTGCCCAAATCAAATACCGGTTAATAAGACAGTTCTGTCTTAACACGGACAATCAGTAATATATGCATGTATTTCTTTTTAAGTCATAATGTGTAATATCTACTTTTACAATTGTCGTAACAAAATATGTGTAGATATTACACCATACAATTTAAAAAATAAAAACAAATCAGCTACAAAGTGACCGTTACTAACGGTGTGTGTGTCGCGTTGAAGGACGTTAAGTTTTTTGTAGTATTTTATAAGCTGTGAGTGTTTATTAGTAAGTATTTGGATTTTTGGTTATGTAAATGATATGAATAACAATGAAAACCCTTGAGATAAGTTTTAATTTTTAAGATATGAGCCTACAAATACAAGAGGGACTTTTTCACTATGTCAAAGTTTAGCGCAGCATGACTACACCAGAGTCTTAATTTAATAAACGAAAGATAACATTGTATAATTTAACTATTAGCAAACATAAAAATCATAACATTTGGTGGTCTTTCATGAACATTTAAGTCATTCGACCCGCAAAAAAATCAGTGCGGGGCGGGACAGCGGAAAACCGCGGTTAAATTACAGGGGCCAATAAAAAACGCCTCTTGACAGGCAAATCGTTATAGTATTTGAAACTATCTATGCATGTGGTTACATTAATAAGTTAATAATTATATTATGGTGTTATACCACTAAAGTGACAAACTAGCAATTTTATTACAGGATCGTCAAAAGTTTTCGAAGTTGACTTGAAATTTAGCAAAGTGACCTTTTGCAATGTAGACAATTACTTAGTACGGATTTACTCATATTTCTACAAAATCGGAAATTACGTATGAAATAAATAGAGCAACGATACCATATGTTCTAGTTTTTATGTAAATATAGAGCATTAGATGGTATTTAATCCCGAATTCTCTTCAATTTTGGGAGAATTAGCTTCGATAGCAGAACTCCTGGATTCTACTTCCGTTACAGGAAATATTGAACAAACTGTATAATATTTTCTAGTTTATCTAGATACTGTTACCATTGTACCAGCAAAGATGTATTACTAAAGAAATTCGTATAGGTACTATTTTGTAGAATCAATGGACAGGTTTTCTAATTACATATATATTTAGTAAGATAACTTGAGGTTCTTTTATTATAAATGTGCTTTTTCCTTTTTTTACTATACAACTGAATATTTTACGAACGTATAAAATAAACTGTGAGCCTGACACGTGAAATGTTACCTGTTTAAACTGCTCTATCGTAGTGTCTCGAGCTTTTAAATTATTCATGTATAGGACGTATTTACCTTTCTTCTCAATGCAAAAATTGTATCTATATTACGTCCTCTATCACATGTAAGATTAATTATAGTATTTCTTGTAAATATTTCGTTCTGTTATGTAATAGATAAACGTCTGTATTATGTAACACTAACCGACTATAGCAAAATTAATTGAGACCATATCGGTGAAGTTCATGGTCGACCGACTTGAGCATTGTAAAAATGTATATGTATAATAACTTTTACGGCTGTAAATAACTATTTCTGGTAGAGTGATAACTACACGTAGCCAGAGCGTCCCAGTCGTGTAGGAAAGGATAAATTAGGAACTTATCCTGTCAGGAATCGTCCTGGCATTTGCAAAATTACGCCAGCGATGCCATTTTTGAAGTCCATTTTTCATTTGAAGTGAATTTACAATAAAATACCTTTTTTTACTCTATATTTATATGCCACGTGAAAAAGTTTATATGTAGTTATAAGTAGATAATAAAATATAGAGATTAACATAATTTATTTAATGTGAAAATCAAATTGTTGTAAGGGAAATGCGATGGCTTTTGACACTTGTTATAAACAAAGCAGAGACCTTGCTTTCGGATTTGTTACAAAGTTTATCAATCAATAAATTTTCCTTTCAATTCGTTTCGTTTTGTTTAATTGCATTTAATAAATTGTCTCAATAATATGGGAAAAAGTAAGGCTGAAAACCCTGACACCTATTAACAAAGAGATTATAAAATATGACGCTGCTATAGCTCCATGTAATGCAAGTCAGTCAAGTAAATCTATATAAAGGATATCCAGGTATCTATTGACTCATCACGATATCTCTGGAACCATAAGGCTTAAAGACTTGAAATTTGGTAGGAATATACCTTTTGCCGAGTAGAGGCCAGTTAAGAACAGACTCTACGAAATTCCACCCGCAAGCAGTTTGTGGGGGTGTTAACTATTGACTCATTCCTGTATCTCTGGAACCATAAGGCGTAGAGACTTAAAATTTGGTAAGAATATTCCATTTGCCGAGTAGAAGTTAGCCAAGAACGAAATTCTACTGTTAAAAGTACATTTCAATGAAAATGCTACCCAAAAAACATTCCACGCGGACGAAGTTGCGGGTTCAGCTACTTCTTTATATAATTAGCTTCTTATTTCAGTCATGTCTTCTTGAGATGGGTGAAAATTGGAGCGAGGCTGTAGATGACAAAGAAAAAGCTTGCTTTTAATTTTCCCTAGCAAGTGCTTGAAAATTACAGCGGAAAACAATATTAGGTAATTCGTTAAGTTCAAAAGGCGCCAACGGCTGCAATAAGCTGCATCTTATGATGCTTGAGAACATTTTCATTATTAACGTTCAGTAAAATGGGTCGCAATTGTTGGCGGAAGGGCCAATAAGGCAGATTGATAATTCCGACGTTAGCGAACATTTGGAGCATTTATTGGATGGGGGTTTTAGTATTGAAGATTGGATATTGTGAGCCATTATTACGTGATTCTATTGTATGGTGTGATTTATTTAAAAGCCATCTTGTGATTTGTGTACGTTAAAATATTAATCAGAGAAATATATACAAAGTCTATTATACAAAAGGGAAACCTTTTTTTTTGGAGATCTCGTGTTAAGTGAGTTGACCATTGTCAATTATACAGCTAGCATATATATAAATCGCAAAAATATTAATTTATACGGTAGTCTAGAGTTTCTTGTTTTATACTTATAGTTATTTTTTGATTTGTTTTTCTGAAATAACAGACATATAAGCTCTGTGCTTCGGAAAAAGCTGTTTTGAAATTTTTCGTTAGCCACGCGGATATGTAAAAAAAATTTTAAGTGCATGCGTACAAAGTGCACATGTCAGAAGTGAAACTTCTTTGGCAAACTAATTTTACAGTCTTGTTTACATTCATACAAATCTAAAACTTTAGATATCCGAGACTTAGATGGAGTGAAGAAGGAAGATATGTTAGGAATTTAATGAATTTAATTGTCATTAAAATATTAAAAGTGTCAAAAATTAATACAAATTACATTTTTCATATAAATATATGGCGGAGAATGAGAGAGAAAGGAGAGCATAAAGCATAGGGGCGTAGTGTTCTCCGCCGACATTGTCATTAATGGTATCCATATTTTCCATACTGTGGGCGTTGGTGGGTAATGTTGGTGCAATCAAATACTCTATTAATTAAATCGGATTATAATATTCAATCGCTTAATGTTCCCGATATCAATTTACACAAACTCATTAACAATAATAGCTAGGAACGCGACAGTTTCAAAAGTCGACCGCACCAGGGGGCCGTCACTCGAGAACTACTGAGAGACCTGCGTCGAACTGCCACTTATTGACTCTGCCCCACGCCGATAGACAGATGGCGCCAGCGTTCCACAGACTAGTGCGCACGGACCAGCGATCCACAGACTATTGCATTCCGACATGTTATGGACCAATACATATACGACAACGACACAGAATAAGTCCACTCTCATGTAAGTGTACATTTACCCAGGGGTCGTCAATCTGCGATTATAGAAGAGACCGATAATATAAAATAGTATGTATATTTCTGTCTCATTCTTTGCCGGCTTCTTCTTACACATTTTTGTATTTGTGTCTCTTACTTGTCGTTTTTTCCGTTACATCCGGTTTGAAGTCACAATGATTCTAAAGAAGTCTCATTTCAAAAATTTCCGGGCCGTAAGCTCTATGTTTTGTAAAAGTCGTTGGAAAACCGCGAATTTTTCTTTAACCAGTGAAAAATATAAGAGAATTTAAAGATTTAGAGAAGTTTAATAAGATAAACTGGTCTGTTGGTAAACTACATGATTTATGTTAGTCACGGAAATTAGCTTTAAGTTTAAAACAAGGAATTAGACGATCGCGCGTTTTTCGTTAGCCTGACGTACGTATAAAAAAATTTCAGAGACATCAGCTCCGATTAAGTAATGAAGAATCGTCAGTCCGGGGTAACAAATGGACGCTCGTGTGGAGCGAAATTGCTCTGAGGCGAACTCCGGAACAGAAGCCATTGTCCGTTAATAATGAAACTTCCATTTCCAACTTCAAGTTTCTCGTCTCGTTTGCTCGCAATTACAGCGCATTTATTCTCAAAGTATACATCGTCAAGTTGAAATCAAGAAATTCACATTTCATACATGCATTCATAATGCCTCGTTGGTCTAGTGGTTAGTACGTTCAGCTACAGTCATGAGTTTTATTATTAGAATTTTCTTAATATTTGCCCAAAGTTGGGAGGATGGCGGTGTGTTCTACCCCCGTGCTTCAGAGAGCAAGTTAAGCCGTCAGTCGTGCGCCTGATCTCTCTCCAGTCGTGTCAGATTCCCGTCACATCACAGAGTGAAGGAATAGAAAGTGCACTTGTGTTCAATGCCTGCCAACCCGCAGTGGAGCAGCGCGATGGGTCTATTCTCTAAAATAACCCTCTGTCCTATTATGGAGGAGGCCTGTGACCAGCAGTGGGACGCTGATGGACAGCTACTAACTTTTACCTTTATTCATAATGTATTTTAAACCATTCATTCCCAATAAAATAAAGCTACGAATTTATCATAACTTTTATTTCTGTACCATTTTTCATTTATATTTTTAGTTTATACTAAAATTATAATTGTACCCACAGAAACATTATTGTTTTTTGGTTTTCTTCAAAATTAGCAGTTTCATTTCCATCGAGGAAAACCATTTCTGCTCAAACCGCTTAAAATTATTCGTAAAAGTTGTCCATCATTGACACCATGTTAAATATGTACATATGTAAATGTATCTGTTTGTAAGTATTCATGTGTGTATTTTCTTGTACGTATAGTAGATTTTGCCTCATTTTGACTGCCTCATTGGTCTAGTGGTTAGCATGTTCGACTACAGACATGAGGTCCTGGGTTCGAGTCCCGGGTCGGGCCAATTCAAAAATCAATATTGAGTTTTCTTTTAAGATTTTCTCAATATTTGCCCGAAGTTGGGAAGTTGGCGGTGTGATCCACCCCCGTGCCTCGGAGAGCACGTTAAGCCGTCGGTCCTGCGCCCGATCTCTCTCCGGTTGTGTCGGATTACCGTCACATCGGACAATGAGAGTGACGGAATAGAGAGTGCGCTTGTGTACTACGCCTGCCAATCCGCAGTGGAGCAGCGTGGTGAGTCTATGCTCTAAAACCCCCCTCTCATATGAGTGAGGAGCAGTGTGCCCAGCAGTGGGACGTTAATGGGCCGCTACTTACCTTTTTTATAGTAGAGTTTTAGTCATCGGTTTCCATTTAGGTAACGAAATCTTCCTAGCCCTAAGGTTGCCTGGCAAAATCGCTATGTTGCAATAAGCCCACCTTCTTGTACTAGTGTGTAGTTAATGTTTATATAAAGTTTATGCTGTCTATCTTTACAAATTATTTAATTGTGAAGGCCATCATAGTTATCAATATTTATTTATTTATTACTTAAGAACTAGCAACATAAGGCAGATGTTGGCACTACAACTAAAACTTTTAGGTAGTTACATATAGCATTTATAAAATAATAGTAAACGCTACTGAATATTTTATAGGGAAAATACTAAAAACAAATAATATACAAAAAAAAAACAAATGAAACGGACTGAACATTATATGAAATGAGGAACTACACCTGAAACTTCGTCTCTAAATTGTGACCCATTTTGATGGAAGTTTTCCGTTTTTTTGGACCAATTCGCTGTATGTCCTGGTCAATCTTGGAATCATCGCCTAACAGCCAAGATTAGTTCGGTAGGATCTTTGAGTTTCATTTGAGTGGAGCACGATTTCGCGAAGTACCCAGGGGAACTCTGAAAGATATCCCGTTCAGTAAATCTGAGCTATCCATGCCTTCATTCAAGAGTTAATGTAAAAAACCTTTAGTTATAATAGGTAGATTAGAATGTACGAAAATGCCATAACATCAATATATTTAAAAAAGAATTGTATAACTTTTTAATTTTTAAAAAATTTTATAATATTAAAGAATTTTTTTCCTGTTTAATTTTATTTACAAATACAATATTTTCGACATTAGTTTAACTATTTTAATTATAGTTTTAACTTGTATGTACGAATTCATATACTATTAAGTTTTGTATACATTTACGTTTTGTATATTATAAACTATATATATTATAAACGTGAAATATATATATTATAAACACTATTGTATTGCACGCCACATTAAGGATTTAATTACAATAAAGAATTTTGAATTTGAAACTATAAATAATGCCAATCGTTGTAGTTGGACAGTTCTGTCGTTTTGTTATGTGAAATTGATAACGATGTCAATTTTCTTTCATTGTCTCTCAGTTTAAGCGTAAATAAATAAAATTGAAATCTTATTACCTGCGTACCTTTCTAGCCTTTACAGTATGACAGTGTACTTTTGTTATTAGCATTTCCTTAATTGTTTCTGATCTAAAACATTCAGTTAAAAACATAACATTACGCGTTACCGCAAGGCCTCGTGTATAATAAAAAGATATATTAAATGACATCAGCTCGCGATTTATTAATTGTGAATTGTCAGTATAGGATAACAAATAGCCGCTCGTATGGAGCAAAATTGCTTTGAGACGATCTCCGGAATAGGAACCCTTGTCTGTTAATAACCTACCATTTCTTATTTCAAGATTCCATCTCATTTGGTCGTAATTCTAGCGCATTTATTTCCAAATATCTGATTTGAACTATACGATCTTTTACAGGTTTATATATTATCATTACGAAAAACATGGTTCAAAATTTCTGTAGTCTACATTATCTAATATCTGTGGAAGTCGTTAAGATCTTGGGAATTAGATCATCCTCGTACTTAGTTTCTCGTCTTGTTTGCACCTAATTACTGGATATTTACTCTCGGCATACATTGCAGTGTTTTAAGAAAACATTCACACGCGTTTCATGTATTTATTCATATAATTAGTAAGCCTGGACAAGATTTAACACGGCTTCTTTTTTATAGTTGAGGTTTTTAGAGCATAGACCCTTTTTTTATGCTGCGAAATGCCTTTATGCATGCCGATCAGAGTTAAATCTTATCGGCAGTATGGGACTCGCTGGTAAACTAGAATACCCTCTAAAACCCAGCGATACCCTTCGCATCCTTTACTGGAGCCCCAGAGGATCGGTAGACGCAATCTACCCTGGCACTCCGGAAGATTCCTCTGGGAAACATAAGAAGGAGGAAGGAGAAGTGCAAATCGATGCCTCCTACCGCCCAACCTCTTGCGCCGAAGTAAAGGAGCGTCCACAGCGTTCTCATAGTGCCTCCTTCAGCGAAATAACACTTTCATAGAAAGCCACTGCCCTCCACTCCCCATCACCGGTGAGCATAGCGCCACCTATGACCTCCGGCGAAAGGTTTTCTCCGGCCAACGACGTCAAAAGATGCCGCTGGGGTCCCAACGCCGGGCTTTCTGCCAGAGTGGCTTACACTGAATCCAGAGGTGCATCACATCATGGCATGCATGCGTTTACTCCCTGCGAACAAGCTGTTGTTTCGGCAAGTGCCTGACTTGCCGAAACAACAGCAGCAACTGCATCAGCCTGTTTAGAGCATAGATCCACCACACTGCCCCACTGGGTGCGGAAACAAATATAAACATATATCTCTAATAATATTGAGAGTTATGTTTAGCAAACCAATTCTTTTATATATCTACAAAAGGTCCACAATGGTTTATATCTAACTCTTATTTATTTTTATTTATTTAATAGACACACCAAAAGACCATTATTGTCAATATTAACAATAAGAATATTGATATGAGTATGAGACCAACACAATGCTTATCTTACAGGTGTATACATTTATAATCAGTAAGCGTTCTATAAAAATAATTGAATTAAAAATAAAAAATCTTCATTACAAAATCAAAATCTAAGCCTTAATTAAAATAAAAAATTTTGTTACTTGTATTATGGACGGAATGGAAATTATTTAGATACATATAATGTGTTCTTAAAACTAACTGGGTTATCGTGAAAAATGTCTACGTCAATGTCTTTTAAATTATTGTAAGTATTGACTAGCTTATTTTAGGGGGAAAATTTCCTAAGTTTGATTTAGAAGAGTGTGGAAAGAATGATTTTTCATGGCATTTCTTGGGGGATATCTAGGGACGTTGATGTTGATTTGACCCATCAAATCAGGACAGTCTAGAGTGTTATGAATAATTTTGTGAAGGGTCATTAAGCCAGCGACTAGTCTACGTTTTTCTAGTGTTTGAATGTTGTTCTATACGGGCAAGCATTATCTTTAAACGTTAGGTATCTCGTAAAGGAACGTTGAATTCGCTTTATCCTTGCAATATGTGTTTTATGGTTCGGATTCCATACTGAGATTGCATATTGTAGTATGCTGTGCGATAACGCATTGTATCTCTAAAGGATAAGTTATTATATCAGTTTTATTATAAAAAATGGTCACGTTATTGCCGTAGTTGGAAAGTTTTACATTACTATTTATCTACTTAAATACTTTAGATCTTTTACACCATATTGATGAAATGGATATAATAATAAAACAATACTTAACGATCAAGTTGATACGAATCTACGACAAATGAATAATAAGCTCTACACACGTGAGGGAGGCTCGTTTATAATAAACTATGACATTCAAAGTCACAGATTACTAGGAAATAATGATGTTACTTCCATTGGAAATGCCTCCGCCGTGTCTGTCAAAGGTATTCCAATAACCTAGATGGAAAAGTGAACAAGGCGTCTCTTTGTTACGTCATTATTGGTTTTGTACGAAGTATCGCTAATTAACGGCATGTACCGAAGTCTGACATTCGATCACAAGCAGCTTCTTAATTAGACACGTATCTGGGATATTACAGAATTTTCATTAATGTTGGAAACAAGGCACTGAGTTTGTCGTTCGGGTAATGAGGGTCCTGATAATGATGACTTTGAGATATAAATATGATAGGTAGATAGATTATTCTTTATTTTGCACCGGAGACATGAGACAAGTAATACAATCTTAACGTTAATGAGATTATTTAAGAAAAGAAGGGTAGATCGTGTCCATTATGACATATGTATATACATATAAATATTCCTACATACCGACATGCATTTCATTATGACTTCACTTTATAAGTCATATAAATAGAAATTTTAATAAAAAAAGAACCGGCTTCAAAACAAAATTAGACATACTCGTATATTAATGTGCTCTAAAAAGTAAGAAATAATTGGGTATTCTTTTATAGTGTTCTTCGTATTCTTATATTCGGAGTCGGCGTCAACCAAGGTAGATGTTCCTCGCGTGTCCACTTGGCAGCTCCCGCGTCCCTCCCACCTATAGCTATCTATATCTCGGCTGACACCGACTCCAAATATAACGTTAAAGATCGGTTATTTTGCCACCCCGCTATCACCAGTCATTTATAAGGTGATCGAGCACACCACTAACACGCAAATAATCCCCCTCCCCCAGACTCTACTACCACGGCTTCACACATAATTCACCTTTCAAATATTGCAATGCAGCAACAAACGTAAGGTCATTGCCATTTGATTACAGACAGATATATATTTTTCCAAAAATCGCACCCTTACTGTAAGCCGTTGATGAGTTCCATTGATCTTCATATTTAACTACGACTAGCCCTTGACCATACCGAAGTTACGGCAGGCAACTCAAATATCTGGATAGCTTTTAGAAGATTCTGCCGAGCATCGTTGATTTGCTCCTAAGAATTGAATAGTTCCGTCACTTTGTCATGGATTCCATCATCAGAACTTACCCAAGCTATCACAAAACAGCCCTTGAAGTATATCCTTTCTAATAAAAGAAGAATCATCGAAATCGGTTGGCGTGATCTTGAGTTATTCGTCCATTTGTCGCGGACATGGTTATGCAAATTTAAGACTTATCTGGTTTTCTCAACGATGCCATCAGAACTGGTTTAAAAAAATGGGACCCTATGACGAGCACTACCTTTCATATAAAAAAAAAATATCAAGATCGGTCCACCCAGTCGGAAGATATGAGATATAAAAAAATACAAGCGAATTGATAACCTCCTCCTTTTTCTGAAGTCGGTTAAAAATATTCTAACGATCTGGTAAGAGGGATTTTTTTTAATTGTTGACAGGTAAGTGCTTTAAGGTAGCCTCACATAATAGTTCCTTATTTTTTTACCAAACACTTAAATCTTTAAAAGGAATCTCTTTGGCACTCGTACTGGGTTTCCCTGTGTCGAGAGTGTCAAGACCTTCCTCCGTCAACAAAAATAATGACATTATAAATAAAACATAAAATAATGAAAATAAAATTTGCCGGATTTTAACAGTAGACAATTTTCAGTTTATAGCTATTAACGTATTAAGACATGTGGGAACTATATATTTGTTATATATAATAAAATTAAATCCTATTTAGGGTATGCCTATGATTTTATGTGTAAGTGTTTATGTATCTGTGAATTTATGCGTGCAGGAGTGTTTAAGTGGGTGTTTGATTGTATAGATAGATAGATAGACAGAAATACTTTATTGCACACAAACACCTACAGGAAATACAAAACTAAGAATAAAAACTAGAACTAGGAGAGTGCAAAGGCGCTATTATTGCTGTAAGCAATCTCTTCCAGACAACCTTTGTAGAAGTAGATGCTTATATAATAAATTAATTAATTAATGGGTCAGAAACAATTTAAAAAAATTAATTGTGTATTTGTTTGCAGTTATGTAGTGTGGTCGAATTGACTGTTAAAACGGAACCATGAGTAAATTTTCTGTTTCTGTATAAGTCAAAGTCAGCAATCATTTATTAATTACTGGCTTACATTGTTTAATTGTTAAGGGGAAAAATGTCCAGTAATCGGTTAATTTTGTTGTATAGGTTAAGTAACATATATGAGTCGTTTAGCAATACTTAATTTATACCGCGTGACTTTACACACAGTCCACCTTCTTCTTCTTTTAAGGTAATTCTCTATGGATTTTCAATAACACCTTAAGTATAAAGAGTTGTCGTACTGACAGAATTTGGCACTCGTTGAATAGAAGCTGCCTTGGATACCGCATAGGTTTTTAAGTGATAGTAAGTGATGATACAGTCTAAGTATACAAATAAAGGTTGCATAAAAAAGGTAAACATTTCGCAAAGGTAACACTGTTAATTAGCCAATTTTTTCCTTCATAGACATAAAATCTAAATGAAAAATTAAACAAAAAATTATATAATCAATGGTACAAAATTTGTCTGTAAATGACGTTTTTTATTAAAAGCCTTTTATCATTTGCTAAATGTCCTTGATGAACAATATTAATTTATTTTGAATTTGATCACAGACTTCAACAATAACCAGAATAGTTTTTGTGTATTTCACACACACGGTAGTTGTGTAATGTTTTATATATTGATTTAATATATGCATAATTAAAAAAATATTACGTTGTGTACTTCTTTTTTATATAAAACACTAGCAATGCCCAGCGGTTTCACCCACGTAGATACAGGTTTCGTGACAATGAAAAATCTACTAAGTCGAACTTATTCTCCTAGATTGATATTTTTAAATTCGTTATATCTTTTGAATTAAAACAGGAAATTTATTCATTAAAAAGTTATTTTACAGGTATTAAAAGGGCCTATAATAATATATAATAAAATATATATATTTAATAAGATAAGGATTAACACAGAGGTGTGAATAACATGTTTTGATTATTTTCGGCACATTTGTTGACTTTTAAAATGTAAAAAAGTTGTAATTGTTTCATAACTATACTTTTTTACAGATGTTAATATGTTCTATAATACTGTAGAACATTTTTTGTTCTATCTTCAATAGTTTTTGTTTCGCACCTTGGGTTACATTAATGCATTTTTCTTAGGGATTCCTATTTTTTTTTGACAAAGAAATACAGCCTATGTCACTCATTGAAAATGCAGCTTTCTAACGGTGAAAATTTGTCTCCTCCTCCTCAGTATAAGTTGAGATGAACCCCAGAGTGTATTAATATAAAAGTAAACGAAACATAACTCTCTTTTTATCTTAACTAACATATATATCCCTCTCAGCTTCTGTTCTCATCGCCCAATAACACTTTTCGTAACACCTTCGTCAATTCATTCACCAGCTTACTTCAAAATGTGTATAGAAGAAAACACCAGTTATTACATAACACTGATTTTTAAAAAGATATGTGTTTATAACACTTACATTAAATTCTTGTGTAACAAATTTCTACGTTACTAAAGGAAGCAATATGAGTTAAAGTTTTGAAATGCACTTAATTAGTTGCCAACTTCCCGAGCTACGTGGGAAATGATAACCTGAAGGTGGCTACGTAAGTTTGCGGTCAGCTGTAACCCAATCTTATATGATAATTTGAAAAGTTTCCGCATTTGATTGCTTCTGATATAAATTTGGATATTGTCATAAAACTACGTATTAATATGTAGCAGCCCATTAACGTCCCACTACTGGGCACAGGCCTCCTTACTCCGAGGAGCGAGAGTTTTTAGAGCATAGACCCACCGCGCTGCTCTACTGCGGATTGGCAGGCATATTACACAAGTGCACTCTCTATACCTTCACTCTCATAGTCCGATGTAACGGACATCCGACACGACCGGAGAGGGATCAGGCGAAGGACCGACGGCTTAACGTACACGGGGTATTATCACACCGCCAACTTCCCAACTTTGGGCAAATATTGAGATAATCTTAAATAGAAAACTCAATATTGTTTTTTGAATTGGCCCGACCCGGGATTCGAACCCAGGACCTCACGTCTGTAGTCGAACATGCTAACCACTAGACCAATGAGGCAGTCTAACTACGTATTAACAGATTGTTATTGTTTCTGTNCCAATCTTATATGATAATTTGAAAAGTTTCCGCATTTGATTGCTTCTGATATAAATTTGGATATTGTCATAAAACTACGTATTAATAAGTAGCAGCCCATTAACGTCCCACTACTGGGCACAGGCCTCCTTACTCCGAGGAGCAAGAATTTTTAGAGCATAGACCCACCGCGCTGCTCCACTGCGGATTGGCAGGCATAGTACACAAGTGCACTCTCTATTCCTTCACTCTCATAGTCCGATGTAACGGAAATCTGACACGACCGGAGAGAGATCAGGCGCAGGACCGACGGCTTATCGTACATGGGGTAGGATCACACCGCCAACTTCCCAACTTCGGGCAAATATTGAGAAAATCTTAAACAGAAAACTCAATATTGTTTTTTGAATTGGCCCGACCCGGGACTCGAACCCAGGTCTGTAGTCGAACATGCTAACCACTAGACCAATGAGGCAATCTAACTATGTATTAACAGATTGTTATTGTTTCTGTTAGAATTAAGATAGTGTTTTGTAATCTATGCAATTATCGTTATTACTGTACAAATTAACTGATATTTTTTTTAAACATACTGCATAAATGAGACACGTCTTACGCGATCTCGAAATTCATTAGCCGGATTGTCTTGAAATTCGTAATACCTATTTCTTTGGTAACGTAACCGCTCACTAGGAACGTTTTTGGCCAGTTTTCCACAGAATAGCGATATGTAAACGAAAAATGATTTACTGATTCAATACATTTGCAAAACTATTATCCCCTTTAACATGAAATTCGGCTCACAGATCCATTTCACCATACAGAAGTTTACTAAGAACGGATTTCCCCATATTCAAATTCAAAAGTTCTTTATTCAAGTAGGATTTCGCGCTTGATTAGTCATATATAGTTTTTTCCATATATTATTCTAAAGCACGACTGATGATGATGATATTAAAGAATGACTTAGAATCTAAGGTTACGAGGGTTCCATCTCGTCCTGTTCTGATTAGATCCCACAACAATCTCAGTCGGGTCTCCCTTTTTTTCTCATCCTCATTATCATTAGAGAGGATAGAGCAATTCATTTACTTCCACGCTTTGTATATCTGTGTGTGTAAAAAGGAAGTGAAACTTCTGTGGCTTATATTTTGTAAAATTCTTTAACATTATTGATAAAATTAATTTTAAATTCGTCCTATATAGGACGAATATAAATACTTATATATATAAGTATTTTGCCGATCTTTTTTTTAAAGTGAGTAAAGTAAAAACGAACAAATATTTATACATACACGTAACGCGTAATGAAAACCTTTCCCTACAGTGCCAGAAGAAGTTACGCTTCAAAAACTTTATATATTTGCTTACGCATGCGTACACTCAATAATAGAAAGTTTTGATAATGGGATAATTATTATAGTGGAGAAATGTACTGTAAAATAATTGTGAGATTTACTGTAAATTTTAACAGTAGATACCAAGGGAGTGGTAAGTCACGGGATTCTTGTTAAATATCTCTTATTAAAAAACTTACGTGCTTGATTGTATATTTTCAATCTATCATTTCGCTTTTTGGTGACGTATGAAGTTACCAAAATTACCAAATCTTATGCAATACGCAGTAACTTTAAGGGAATAACAATCGAGTCAAGACAGTCTCTTGTGCTGCCTTGTAGTGTGGTTGTTTTAAAAAAAATAGAAGTTGCGTAAATTTAAATAGTAAAGTGCATAAAAGTGAGTTATTAGAAGTTGGTGTTTCTATAATAGAAGGAAAACATCGTTTGAGAAACCTGCACATAGCAGAAGTACTTCTCATGTGATTGTAGCCTGCCAAGGAGGGTAGCGTGGTCTATGCTCTAAAAACCATCTCTCCTATGAGTGAGGAGGTTTGTTCCAAGCAGTGAGACTTAATAGGCTGCTACAATAAGACTAGATTAAGTAAGTAGCAGCCCATTAACGCCCCACTGCTGGGCGAGGGCCTCCTCACTCCGAAGAGAGAGGGTTTTTAGAGCATAGACTCACCACGCTGCTCCACTGCGGATTGGCAGGTATAGTACTCAAGTGCACTCTCTATTCCTTCACTCTCATAGTCCGATGTGACGGTAATCCGACACAACCGGAGAGAGATCGGGACTCGAACCCAGGACCTCATGTCTGTAGTCGAACACGCTAACCACTAGACCAATGAGGCAGTCAGACTAGATTACGGTATACTTATTTTTACCAGCCAAAAGCAACCAGTGAACATTTATTATATTATTACGGTTAATTCTCCTCGACTGAAATATCAGAAATGGGAGCAGTTAAAAACTGATTTATTGTAGCTCAAACATAATTTTCATCTAGTAGAAATTTCGAACACGTTTCAAACAATCTAACAACACGAGGATGGTGAACACTCCTGAAGCNTGGGAAATGCATTTACGCACCCCGACTGTGGGGTCGGGAGTGTGGGACTCGGCGAGGGGGAAGAACTCGCAATACCCACTAAAACCCAGCGGGACCGTCGTCAACCATGAGTGGGGAGCCAGAGGCTCGTTGAGGCATTCCTCTCTGACCCCTCGGTTGTATTCGGCTCACAGATATTCTACAGGGGGAGGAGTTGCATGAACCTCCTCCTCCTGTTTCCTACTCCCCTTCGTCTGGGCCGGAGTGTCTCAGCGGCATTTACCCCCTACTTTTGTCGTGTCTCCTTAAGCGAGATGACAGTCTCGCAAAAGGAGGCAACCGTTCTCCAGGCCTGCTCACTGATGAGCATTACATCTATAATATTAGCCAGTGAGAGGTTTGTGCCAATCAGGGAAACAGGAACAGCTAGTATACTGTGTCTTTTTACAAAATTATATTTTTCCCCATAGATATAAAAGGAAAAATTGCTCACAACTTGAATTAGGATGACTAAAGAATCATCTTTAATTTGGCTTTTATTCTGTTATTGCTACAAAATTTTTAAGGCTTCAATAGAAGACATAATAGGTTCGATTTCCCGGATAGGATTTCCTAGGGTCCGTGTAGAAACCATTAACATTTTCCATGTTAAACTGTATTATCAGGTAAAATAATGTAGCAGCTATTGTTTTTCTAGATCCATTTCAAAAGTTGATAAAGGCGAAGTTGCGGACATAAGCTTGCATTGAATACGATTTAAATTTACCAAGTAGTTTAACAATATAGTGAAATATGCGCAGTTGAGCACAACTTGTCGAATAATTAACCTCAAAGTACATGTAACTTGATGCACTTGGCGCAAATTCCCAAGGGGGCCAGTGTGCATTAAAGTTCTGAGTAGCTCTTAATTAGTTGCCTAGTTCTCTAGTTACGTGGAAATTGATAGGCTGAAGATGACTACTTCGGTTTGCGGTCAGCCGTTGCGAAACTTTGAACATGAATCCCCGGGTATTATGCAAAATTTGAGAGGAAATTACAAGTGATTCAAGTTCCGTTATAGTTTCCCTTGGTTAGTATAACTCAATGCATGACAAAATTGATTACCCTATCCTTAAATATTTCATCTGAGGAAATTTGTACCTAATTATGGTTAAAAATTCCCCATTTTGCTTTTAAATCAAGAGCAAGGTGAGGAAACTTTCGTATCCCGGGAGTATGTTTAGCCTGTTCAATGCAACGTGGTGAGTCTCTCTTTTCTCTTTCCTCTAAGGCTAAAGGACCTGCCACGTATACAACATAGCACATCATACTATGGCTGAGTGTCCAGTGTAGGGAGCTAAGCGGCATTTACTGGTGCCGTTGATTGGGCATGACCTGTCGTTGGTCTGTAAAGTGAGTAAGCTCGTTGCCAGTGAAACAGAATAGAGAGCCATAGTCTCAATTTGTTAAGCTTTTATGTCGCTAAAGGAGCCACTTGAGAGAGGGTGGTGGTGGTGGCATCTGAAGCTCTTGCTATCTGTCGCAGAAAGATGAATGGCAAATAGCTGGATCACA
Source organism: Elymnias hypermnestra (assembly GCA_015832385.1). Classification (NCBI taxonomy): domain Eukaryota; kingdom Metazoa; phylum Arthropoda; class Insecta; order Lepidoptera; family Nymphalidae; genus Elymnias; species Elymnias hypermnestra. The sequence continues at coordinate 1,548,410 of JACTOM010000931.1, read as the reverse complement.
GAAAGTTAGGTGGCAAAAGGCTGGGCGGTAGAAGGCTGGGTGGCACAAAGCGCGGTTTTGAACACTTCTTCCTGTTACCTTAAAAGTTGATTCGACTTCATCTGGGACACAATATTGAAATGCAAACAAGCCGCCAGCATGCCACATGATGAGTACTCGCTGAGATTTAGTGGGTATTCTGCCTTGCCAGTAAATCTCACACCCCTGATTAGTCCAGATCCGTGTGCTCCACACCCCTGACTGGTCGGGGTGCGTAATGACATTTCCCAGCGAAATAAAAAACTTACCTTAGCCTACCAACTAAACTACTACTCACCTAAACTTTTATATATTTCAATCAAATATTCAAGTTCAAATACTTTCTATAAACTTGTAGTAAATATCAATTGATGTTATTATAGTATTTTTAGGTCTTAATTTATAACACAAATTTATAAAAGAAAATTGTGCAACGCTTTTGAAAACTTAGAAACTAGATTTATCTGTGTTAATATAAATTTAATTAAAATTACTTTTTTCTATATTATTTATATATTACAGAATGACATGTTAGACATTTTCGTACATTTGAATAACAATGCTTTGCTTCCTCATTCAGTATAGTTATCTATCATTTAGTATAGTTGTCTCCTTTCATTAGTAATGGGTAATTAATTAAGCAAAGATGTTGACAGACGGATCAACATACATATTATATATGTTTATCGGTACGCGACCACTAATGGCACAATGTTGCTACAGACAGATTTGTATTTACGTAATCCCTTATAGGGTTGTCAATTTGTCTTAATTGCGTATAATTGCTTGTCAAAGCACGTTACGTCACATAAATCGATAATTATTTGGGAAATATGACTTACTTTTCCTAGTTTTAATTATGTATTTTGAAGTAAATGCTGTAAAAGACCTGTGTTCTTTATTTTGTGTATTGACTAGAACTGAAACGTCACAGGCAGCTGAGTAACACTCCATCGAGTATATTCAACTATGGAAGGGAGAATTATATAGTCAACGCGTTACTGCTATAGTATAATACATCATATAAAAAACATTACTCACAATAGATTGTAGACAATTTTTACACAATTATACAACGAAAACTTTATTTTTTTATGAATATAGAACAAAATAAATAGTATGATTTTGTATTATTAACCATAAGCACAGCCCAAACTTTTTTATATAAGTACGTTTAAAAAGCTCTTTTGAATCGTTGTTACCTTATCTGTTAGTAACTGTTATCGGTTTTGAAAGTTCTACCGAGAACTATATATTCGTTTTCTCGTTTAAACTTTTTTAAATCTATTAAAATAGTGAAATGAGATTTTAATACCAGTTAAAATATTAAGATTGTTTAAGTAGCTACTCATAGCTCAGCGCGCGAGCAATTATATAATTAGCAATGACCGCACATCATTGCAGGTTCGAATCCGGGTTACATCGAGTAAGGTTTATAATATAGTATTATCGAAATTTATTTTGAATTGAGTTATTAATATTTTCAGTTGACATTTAACGTCATATTTAAATGTTGAAGTACTTGTCGAGTGACCTTCAGTACAAACGGTCGGTCAGGTACAACTTAAAGAAACTTAGTTGACCGCCGTTGTGTATAGCAATTTTGGATTTTTATTTGATGTTGAATTCATTTTAGTTGATTTTAAAAGTATGGTGCTAATTTAAGTCAGGGCGTGCGGAAGGGGTAAGTGTTAGACATAGGAGTGTATAATGCAGCCGTTACATGTACATCTCTTAGGTCTTTGCAAATAACGAGTGCAATCTCTTTGTTAATAGCCTTACGAAACGCCTTTCCGGTCACGGGAAAAGTTAAATACAAGCACACTATAAGCACCCATGTTAAACCATTGAATTCCCCTGGGCTGGCTTTCTCCGGCGTGGTAGGGTGCTTGTCGTATCATCTTAACGAAACCCTCCTGGCGCTCAACTGCATGAAGCATGAATAAATATGTTGTCCAACTTACTGTGTTCATTAATTCGAATGTCCTTATAACAAAACGCGAAATTACGAGACACAACAATAGGTAAAGTAACTTTTGAAAGCCCTTAAATGACAATATTATCAATTGAACCGTGGTCATCCTAATGCGGTTTCAGGATTTGAAGTGATTAAGTTTCCAATTGACAACCAATTAATTATTAATTGAAATCCTATTACAAATTTAAAATTACACATCAGTTATTCAAAGTAAAAACAGATAAATTACAACAACCACCTCATTGCTTATGAACATTCAGTCGATACATATATAACAAAACATTGTAACAAATTTATGTTGATTTTTATGTCTTTTTTTAAAGAATTTATATTGATCTAGTCAACGTTGGTTTTATTTACAATGTACAATAATTTGTATATAATACTTTTTAAATTAGCATCCTCTATGAGTATCTAGACTCATTGAAATATAAATCTTTGGGTATATAAGTAGTAACCCATTAACGTCCCACTGTTGGGCACATACCTTCTCACTCATAGGAGAGAGGACTTTTAGGTAAATAACATATTTTCTGTTTATTATGTATCATTGTCTAATCCACTAAACTATCAAATTCTCAAAGCTTATGAAACACTAAAAGTTTTCATACTTACTTAACTGATGTACTTGAGTTTTTCTGGCAAATATAGTAGTTTTAGTGTTTCATTGGCTCTATACTCGCGTTGAAAATTGGAAATACTGCATCAGGTGTGCTGTAAATGATAGGGCATAGCATTTTTTGGCGACATGCCAGAATCTACAAGCTCGTTGAATGTAGATTAGAGAACTATTTAATACATAGCGCACACATTGCGCTTTTTCACTTTCCGGGGATGTAATCTTTTTCATTACATATTATACAACAAAGTCCAAACTGCACGGATTTCGATTTAATTTTCACCCATAGATAGAGCGACTCTTGAGGAAAATTTCAGTATATAATTTGTTAAATTTTTGTGTAAACTGATTGAAATATAGCGATAATTATTGGAAGTATTGGAAGAATCAAGCCTGGGAGCTTTCATTGAAAACGCTGTCTTATCCTTTAGAGATATAACAAAACAATGTATGGTAGGATAATTCCTTTTTTAATGATTAAGAAATAAGTACACGATGGCTTATATATATATTTTAAGGATAATTAACTATATCCATTTAATTTTTCAAAAAAACATCGATATAATACGCGGTAACTGGAAAGTTAGACAGACGGATACAGTATTAATCGTTATCAAGTTACCTTAAGTGAATCATGTAGATTATTATGATCGCTAACACGCATATAATTTAATCGGGTTTTTTGGAGGTATTGGAATAATAATGTTAATGCAAAATAAATATATTGTGGCCTTTGGATTTATCTTCTTTTTATTTATATTTCATTGAACAATGCAATTCGCAGGTGGCAATGGATATAAAAGGAGATCTATGTATATATATTTCATAAACATTGCCTAAAGCATCACATAGTTAAAGAATCCCTTAGCTAAGGGAATACATAACGCTCAGGAGAGATTGATGAAAACAGGCACTAAACTCTCATCACTCTCATTAATGTAGAACATAAAGAAATAATTTAGTTAGGGTTTATTGAACATAAAATTTTTGGATCTCTTTCTTTTGTTTCCAATATTTCTAAACGCCGTGTTTGTAGGGGAAGCAACTGACTTTTTAATTGAAGAAAAAAAATCACCTTCTCCAAAGTGTCTAATTTGAAAAATATTGACTCTAGGAAAAAATTGATGAGGACCAAAATTGTAGTAAATTATATATAATAATATAATAATAATTAATAATAATAATAAATAATAATACATTTTTACTGCACGCCCTCAAGGTGCCCATATTATTTAACATGCTTAATAACTACTGTACTAACTTAATATCTAAGAATAACAAAAAATACGAAATACTGTTAGTTATAGTTCCGAACAATTTTGGTTATAACTTTTTTAAGCATAAAGTTGAAAATATGCGAGTTATTAAATAAACATCACCCTTTACTCCAAGATGGCGTAAAAGTTAAGCTTTCGATGACCCCTATCACTTAGTAAAATTGCTGTAAAAAATTAAAACAATATCAAGTCCCTTTTTTGAATGAGTTTGACACTAACATTTATTTACAATAAATACCTTTTATTCTGTTTTTTCAATACATTGAAGTACAGGTATATTCTCCTAAAAAGTTTAAAGATTCCACGTACGCGTTTAAAATTAATTAGGCCGTATTTCTAGTGTCCACAATTATCATTCTAAATAAATCATTCAAAAGGCCTACTATCTATTGTTTTCGGGCTCAAAACGAAGACAGGTATATTGCAAATGATACGGAGTATCATCTTTTGGCTTAAAGCCAACATTGGCAGCCTTGCTGAATACAGAACGAGGTAAGTGCTCAAAACTTTGACTCTCTGAGGTCAGATATGATGCACACTTTTAATAGTTGAAGACGTCGTGAATGCTGTCTTATATAAGATTTATATATATTTTTATTTCTACTAGCTATGCTGCGTGTTGTTACTTGTTCCCGATCCAGTGGAAATATGGGAATATTATATGATAGTTTTGAAGATCTCGTGATGAGAGAATAAGTAGTGTGCTCTAAATCCGTCTTCGATTTGGGAACTATCAGTTAGTTGGAAAATATTTTTCAAAATCGCTTCTATCATAAACAGCTACAGGAGTCCATTCATAAACACCTGTAAAGACGGATTATAAGCATGTATAAACTGACCCTGGCGATGTCATCCGCGTAGTTCCGGGTCCCGTAGAACATTGCGATTGGAGTCATATTGCTAAATTTTAAGTTAAACTTGAAACATTTTGCAAATTAGTAATAAATAAAAATACTATCTGTTCCCGGTGGTTTTACTCGCCTAGTTCCCGTGAAAATATGGAAAAAAAACATAGCGTATTGTCGATCTAAGCCATTCTGGAATCCACCTGAAGACACGCAAATAATTTCAACAAAATCGGTACAACTCTTTAGCTGAATTATATATATAAAATTGCTCGTGTACAAAATGCCTCTACTCTCATGATTTATCTCAGAATTCTGTCGTTAACTAAGTTAGGTAAGGAGCAAATAAATTTCTTCGCGCATCAAGTCTCATTTATAAGAAAACGATTTTTTTCTATTTAGAAAGTCAGATATTTATTATTTTCTATTGAGAAAGTCAGGAAAGGAATCTTTTCTGTTGGGAAAGTCAGGTAGAGATTCTTTTCTATTGAGAAAGTTAGGTATTGATTCTTTTTTATTGAGAAAATCAGGTAAGGAATCTATTCTATTGAGACAGTCTGTTATAGATTCTTATCTATTGAGAAAGTCATGTAGGGATTCTATTCTATTCAGACAGACAGGTATAGATTATTTTTTGTTGAAGAAGTCAGGTATCAATTCTTTTCTATTCAGTAAGTCAGGTAAAGATTCTACTGAGATAGTCAGGTAAATATTCTATTATATTGAGTACGCCAGCTGTAGACTCTTTTCTATTAACAATGTCATGTATGGATACTTTTCTCTTGCGGAGAAATGTTAAGAGCAGTTTTCTATTATTTTTTATTACATCTAAATAAGTAAAATATCTGGAATTCAATTTATTTTTACGTTAAAAGTTGCAACTTGTGAAACTGTATTCCTTTACAGCCTTCGTCTTCTCGTTTGATAGGCTATTATAGATTTTATGATTTCAGACATAAATTTAAAAATGCAATGCAGATATTACTATAGGTGTTGGTGCAAATTGAATGAACGTCATTCCCGGAGGTATTTCACTTTGCTGCATTTTCTTTTAAGTATACCTTAAAAATATAATGATGGTTTTGCAATAGGACGACAGCTTTCACTTAAATTGAAAGCTTCTTAGAGAAATATTGAGGGAAATGTTATTAATAACTATGATATTTTGATACGATTTCAAAAGGAATACAAACTTTTAAAAAATTTTTCTACAAAAGAGATTTTTGGGTGGAAATAATGTCTATATTTTTACACAGTTATATGGCTCATAATTTCCATCTTAATAAGTACCGATAAACACATTTTAAATATGTTATTAAACTTCGAAAATTTCAGTTTGAAACTTTTAACTTCTATCATTAATTCACCTCTTATATAAAATCTTGTTTACATTTTGAATGGTTAATAAATGCTTTTTTTTAGCTTGTAGTGTTTGCATTAAATGTAATTATAAGTTTTATTAGGAATTGACTTTATTTTTTAAACTACTTGATATATTACGAAATTGTATGCCATACATTATTTACATTGAATAACATAAATAAATACAATTAAAGCAAACTATTCAGAATTAGTTATTTATTTTCTCGTATGTTTTAAAACAAAGACAGATTAATATTTTTATTTATACAAGTAGGCTTTTACAGCACCTTTGAATTGTCTAATATGTTTTTACACGTTATTTCCGATATTATAGAACAACTTAAAATCTCTAAGGTTTATTCGCTCCGTGTTCTAAGAAGAGCCCACAACAAATTTTGTTTACTTAGATATTACATGGATTTGTTATTGTCTAAGCAATCCTTCAAATTGAGTTTTCGATCGGCTTTGTATTAATATTAAAAGTTTTTATTAACAGCCAAAGGATTATTATAATATTCCTTTTAATCTATGTACACATAATAAAACATAAAAATAATTTCACCCCATTTATAAGCCTGGATCATCATTGACTATTTAAACATGACGCTTATATTAAATACAGTAGAAAATAGTTTATCTATGAAACACTGTCACTTATTAAATGCTTGAGGCAAGATAAGTAACACTATTTTCCAATTTTTCAAAATTATATCTCACATTACTCTTCTCGTGACACAGATAGAATGTATCTTGTTCTCATATACTACCATCATTTATACCCATTTGTAAAACTCCCCACTCGAAAAGTTCGTGCGTACAAAGTACACATGTTAGATTTAAAACTTTTTTGTTAGACAGTTAGATATTCTCCGCAAATCGCACAACGTGATAAAAAATATAGGTATATAGTAGTAAGATAACAAATATAACAATAGTGATCTCTAAAACTATGCTTGTTTTTTAAAACTATCCAACGTGTGTCTTAAACTTTCATTAGAAAGGAAATATTTCGGAGATGGTTTCAGATCACTAATCGTATTCATTGACTCATCATGATTTGTTCAAAAATATTCGTTAATCAATTTATTCAGGGATGAATTGAACTAAGCACAAATACCGCCGAACTGTTGCTGCCTCATTGGTCAGCATGTTCGGGTACAGGCAAAAGAAATCAAATCGATTTTGAATTTTCTATTGAGATTTATTCAATATTTTCCCGAAGTTGGGAAGTTGGCGGTGTTTTCCATTCCCGTGTCTTCGAGAGTACGTTAAACTGTCGGTCCCGTGCCTGATCTCTCTCCGGTCGTATCAGATTGCAGAATAGAGAGTGCGTTTGTGTACTTTGTCTGCCAACCCGCAGGTGAGCAGGGTCTTTGGTTTAGAAACCCTCTCTCCTATGAGTGAGGAGGCCTGTGCCCAGCCGTGGAATGTTAATGGGCTGCTACTTAACTCCTTTAACAATGTTAGTTAGTATGTAACAATTTTTCCACTGCATACGCCGGTGACACCCCGTAAACAGCTAGTATGAAACAATTTAGGAGTTGGATAAAAATACGCTAGGGCTTTAATGCCCTTATCTAACGCGTTATATAAGCCAAGCCAAGATCACCCACGTAGTTTGTCCAAAGCGACACACGGCCGTGACGGGTTATATTTCAATAATACCTATCAATTAGTAACATATTTTTTTAAATACTTTGTTAGGCGATCCGACCGATCCTTTAGACCCGATTCTACCGACTGCGCCAAGTAAATGTCGTGGATATTATTATAAATAATATATAAAGAAGCGAGTGCCTTTATTGCAATTCGAAAAGTGGTTTAAGCCAAAATTAATTAGTTCGTTTAGTTCACGATTTTATGTTAGACCAAATCAATCCATTAATATATAGACCGGCAACCTTTCCTTATAAAAGACCCAGAAATATTATCAGGATAATGGTGCGGATAACATTTTATTTAATACACACAATCTTTTAGATGAATCCAATGTTTACATTTTAAAGTTTTATATTATTATTTATATTTGTATGCCTGCGAGTAGCATGTGGCCCGTTTAGATCAGGGGTAACCAACCAGCAGCCCGAGGGCCTCAGGTTGACCGCCTCTGAACTAAATTACCGTTGTTTATTAGATAAAGGGTAGCCAATTATCAGCCAGGGGTTGCAGGTTGATAACTACTGGACTAAAGTACATTTTAGTCCTTGATTTAAAATACATTACATTTAAACCTAATGTTATAAGGATTTATGTGGTTTTTTGATTCGTTCGTGAGCGGATAGTGTAGTTGTGGGGCAGAAAGAGGCTCAAAAATCGTGATTATATATATAGTCAGCTGGGTTGATGTAACCCAAAACCACTTAGTTTTTTGTCACTTATATAGGATATATGTAAAAGAAAAATTTTGTTTTCGCAAAATAACGACATTTACAAAACTGTCTGTGATTTCTCTGTTCTGTTAAGAATCTATATAAAGCAACAGTTCGCAATTGCTTACGCTTATTAATATAAAATTATTTTTCAAGTAAATTAAATATAAAGTAATTCACTTAAGTTATGTTTTCATTTGCGTCGTTTAAAAGTATTTTTATCTTAAGAATTTGGGTCGATTAATTTATTACTTATAATAATTGTTTTTAATCAAGTCATTACATAATAGAGGACTTATCAGTCTGTGTGTAGATTGTTAGGCTTACGTAATAGCTTACGTTAGCCTGATAAGGGTCTAGACAGCCTGTTGCCTAACGTACACTATGTCATTTCCTGTCAATTTACAGATAAATAACAAAATGTAGGCTAAACCTTATGTAGGATTAACTTTTTTTGATTGCTGACATGTAAGCGCTTAACTGGACTCAAAGATGGTCTTTCGGTAATCTGGTGAGAGGTTATTTACTTCTTATGGTTTTTATACAGCATCGAATCATAACACAAATTTTTTGCTCGGCGGCAAGTCTGTAGCTGCGAGTACATCTGGTAGCGCTGAATCTAACGATGACCAGGTCCGGAAGATAGAGTATTGATCGAAAAGTGAAGCCAACACCTCGGGTCCCCCACTGCAGGTGTGAATACGGTGGCAGCTATCCGTCCTTACCTGGAGAACTGGATCATTAGGCGGCATAAATCCCTCTCCCTTGTCTGGTGCAGGTGCTGACCGGGCATGGTTGCTTCGGCAAGTATATGCACCAGATATGTCTTGAAGAAACGCCCTTCTGTGATGAGTGTGGTGCCACTGTAGATGCGGTGCACCATGCGATGGCAGAGTGTAAGAGTGGGCGCCCCAGCGGCGTATCTTATTGACACTGGTCGGAGGAGATCTCCCACTGGAGAGCATAATCGATGTGATGCTCACCAGTGAGTTTGGATGGACTAATTAATTCCCTCCCCGTCGAAGGAGGCTGGGTGGCAATAGGCGCTGGTACGCGCTCCACTATTCTCCTCAGTAAACTGTAGACTGTCATAGTCGGCATCACCCGGGTCACTAGACTGGAATGCGAAATGGGGCCCACTAGAGATCCCATCCAAAGATGACGAGGGATGCGCTGAGATTTAGTGAGTGTTTTGGTTACTCGGTGAATGTCACATTCCCAATTGTAAGAATTCCTTCTTCTTCCGGAGTGCGTAAAAGCACTTCCCAGCGACAAAAAAGCATTTGCTGGTGAGGTCGTAAAGGCACGGCTAAAGACTCCCTTAAATCCAGACACTGACAAATTAGTTATAGTAACGTATAATTATTTTTATTTATTTAATTTCGACATGTGAATTTTTATCCACTAAAGTCATTAGGGCAATAATAAACTAAATTGTTTTGAGGTAAATGTAAGTTACAGCCTTTTAACGTCCCATAGCTTGGTATACAGGAGTGAAGGTTTCTATAGTAAAAACCCATGATACTCTCCCACTTTAGGTTGCCGGGGAATACATACCTCAGAATTGCTCTACAAATGTGCTGGTTTCCATCTATTACCTTCTTTATGACTGATAAGTGCAATGATCAATTTTATGCTATAATTATTCTTTTGCTGACAGGTTAGCGCTTGAATATAATCTCACCTGTAAGTAGGTGATGATACAGTCTAAGATGGAAGCGCGATAAACTAGAAAGATCAAATGTACCACTTATAGTTTCTACACAGCAACATACTCGTATACCGGAACACAAATCTTTTTCCTGGACAGTACGTCCTTGCTGATAGAGTAACGAGCCACGATCGAAGCCTCCCACCAGGCCAGACTCAGACAAATTAGAAAGAGCAATTTCTTAAATTTGTACTGCCGGGAATTGAATCCGGGATCTCTGCTAGCAAAGCGAGTAATCGCACCATTGCGCCAGCAAGATCATCAAAATTAGGCATTATGAATTCTTTCGATTAGTTTACACTCTTCCTTTATACCAGGTGTTAGAAGACCGCTTCCGAAAATGGAGACATACGATGGCACTAATGACACTGATGGTGGAACGGAAAAAAATCGATGCTGACTAAACGTTTTAATATTTTTTTTATAAACAGGATTGTTTTCTTTCCGTCCCCTCACCAAAGGTGTCATTATTTCTATCATCTGTCTTCGTTCTTGGAAGCAGTTCTCCTTACACCTTGTATATGTTGTACAAATTTTCAATCGTCCATATAATGCTATTTAATTGATCCAGTTAAGTTCAAAAACACTTTATGTGGAGCAGTAGTCCTCGTTAAGACAGTTGTTTTTTTATTTTCATTAATTAATTAAGATTTTTGCAAATAGCTTTCATTCTCTGAAAAGTAAGAACTTATTAATTTATCATAGTTGATTTTGTCACTTATAAGGGAAAGCTTTTATAACTTTGACACACAAAGCTGCATCCAATAATATATATTTGTAAATATTTTCAATAAGCTCTCCGAAAAGCATAATGATTTTTATATAAAGCATTACTTTTTGTATAAATCGAATACTTTTAGTATAGAGAATTTATATTCACATATAACATTTCGAAACATAATACAAAATTCATTTTAATGCAAAATAACTAAAAATAATCCGTCGGATCAAATATAAATTGGATCGCAAACAACGGGATACTCCTGTAATATAGAGGGCAATATTAATTTACTGAGGGATCTGGTTGTAATATCATATAATCCGATGAACTAGCAAACACTGTAGTCTACGCATACATTTAATGGTATTTATTAATTAGAGAAATTTCATTAATCTCCAATTATCCTTAATAAAAAAAGTAGCAAATCTGACACTGTTTTCTCTTATTAGTTCACATAGTCTCAATATGTCATTCAACGGGTTTGATTTTAAAAATGTGTAACGACAGTAAAATTTGTTAGTGTTATAATACTAAGTACTTCACTCTACCAGATGTGATGATTCTTTCGTAGGTTTATTCGTGGGTAAAGAATTTATTCCCATAAGAATTCCAAATATAAATTTGCTTAAAATGAGATACAATTGCTTGAATTGCATTGGCCGCATGCACACACACAGTAAAAGTGTAAAAACTATAAAATCAGGTAAGGAAATATAATAAAAGAGATTTAAACTTAATTAATACCCAATGGGATCTCATTTCTAATATAGTCCTTAAGATCTCTCTTCAATATATTTATTGTGTTTTCAGTTTTAGTGCCTCTAGTAGATTGTTATGTAGATGATTTACATTATAAAATATATGTTTTACGATTTATAAGTATTGTAAATACCTATTTGCTAGATTTAAAGCTATATGAGTCTGACATTAGAAAACATGGTTCAAAATAAATAAAATAATTATCATAAAGTCGTAGACAATCACTATGAAAATGATATTAGTAATTCCATCTATTTATGATTAGATAGTTTGGGAACAGAGAGAATGAATGAAAGGTGACTGACAAAAAGGATATATGAGTCAAGAGTGAATGGGAAAGTTAAAAGGGGAAGACCAAGGCCAATGTTCCTGGACTAAATCCAGGAATTTTTAAAAAAGGGTACTGTAAACCGACGAACTTGTATCAAGGGTTTAATGAGAATGAAAGAAGCGAAGGAGATATGCAAGGATCGTGGCAAGTGGAAGGACGTGGTCTTTGCCTTCCCCTATGGGAATAATGCTATGTATCTATTTAATTATACGTTAAAATCTTTGGTATCATAATTTTTGTTCACTTTTTTAAGAATGCCTATAGATCGCCTTAGAAGGTAAAATAACCTACAGTTTATCAACGTCACACAGCGGGGCACAGGCTTCTTTACTCATAGTCAGAGCATAAGGCCACCACGCTGCTCCATGTCGGCTTATACACCCCCTAGGATATAGTAAAGTAAGTAGCAGCTTACTAACGTCCCACTGTTGAGCGCAGGCTTCCTAACGCACCACCAAGGGTGGGCAGACTACACAATCAAAACTACGTAGACTACTCTCTAAATATGTAGATTTCCTCACAAAGTTTTTATTAACCGAAAAGCACGATGATGAATTTTCACAATGATTAATGCCCAGGATTGGAATCCAAGTGCTTATTCATGGAATTATCATGGTTCTTCATAATTTTTTGTACATAATACACATTTCAATTAAATAAGAAAGAAAAGGTATTTCCCTCGTGATTTTTTTTCAATTTCATGCAAACGAAGTCACGTGAAAGTGCAATTTTTAAAATGTAAGTTCAACCATTACAGCGGGTATAATCAAACGATTTTGCATTTCCAAAAGCGAGCAGTTAAAATGCAGTGCGGCAGCTTCGAAAATAGACGTTTATAAGTTTAAGCTCTTTTTCATAGTTTTTCCGATAGAAAGTTTAACATTTTAAAGAGGCAAGTTTAAAAGAGGAAATTTTAAAATCTTTAACTGATACTTTTGAAGATACTCTAACATTTTATCGTTGAACAAACAAATATAGTGTCGTCTTATATAATTTTTATAACTTCGCTAGTGTGTTGATGCACTTGCAAGCAGAGTAATAACATTTTGCAGGTTACTACTTGTTTTCTTCCCAGCATATGTATAATTCTGTACGTGTGTAACTAAACTCCTAACTAGCTGAACATTCATATTGTGTGTGTATTCAGGTAGGATCAGGAATGCTTTAGAGTGACAATAACAAATTTCCTATATTTTCACTTGATTGGGAATTATGTGGGTGACATCACAGGGAACAGCTAGAGTTCGAATTTCGATAGGTCAAGTTTTGGACATCGTATTAAATTTTTGCTAGGTCTGGTCTGATCTGGTCTGATCTATGTCTGGTTTGATCTACCAGCAAAAAAGTACCATAAAAAAAAAGATTTACGTTCCGTTACATGATCGGAATATTTCAATCAAAAAATATGATGCACATAAATCCTCTGTTATATAATATGATGTTATATAATGTTCTAAAAATTTCAGGGGAAGTCCTTGCAACTGTCCATCGGCGCAGGACAGCAGCGAGGGCTCAAGGCCTGCGGCCTGATGCCGATGAGGTCCATCGGATCAGGGTCCTAGCTGACCAGGCTCTGATTCAGAAGTGAAAGGACGACCTCGGGTCCCCAGCGGCGCGCGTGGCAGTCGAACTCTTCACCTGGACCAATGGCTCTCCAGGGGGCACGGGACGCTTTCTTACAAACTGGTGCAGATTCTGACTGGTTATGGTCGTCTCGGAAAGTTCTTGCACCAAATCGGCCGAGAAGAGTCGCCCAACCCATGAGTGTGGTGCAGCTATTGACTTAGCACACCGCACAGTGGCAGAACGCGCAGACTGGGGACCTCAGCGTCACCTCTTGGTGGCACTGATCGGCGGAAATCTCTCGCTGGGGAGCATTGTAGGCGCGATGCCCTCAAGTGAGAGGTGTTGGGTGAGAATGGCCTTCTTCTGCGAGGCCGTAGTCTCGCTAACGCAGGCCCGCGAACGAGAGAGGGAGAATGCAGTAGATGCCCCCTCTCACCGCCTAAGAAGGCGGGATTGTAGGCGGCGTATGTTTGCGCACCTGCTCCCACTTCCATGAATCCTCAGTCGGACTCTAAAGCAAACTCAAAAACTTAAGTTCTTTTGAATCGTCAAAACAGTTCTTTAAAGGCATTTAACATATAAAACTCTTGAATCAATATATGAAACTGGATTCCAATCATTATATACTTTAACTGTATAATAAGCTGTATATGTAAAAGTGCTCTTTACATGTTACTTGAAATTATGTAAAGGTTAGCTCAGATTGTGAAATCACATCATTCAGTAATATGTTCAGCCCGGCTAATATCTTCTTGGCTTTTTATGAAAATAGTTAATCTTGTTTCTTGTATGTAAATTACTTCCTGGTTTTACGAAAATAACATGTATACCGTGACGCTACTGTAAGAATTGTACATGTCATTAAAAGTATTTTAATTGGTGTCCAATTACTAGGATATAAACATTACGTCTATTTTCAAACAATGATCTGAAATTACAGGGCAATTTATCGACGCAAATTGCACCCGAAACAACTGATTTAGCATTATCTGAGGTTAAAGCGAACTCTGTGCGTAAAATTTATTAGCGACATTAAACCGTACCATTATCTTATTAATACAAATTACATGAACGAATAAAATGCAAATAGGTATTAGGTTCAGCCATTATAATTAATAGTTTGGATAGCCAACGATAATTTATAACGATATTAAGCGGATCAGACAGGATTTTGTGGATAATCCGCAGCGATGTTAAAACAATAGCCTGAAAGTTTTAAAATTATCAACCTTCTCTAAGGTCATAGAAAAAGCGTAAATCTTTGAAATATTTAATCTCTTTATTACTGAAAGTTTAGCTTCGCCTTTTTATGCAGGTAAAAATGGTTTCCTTGACGAATTTTAGGCAAATAGAGATTAGATAAAAATAAGTAGCAGCCCATTAACGTGCCACTGCTGGTTTTAGAGCATAGACCCACCACGCAGCTCCACTGCGGATTGGCAGGTACAGTACATACAGGTATACTCCTATTCCTTCACTCTCATAGTCAGATGTGACGGCAATCCAACACAACCGAAGAGAGATCAGGCGCAAAACCGACGGCTTTACGTGCTCTCTGAGACACGGGGGTGGATCACACCGCCAAATTTTTCCCAACTGCGGGCAAATATTGAAAAAATCTTAGTGGAAAGCGCGATATCGATTTCGAATTGGACCGACCCAGGACTCTAACCCAGGACCCCATGTCTGTAGTCGAACATGCTAACCACTAGATCAATAAGGCAGAGATTAGATATTATAGTTAACTAATGTATTTGCCATCTCACAATTACTCTCTCATTATACGATGGGATCGAAAATGTCATGCGAATTGAGGGATAAAAAAAGCTCTCATTGCAGAACATTGGGTATGGTAGCTAATCTCTTATAGGTAAATACCATTTACACAGGAATTATTTCAGTAAACCAGTGCTTTAACAAACTCCACATCCTACCTTTACCGAATTTCACGTGCGGCCGTCAATCTCAAGTAGAGATAAACATGGGTTTTTATAGTGAACCAGTACAGTATCAATATCGCATGCATTCTTTATTGCTTCCCTATGAAATGACAAATCTGACATCTTGGAGAGAGAATCTTATCATGTAAAAATGCTGTCCTTACCGAATTTCAGGCACGGCAGTCAATCTCAAATAGAGATAAGCCTTCTTTACTGGGGTTTTTATAGTGAACCAATGCAATGCAAAATGAAACTTTATTACTTCTAGATAGGATGTCATTTCCAATACGACCGGAAAGAGTATCTTAGTGTTGTGTATTTATAACACTAAGATTACAATATACGTCGATGTCACGGACGGAATCAAAAAATCTTTCGTAACGTATACTTTAAAATAAAAACGGACAAGCACCTTGACACCGCGAAATTCACATTTTATTACGATCAAATAGCAGTTTCTTTGCCAACTCTTTCAATCAGCGCCTAAATAACACTCCTTCCTCTGAAAACCTAGAAAACAAACAAGAAAAGAGATTAATCATAATTTATCTGCGTAGAAACATTTGAAATACATGACGGTATAAATTGTTAAAAAGTACAAACTATTTAATGATTGGCAAGTATAAATGGCAAGACAATTATTAAATTTCATAAACTATACATATATTAGAGTCAAGGAAATAATCAACGTTACGTTATATGAATGAAAAATTGATATTCAAAGATAAAAAAACAACTCAAAAGATTAAAATAGATAGATAGTATGCTTTATTGAATACCATAACACAATAATAATACAACGACTTAACTTAAGTAATTCTAGTGTACAATGGGCGGTCTTATCGCTAGTTAGCGATCTCTTCCAGACAACCCAACATGTTCTTCCAAAATAGATATTCTTCCAAATCTTAAAATGGTTTAGCTTTAAACTTTTATCAATTAAATATACTGTCCTTCCTGAACGTCGGAGAAGACGCCAAACCCCCTGTAGAGATTAACCACCTGAGTAAGGGTCATTTAAGTATACTTGTACACTCTCATACAATTTCTATTACTCTTTAACTTTTTAATGAGACGCAAAGTTCTTTATGGTGCTCCTACCCTGCTGTTTAACAATGTTTACAAACGTTTTCACTATGTTAGAATTTGTTAGATGCTTTACAAATATTGACAACACCTGAGAATATGACACCTGTTACGCAAGCCCCTGCTACCGCGGTCCGCGCCTAGTGACAGAGCGCGTCGGCACGAGGCGCAAACGCAGCAGTTTACGCCGGTGACGCAAATCCAGGTCGCCTAGCCCGCGAGCCCCCGCGAGCTCACGGCACTTAGAGATCTTACATCGATCGTTTAGGACGTAGTTTTAATTAGATATAGTTTTTTTTTTTTTCTTTTTTTTTAATTAATAAATCTTTTTTTAAGCAACAGTTTGTAGTTGTTTGCACCCCCTAGCTGCCCCCGAACGTAATTCACCGGCATGCATTTTAATATTTTGTTTATAAATGTTTACTAACATTACCTGACATGAAAACATTTTTAACATTGTGATTAAATGTTTGTAAGAAAATGCTACACATGCTATACAATGCTATACATTTTTAAGCAACAGTGTAGCAGCACCATATCTCGAACAATATCACCATGAAATAACAATATTGCACTACTACATTGCGCTGCATTATCGAATTAGAAACAGAAGGTTGACATGGAAAATCCTGGTAAACATTATAGGTATTTTAACCAGTTCTAGAAATGTCAATAAATAATGGGAATATCGATTTCGAAAATCGATATTGAGTTTTCTATTAAGATTTTCTCAATATTTGCCCGAAGTTGGGAAGTTGGCGGTGTGATCCACCCCCGTGCCTCGGAGAGCACGTTAAGCCGTCGGTCCTGCGCCTGATCTCTCTCCGGTCGTGTCGGATTCCCGTCACATCGGACTATGAGAGTGAAGGAATAGAGAGTGCACTTGTGTACTATGCCTGCCAATCCGCAGTGGAGCAGCGTGGTGGGTCTATGCTCTAAAAACCCTCTCTCATATGAGGGAGGAGGCCTGTGCCCAGCTGTGGGACGTTAATGGGCTGCTACTTACTTACTTAATGGGAATATGTATAATATCATTTGATAATAGTTGAAACGTAGGTACTTTGGAGTCCTAATAATGCGGCCGAAGAAGTTGAAGGTTCTTTGTTGGCAGATTATGGAGTACCAAGCATTCCCTTACGCCTTATCAATTAATTATAAAGTCGGTTAAAATACGCGTTACGACCGCAATACGGAACTAATAAATAATTCATACAATTAAATGCTACTTTGCGGAAATTCAAAGTTTCTTGAAATATAATCCGCGTTTCTCAACCGTTAATTATATTGTTTACTTATTTGTTTTACGGCGAAAAATTAAGCATTGAACAATAAGCGTTTGAATTTGTAAACGATTTGCATTGCCTTAATAAATTACCACGTCGTCTAAAATTCAGTTTTTTGTTACTTATAGTACATTTGTAAAAATATGATATACTAGCTGTAATCATGACTTCGTCAACGTGGAATAGTGTTTTTTAATATCAAATAAGACACATAGCATAAATACTTTTGTGAGTTCTTTATCAGTGTTTAACTGCAAAGAGCTTATTGCCTTCTCTGAGGCTCTAAACTTTAGCTTTCGAGTAGTTTTGGCGTGTAAAAGTGACAGACTGAGATAATTTCGCATTTATGATATTAGTAAAGATTGTAATTACACCCTTGAGGGTAAAACTTTCATAAATTTTGAACGGAGTATTTATATATTATCTAATCAACAGCCAGAAATAGGTTTTAAGCTTCTCGGTCTAAAAATGACGTTACATTCATCCCTCACAACTCTTTTGTAGCATTAAAGAGTAGTTTATATTCTTTTTTAGGCTATAGACTAGGTGTGTACCAAATTTCTTTGAAATCGGTTCGGTAGTTTTGGCATGAAAGCGCGTTAAAGAGACTTAGTTAGTTACTTTCGCATTTATAATATTAGGAAGGAAGGATTTTCCTAAGACGGAGAAATTCGATCCATAGGCGTTAGTGACCACCTACATTGAAAACGGAACCGCTTCATTTGATATTGTAAAAATAATACGTTTATATGAATAGAAGAATGATTATTTTGACAGCCCCAATTGACGGTAAACTCTTTTTGTAGACCTTTGCAATTTTGAGTAATTTTTATGACTTTATCGCCTCGTTTATCAACCTAGACCACCGTTTTTCATAAAAAAAACATATTATTAGTAAAATACATAGTATAGTGACAATTTTACATCAATAAATAGGATTTTATACTCGACTCTTCATACGTAGGGGCTGTCGATTTGATTTTCTTTCTCGCAAAACATAAATGACAGATTTAAACGAAACGTCACAATACAATAATTTATGATAGCGCATAACGTCTTGGCTATCTTCTATAAGAACCATTTTATTTATTTATTAAGAGAGTCGTGGTCGATGTACATTTTAGTAAAAGTTATCATATGCAGAATGCATTAACAATTTTAAATGAATTTAATATTGTTGCCAAATCCAAGGTAAGTAAGCTTATATAATCAACAACACAAATAATAGATAATGTCACTTAAAAATATTACAATATTTGAATTGAAGGGCAAAGTTTTAGATGGCGTTTGTAATAAAGGCCTACGTTTACATTAACTTGGGTAAAAATCTGGACGGAATCAAAGACCTAAGTTAATAAAACATTTTTATCGCGAATAAATTTTGACAAAGCCTTTAATACCTAAATCGGTTGAAATCGAAATCAGCCGCGTCGAGAAAAAACAATAAATTCCAAAGACAAAGAAGTGAGACAAAAAGAAAAATCCGAGCTTTCAATAACGAATACCGTCTGAACTTTTAATGGGACGAAAAACTATTAACAATGGCTGAAGTTCCGAAGAAATTCTGGAGACACGAAACCAATCGATCACCTTTAATCTATATAAAAAAAAAACAAAGAATTCGCTGAAACTTACGTCATGGACAATGGAATCTTGCTCAATTACATGTATTTGTCTTTACTGTTTTATTTTCTATTAGCTGTTTCTCGTTTTACTCGCATAGTTCTTGATCCCGGGAGACTATGGCGAAAGCTGTTCTTAGTCGTATTTCAAGTCAATCGGGTGTAATTCTTTTCTAAAATAATAATAACTGAAGTTATTCTTTATAACATAAGTTATCTGCCAGTGAAAGTCTCGTAAAAATAGGTCTTTAGAATGAAGACCCAACATGATATTTTACTGCTGGTACAAATATCTTAGAGCTGCTCCCAGGATATGCAGGTTTCCTCACGAAACTTTTCCCTCACTAGCACAGTGTTAAATTTTGAATAACTATTAGGCATAAGTTACTATTATAAAGAGTAACTTATCGTAGACTGTCCGAAATTCGATCGTATGACCTATTTAACCAAGACTTCAAATGTTTAACTACTGCATCATCACGTCTTTTAAGTAGCTGCCAACTGTTTCTTTTATCTCACCAACAGGTTTTACGTTGGATACATTTTATACAGAGAATATTACCAAAAGTTATTACTCTAAATGCATCTATGAGAAGTACTTTTACATATTAAATCTTCTGTATTTTCTAAATACCTTACAGCTTACTAAAACTGCCTCATTGGTCTAGTTAGCATGTTGGACGACAGACATGAGGTCCTGGGTTCGAGTCCCAGGTTGGGCCAATTCGAAATAGATATTGAGTTTTCTATTAAGATTTTCTCAATATTTGCCAGAAGTTAGGAAGTTGGCGGTGTGATCCACTCCCGAGCCTTGGAGAGCACGTTAAGACGTCGGTCCTGCGCCTGATCTCTCTCCGGTCGTGTCGGATTCCCGTCACATCGGACTATGAGAATGAAGGAATAGAAAGTGCACTTGTGTACTATGCCTGCCAATCCGCAGTGGCGCAGCGTGGTGGGTCTATGCTCTAAAAAACCCTCGCTCCTCGGAGTGAGGAAGCCTGTGCCCAATAGTGGGACGTTAATGGGCTACTACTCACTACTAATATTTATTATTAAATACTGTTCCCGTTGATGTTATCCGCTTAAATGCCGATCTTACGGAAATATAGGAAAATCCGATATTTATCGAATCTAGCTTAGGAGGAGTTCAGTCACATACATACGTGCAGAACTATATTTATAAAGGTAAGTCTTAACCTTAGTAATCCCTGTAATAGTCAGTATATCCTACTAAGTTACTCACACTGCTATTGGTATGTAGGTCCACTGGTATTCGCTCAAATCCCTTGTAAATGTCAATGAGGAGTTTAGTTCTCGTAAATCGAACTCGGCCATGTCTCGTATATTAAACAAGCTATGTTGGCTGCAGTATTTACGTTCGGGTACAATTTACACTTTTACGCGTTCATACGGCATAAAATTTTCTTTAAAAGAAATATATAAAAGAGGAAAAATGAGAAAGAAACACGTTAAAAAGCTTGCTTTCTAAAAACACCAAGTTAACTAATTTAAAAACAAACACATGTCAGAAGTGAAATTTCTTTGGCAAACAAATTTTTGAGTCTTGTTTATATTTATACAAATCTAAAACTTTAGATTTCTGAGACTTAGAGGAAAGGAATTTAATTGTCATTAAATTATTAAAATAACTTTTTGTCTCTATGACAAATAATTGATTAAACTTTGTTTTGGAATTTAAAATTGAGAAAACAGTTTTTATTTTATATTTTATCAAAAATAGTATTTTAAATTATTAAATGATGAGTGGTAGATTCATTGGCACATGTTCAAAATTATCTAACCTTCAAACGGATTAGCATAATAATCGCTGCACATTTTCGTGACGCCAATCACGCGATTCATCTGTAAAATTTTTACTTTCATGCGCCTAAAGAAGTTTCACTTCAAAAAATAAATAACTGATTTAGTTTCACTTATCTCGCAATTCTAAAATGATTTTAAAAGTCTCTAAAATTAAACATTTCTCTCTTTTAGAGCGTATTTTAATAGCATTGTTTATTTACTGCAAAAATATCAAATATAGACACAGTTTTAACTTTATTTTACTTATATGTAAAATCAATAATATCAGGCACTTTACATTTTGTACTAAAAATAATAGCATACAATAAATATATTTATTTATACGAGTTAAGATTTACCATTCAGCTAAATCTAATTCGCCCTTTTAGCTCTGTCAATTTGTGATTCTATTTATTATTTTTACTTATAGTATTATGGTAAATTACTAAAGATTTAGTTACAGTATACACTTTTAAGTATGAAATACATATATTTTGCAAATTTTAAAATAAGCTTAAGGTAGGAAATGTGTGGGTTTATCCTTATTTTGGGTGTCATGTTATCGTTGTATCATTAAGCATACGAACACTCTAATGTCGACTAGCAATTAAATTGGATATTAAATCCTATAACAATGCAATTTCATGGACAATTCACGTTGTTTATTATTAAACCTTGATAGTTCATCAATTTACTGTAAACTTACCGATATTTGTGATCAGAATAAATTTTACCTGCAAAAGAAAAAAAATGTTATCACTAATCAGTACGATGAGTTTCTCCTATACAAAATCAAAATATTCTTTATTTAAGTAGGCTCAAAAAGCACTTGTGAATCCTCGTGAGTCTGTTTGTCGGTTATAAATCTACCACCAGTTGGAAAAGTTGATCGCACTGGGAATAAACCGACAGTAAACTTCGCGGTTACTATTTTTAAGATAGTTTTGTATGTTGCTTTTGTGAGTATCTGGAATCAAGTCCAAACATTTATATCGCTTAAATAATCTTCAACATTATACCCATTACAATATACCTTTTGTAAAAGGATATTTTTGACATATTACTTAAAATTATTTGAAGGCAAATACGAAATCAATTGCGGCATCTTTTTATAGAAGCGTATGCACAAGTATGCTTTTATGTCTTGTATTTTGCTCTTCTAGGTATATAAGTGAATATTATTACGGTTATATATAATGTTATATAATATACATTGCGATAGCATGGATGGTATGGATGGATGGATTCATGTTTCTTTGAATTTTTCTCTTAAAGAAGCACGAGATCCCAATTCCCAAATATATCACCATATTGTTGAAAATTATTAAATTGTTATGAAAGAATAGTAAACTATTATCACCTGTTACTTATTCATGGTTTTTATAAACAGAGCCGATCGATTGGAATGTATAAGTGCTCGTAGTGTTGGAAAGTTCGCGATAAAACACACTGTTACTTTGTTTGTGAGACGTGAATCATTGCTTCTGTATTTGTATTCTTTTGGAAGAAAGGAAATTATCCAGATATGAATTTTAAAAACTATCTCCTCTATGGAGTAATTGTTTCTCTGGCACAAGTCTTAGAGTTAACAACGAGTGGGAAAAATGAAGGAAAACGTAATTTCTATTTAATTTAAGTTCGGAATACTAAAAGGTTTCTATTGTACCAAGTTATCAATATTCTATCCATATAGACTTATACGTAACTATCTACACAAAGTATAAATGTCAGAAGTGAAACTTCTTTGGCAAACTAATTTTTATGTCTTGTATCTAAAGTTGTGAATTTGTATATTTATACAAATTCGGAACTTTAGATTTCCGACACATAGAGGGATATATATTAGGAATTTTATGGATTTAATTGTCATGAAAATATTAAGTGTCGAAAATTAATACAAAAATTTATTGAAATCTCAAATGACGAATTGTAAATAAAAACGCCACGTGTTTTACGTCAATATCAGAAATTATTAAATTTTGCTGTTGAATTTAAAATTTAGAAAATATAATTTATGAAATATTTTTATTTTATATTTTGTAAAAGAAAGTACATTAATTAAATTATTAAATGACGAGTGGCAAAATGTTATTTATAAATATAAAAACTGTCTAAACTTCAAACGAATTAGCATAAAAAAAGCTGCACATCTTTGTGACGTTAATCACGCGTTTTATCCGTAAAAAATTACCCTCATGTGCCTAAAGATGTTTCACTTCAAAAACATTAGAACATCTTTATTTTTCCATACAACTCGTCAGCTACAAAAAAACAATGAAAAATCACTTTAAAAATAAAATACATATAAATCTCAGGATTTAAAAATATGTATGTCCATTCTATTAGATAAGCAAAAACATTGGTTCTACCAAAGGTCGTGTAGAGCCTTTAGCATTCATTTTTGCAAGGTTACTTACTATAAAGGGACGCGTAGAAATTGGCCTAAAATAACACATTTTCCTATTCCATCTCGTGTCCCTTCAGATATCCCGAAATGTTATGTAACCAAAGGGAACACACATACAGACGTATATATATATACAGAAGACTATTGGAGTGACATCCATGATAATATCAAAGGAATATTTAGGTTTGGAAACCCTTCTTTTATAGTAGTCTATCGAAAGGATGTCGTAAATTCTACAGTATATCTGGAGTAAAAGAAGGATCAATAAGTGTTTGAATTGAAACTTCTTTAGATTGGCTTATTTTTAGGTGAAACGGGTGTTTGTTTGAATTATATCAGACGAAAATATCTGGCGTAGTTTCACGAATGCTGCTCAACCGAGTTGGATTCAGCGGTTGACCTCCTCGAAATTGGACCTAGCTGGACTATATGTCCCAGGTATGTGTACTCGTCAACAATTTCGAGAGCCGAGTTCCCAACGATGACTGGGTGTGGCGGCACATGGATTTTAGAGATAATTTTCGTCTTATTCATGTTCATTTTCAGGCCCATCTGTTGAGAAACTCTGCTGAGGTCGTCGAGCATTGTATTGAGATCTTCGATAGGCTCTGCCATAATGACCACGTACGTCATCAGCAAACCGTAGATGAGTGATGTACTCGCCGTTGATGTTGATGCCCAGTCCGTTCCACTCCAAAAGCATAAAAACGCTACACATCTTTGTGTTAACGCGTTAAAATTACCTTCATGCGCCTAAAGAAGTTTCACTTCAAAAACTTAACTTTTAAATCTGTTGGTATTGAATGAGGCTGAGCTAAATTGTTAGAGTCACTGATATATTTTAATTAATTATTTAATACAACATTATAGACAATAATTTATACACAATTATTTATGTTGTCAATTGTCAATTCTGACGCAGGTTCAAAAGAAAACATCTTGAGGAAACCTACATAACCTGGAACCTGAAGTGCCTTGGTGGTTTTATGGTGTAAAAGTTCCCACTCCTATAAGTGAAAGGGGCTGTGCCCAACTGTGGAACGAGATTAGGCTGCAAATTGTCTTACTTTAGAACTTAATAGTAATTATATTTCGTATTATCCTGGTTTTGATAAAGTATTCACTTCTTTTGTGCATAATGCAGTTACGATTTCACACTCACGAGGGTTACATATCCGAGAATGACAAAAAGTCTTAGAAAGATAGATGTATACTTTATTGAACACCACAGAAATAGGACAAAAGAAAAATACAACAACTTAAAATTAACAAAATTTAGTGTGCAAGTCTTATTTAATACCCAGAAAATAAAACGCACACACGCCTGAAAGAATGTTTGAAAAAAACATTTCAAAACACAATCTCAGTTAGTCTGCGTTATAAAACAGCAAATTTTATAATTAATATTATAAATTTGATGCTTATCTAATATTTAATTTTGGGTACAAATTACGGACGGCGAGTTTAGTATGCATGAAAGGGGATAGCATAATTTAACCAACTGTGTATATAGGATATACATATTAAGGCGGTTTAGTCTAATTGATATTATAAATGTTACCCTAGTTATGTTTCTAAGAGCTCGGGATTACTCAATAATTAATTATACACGTGGATGCGTAGAAAAATAGATTTTAAAATATGGCTTGTTGAACTTCAAATCTGGATGGAATCATATCAATCATATATATAACTAACTGAACCCTCGTAACTTTAGATTTGAAGCCGTTCTTGAGTACCATCATCAGACGTACATTAGAATCAGAGTGTGGAAAAATAAATATAATTTGACGATTCCAAAGTGCTGTAATATGCCTATTTGAATAAAGATATTTTTGATTTTGATTATGATTTTGATTTTGATTTTGATTTTGATTTTGATTTTGATTTTGGACCCGCGACTTCGTCTGCGTGGAAAGATTTTTGAGTAGCATTTTCATAAATTTATATCGTTTATAAATTTTTTACCACCCTCGCACTGCCCTTTGAGGGTGGAATTTCGTAAAATCTATTTTTAATATAGTAATATAGTTGTAAAAAAAAAATTCTGACCAAATTTTACATACTATAAAAGATGTAAATGTGAAGTTTGAATATTTATTATTCGTGAAAATTTTTAATTTTTTAATTTACACCCCCAAAAACCCCCACGTGGGTGGAATTTTGTAAAATCCGTTCTTAGCTGACCTCTACTCGGCAAAAGGAATATTCCTACCAAATTTCAAGTCTCTACGCTTTATGGTTCTAGAGATATGGTGATGAGTCAATAGACACCTGGATATCTCTTATATTTATCTCACAGACTGATTGACATGAAATTCAGCACACACATTCTTTATTGCAATGTAGACTCTTATTAAAAACGAATGTTTCCCGTATTCCCACTTGATCGGTTAAATAAACGAATAACGATCATTTATCACAAGATCTCCAATACTGTTGCCTTGAAATTTGGTATACATATTCCTTTCCGCAAGGTAGACTACTTATTAAGAATGAGTTTCGTATATTCCCACAGGATTAAGGATTACGCTAGTAATACTGCTGAGAACAACTAATGTATATATTATAGCGAAATAGGATTAGTAACGGACTGATCACGATATGTTTTAAACTATTTGACTTGAAATTCAACATACGTATTCCTTTTGTAATGTAAACTAACTTTGATAGCCTCGCTGGCGCAGTGGTGCGAATATTTGCATTGCTTGCAGAGGTCCCGGGTTCGATCCCTGGACGAATTTAGGAAATTGTATTTTCTAATTTGTCTGAGTCTGGACTAATGCTGTGGCTAGTTACCATCCTACCAGCAAAGACGTACCGCCAAACAAGAGATTTCTGTTCGGGTACGATGCTGTGTAGAAACCGTAAGAGGTATATCGCCTCTTAACAGATTACCGCGCTTCCATCTTAGACTGTATCTAGGGCTAAACTGTCAGCAATAAAAAACAATAACTAGAGTTCTTGCAACAGATCGAGAATATGGGCGAAAAACGGTCAAGATTTCCATAAATATTCAGCCAATTGGTATGAAATTTGAAAATACATAGACTCTCACTAAGAACAGATTTTCTCACATATTCGCACATGGCAATGGGGACTACGCGGGCAACACCGCTGAAAATACCTAGTAAAATAATAAAATTCGTAACAATAAGTTGTAAGGAAGTCGGGAGCAAATAAAATACATACTTCATAGTAATTTGGCAGCCTCTGTAGGCGACGACGTGACCTATCGCACTTAATAAGGCTGTGCATTTTGTTTTGTGGTTTAAATACAGAAAGAGAAGCGTTTTTGTATTAAACAGTAACGGTCTTGCTGGCGTTGATAAAAATTTAAATAAAATTGGATATTAGGAGGTCGTAGCTATTCATAAAAGGAAAGCCGTGCTGTCCAGCAGAATATTTGTGTTTTAGCATGAAGCTGTGTACCATTTATTAGATTTTTTTCAAATTTCACCTAGATATATGAGACTCAGTAGCTTAATAGTCAATAAGTAACACATTTGGGAAATTAAAAAATGTAAGTTTACAAGCAGTCTAATTTCTTTCATACTAGCTTTATTTTAGACTATAGATAGTTGGATGTTGCAAGCGGAACAATTGTATGAATATAGTCTTAGCCTTTCGAGCCGTGTCTCGTGAAGTAGTTGTTTTAAGAGAAGCGCTAAATTGTATAAATTGAAATATCGAAGTAAACATTAGCATATTGCAAGTTGTGTATACCTAAAAAGTAGAGAGAATAAAAGTTGTTAGTTAATGAGAGTTGGTGTGCTTTGACAATATCTATTTGCCAGTAGTATCGAAGAGTTCGTAGGATAAAAATAATGATGATTAATAGTAGGATCCTCTGTAAATAAGACAATTGTCATATCAATCTGCTTTTTTGCAAATTGGTTAAATGAAAGGCTTCTATGAGTGATAAAAAAATATAGTCTCTCAGATTCTAGTTCTCCAGGTTTCGTTGTACATATAATATATGTATTAATATAATCTAGTAGTTTTCCATAAAATAGAATTGCTTTAGACATTCTGTAAGACATACTTTAGAAATGTGCCTTAAATAAAATATTTTAAGCTTCATTTGGTAGCAACGATAGAAGACGACGTGTCCTATCGCCCCTAATAAACCTGTGCATTTTATCGTATAGTCTAAGTT
This sequence comes from Elymnias hypermnestra, assembly GCA_015832385.1. Taxonomy (NCBI): domain Eukaryota; kingdom Metazoa; phylum Arthropoda; class Insecta; order Lepidoptera; family Nymphalidae; genus Elymnias; species Elymnias hypermnestra. Next base: position 1,520,554 of record JACTOM010000931.1, on the reverse strand, counting down.
ATGACAACTAAGCGTACTAGGTTTTTATCATTTTAAAATAATCTTTTGTAAATTTTATTACTTATATTTACTTTTAAAACCTATATGACGAAGTGTCCACAAATAGGCATATAATAGTAATTTTAGGAGACGTAAAATATACACTGGTGTTTACGATACTTGTTTGATGGCACTAATGCATATTAGATTTTGTTATCCATCTTAATTCAATATTGAAGAAATGTTTCAATCTTTTTAATATTATGTACAAATGAACGTATGTGCGTAATTATATACATAAGTAGATAGATAGATATAGATTACAGCATAGCATAGGGTTTAGCATAGGCGTCTAAATAAACAAATCTGCCCTATGTTTGAATAAAATCAAATCAAAATATTCTCTATTCAAGTAGGCACAAAAAGCTCTTTCGAATCGTCAATAGTTTGTCCGTCGATAACATATCTACCACCGGTTCGGAATGTAGATTCCGCTGAGAAGAAACCGGCAAGAAACTCAACGGTTACTTCTTTTTGTACGTTACAATGTGTTTAGCTTTCATGTGCCACTGGAATCAAGTCCAAACATCTTTGTCATTTAAATAATCTTCAATATTATAATATGCTTTATGTAATAGGACGTTTTTAACATATCTCTTAAATCTACGTGGATAAAATTATCAATATTATTGCTAATTGTGTTTAGTTATTTGTGATTATTAACGAAGTTTCATTTTCATAGACGTATCAAATAAATATATTTTCTTAATATTCTTTTAAATTTCACTTTCCGATTACTCTTGCAACTTAAAGCTCTGGTGCTTGCCTACAAGCCTTCGTTTTCTTACACTTTCAATTTCAATCAATATCAGCCCCGTTCGTGCAGACTCATATTATTCGGTGATCATTTGTTAGACCTGAATACATTTTATGGCCCGTCTATTTGTATACGGTTATTGGTTCATTCAAATTTAAATGTCATTGAAAGAAAACTGCAAAAGAATGTACGAGGTTTGGAAAGAGGGATTACAAAAAAGGGGGAAGTCGGGCAAAACTCACTCTTATATTTTGTAAGATATTTCATATAAGAATACTAGTTCCATTTCAAAAGACGAATGGTATTTGTGGTATGAACCACAGTGTCCAACCACATCGGTCCAATTTATATATTTTTTATTGTTTACTAGCTGACCGATGGAACACGGTATGCTTTTACTTTACTGTGAGTCTTGATGCATAAGTTACTTAGTTGAGTGTTTAACTGAAAGATTGTTTATCAGTTATAAAAAATCTTTCCGTTAAAGGAAGTCAAAACAAATAAATGGTATAAATCATAAAGACTCTTTCCCTTTCTTTATGTTTTTGGATGGATAACTAGTATTCTATCTATAAATAAAAATGAAACCTATCCTATGTCGTAATCCCGCCACATTAAAAAAACATCAAAATCGGTTGAGTACTTTCGGAGTTAATCTCGGTCAAACCGTGATATGGAATTCTAAATATATAAAGATGTGTATATAATGACAATTTCGTTGTTGTTACAAAGTGAAAGTCAAAGTCAAAATATCTTTTTTTTTTTTTTTTATTGCTGACAGATTAGCGCTTGACTGTGATCTCACCAGATGGTAAGTGATGATACAGTCTAAGATGGAAGCGCGCTAATCTGGATAAGAGGCGATATACCCCTTACAGTTTCTTAACAGCATCGTACCGGAACACAAATCTCTTTGTTTAGCGGTACGTTTTTACTGGTAGGGTGGTAACTAGCCACGGCCGAAGCCTCCCACCAGTCCAGACTCAGACAAATTAGAAAATACTATTTCCTAAATTCATCCTACCGGGGATCGAACCCGGGACCTCCGCTAGCAAAGCGAATACTCGCACCACTGGGCCAGCGAGGCCGTCAAATCTTTATTCAATCTTTATTCAAGTAGGCCTATTACAGCACTTACGAATCGTCAAATATCTTTTTTTTTCTTATAATATTCAAATGAGTGACTGATCATAACATTAAAGAACGACTTAAAATCTAAAGTTACGATGGTTCCTTCGCGCCCCGATCCCAGAAGAGCCCACAACAAACTCAGTCAGGTGTACCTTTTTTTATGTCATCATTACAATATATGTTTTAAATTTATTCTATATCAAGATGTATATAGAGCAATTCATTCAATCCCACGGTTTTTTGTTTTCTAAATATTCCTTCAAATTATAAAATGATTTATTTCTTGAGTTATATGAGGTGCATTCACTTTTTTTCGTAAAAGAGTCAATATTTTTATGGACATATAACAAGTTTTCTAATATATATACGCCATGAACTGTCATTAACTGACATAAAATAATTGTAAATTCAGAGCACTGAAAATCAGTGCTCTGAATTTACAATTATTTTATCAATATCGAAAGTTATACCAAATGTTTATCGTCTTCTTCTGTCAGTTAGTCTACTTTATGAAGAGGTAAAGAAGGGGAGAGTTCTAGAATAGTTATGTATTGTTACATAAGCAGGCAAAAATCAGCAAAAACTTACAAAATTTATTAATTACCCATATCAACCCAATGAAATACGATTTTTCTACTTTAAACCTTGCGAATTAATTATTAGTTACAATAAATCCGGAAGTAAAACGAGATGCCCAATTAATATCTGTTTAGAATTAAACTTAAACAAAAATATTTCACAAATTTGAGATGATTTTCTCTGGACTTCTGTTGGGATTAAGCTAATCCTTCCTTAAAGAAAAGTGTGCTTTATTTTGATCGGGAATTAAAGTAACTTGTTTGGACATTTCATCTCGTACAATAAAAATAAGTGAAATTCGGTATTGTACTTGGTGAGACTTTAGTGCTTTACTTTGTTCTCATGATGTAGTCTAGGACCTGTTTCCACTAATGTTTTCTACAACAATTCGTACGGAAATTTAAATATATTTTGCTTGACGCTACGTCTTTGCTAAGGTGGCAAATAGTTATGACCTATCCAGACCACGTCTTGCCAGGAATTGAAGCCACGACCTCTCCTAGCGAATCGAGGAGCTAGATATTTCGTTTTTGCATTTCATATTAGAATTAAATTGTACAAAATATTTAAAAACTATCTGTTTACAATGGGAATGAAGTCAAGTTGCTATTTTATTAATTGCCCGTCTGTAAATCAACTACTAGTTGACGACATGATATGTTAGTTCTATCTCAATTCGGGCAATGAAAAATATAAGCATCTCTTTCTTTTTAAATCATAATGTGAATTATCTATTTCGCTTCTCGGTATCGTATTCATACCAAAATATGCGTGGGCTTGAGACCAGTCTAGAGAAAAAACAAAAAAAACATCCGTTACAAAGTGATCGTTACTAAATGGTGCGTGTGTCGCGTCGAAGGTCGTTAAGGTTATTTGTGGTATTTAAACTGTGAGTATTTATTAGGAACTATTTGTGTTTTTGATTATATAAGTGACGTGAATAACAATGAAAGCCCTTCAGTTAAGTTTTCATTTTTAAGATATGAGCCTATAAATACGAGACGCACTTTTTTCACTATCTCAAAGTTTAGCGCAACATTACGCTAGACCAGAATTTTAATTTAATAAACAAAAGATAACATTGTATAGTTTAACTACTAGCAAACATATAAATCATATCGTTTGGTAGCCTTTTATTTCATACGACGCAATAAACAGCCACACGGAGCGGGGCAAGCGACTGTCTTTAGCTCAATTTATTTCGGACAGATTATTCATTGTTTTTGTCCTTTTTAGGACAAGTTGCTTGGAAATGAAATAAAAAAAAATTGATTTTTCGGACAAGTGAAGCGTTGAAACCACCTTCGCGTTATTGTTTTTCTAAAGAAATCAGCTTAGAGCATATCGTTTAGATGGTTTCAAAGACTAAGAGACATCCGTTGAAATATTTTTGTATTTTATAAATATTTTAAAAGTAAAAAAAATAAGTGTGGTTTGAAATTTGCTAGTTGTTTTGTATATTAAACAAATAATAGCCATTCGATCTATAAATGGAGTAAAACGTTACCACTTAGCAACTACCCTCCATTTTTGTTTCAACCCACACGGGGTGGGTGATAAAACTTTACGAGTGTAATAAAAGTAGTGCGCATTTAGATAAAGTGGTGTGCGTGATCGAACTGTAGTTGTGTTGACGACCTAACAGGAAATAGTTTTGGGTGTACAACAATAAAAACCTGATTTATTCTTGTGACTCATCCTTCGGATATTGAACGTTTGAAAGATCTTCACAGTGCAGTGAAAATTCTGGAACAATTTCGTAATACCACGTCACATAAGAGGGAGAAACATGGTTAGAGCGAGCAAATTTGTTTATAAAGCGTTATAAATATAGTAACTAGTGCCATCTCCTGACGTCGACTCGTGACTAGCTTTTTAAAATTGTTTGGGGCATACAATATTACAAACCTAACTTATTCTTGTATCTCATTTCCCGGATATTGAACGTTTGAAACATCACCACAGCTAAGAACTAAAGCAATGCACTTGCAATTGAAATTCGGGTTGACTTTCGTAATTTCGTCTGCGTCACTTAAGAAACAGAAACAAGGTTTGAGAGAGAACAAATTTGATTATAATGCGTAATAAATGTAGCAACTAATGTCATCTATTGATGTCGACTCGGGACTAGTTTTTTGTTAAATAGTTTTGAGTATACAAAAATACAAAGCTTATTTATTCTTGTGACCTGCCGGATATTGAACGTCTAAAAGACCCTTACTAGCTCGCTAGCTTGCTTAGAACTAAAATACCACACTAGCAGTTGAAATTCGAGTTTACTTTCTTAATTAGAGAACAACAGAAAAATTCTCATTAATTTTTGTCACTTATATTTACTATGCTGTCTTTTCGTTATTTAATACCCAGCAGAATATTGAAAGTCTAAAAAACACACTTTGGTAATTTAGTCTGCGTCACATAACGAGTTAGAGGGAAGCTTAGAGAGAGAATAAAATGAGTTACACACAAAAATATATTGAATATTTTTATCTTTCTTTTTTTTCTGAATTGGTCAGTGTTGGGCTCGCCGAGGAAATAATATTAACGCTATCTGTCGATGTTGATTTGTGAGCAATAAAAATTTGAGTTAATATTACAAGTTCTTCAAAACTACTTGCGATTATTGTGTTGACCGGCTGATTGAACCCTAATACCATTTTCACATTGTCGTCTTTCCAATGAACCGGGTTTGGAACATCGATTGTATCGTTTTAAAGTATATAAAAAGGAGAAACAATTTTTGTTTTTTATATTTACATATAGATTGAATGCTTTGTTTTGCTTGTATACAATAAAGCATCAAACGACAATCCACTCACCGCTTCGAATACGTATACAAAATTCATACGACAGTGAAACCTTATAAACTTCCTCGTCTTCACACAATAATGGCGAGGCTAGTCGCTCCCAAATTAGACGATTCACAGTTTGAATGGCGAAAATCAGGACATAAACAGGTTTATTCACAACAATATAAACATACTGAAATGAATCTGTAAATTTTATTTTGTAACATTTTTTTTCTCGAATTTATTTTCACTTTTATTTTTATTTTACTATAAAATTTTACCCGTTCATCGTTCATTAATCGAATACTGGAGATTTTTTCTGCAATTTATATTTTATATGTGTATATGTAGCCAAATATACCTGAAAGACTTTAGTACAACAGTAGTCAATAGAGTCGTGAATTCACTTTTAAAAGTTGTTTTTTATGGAGTCCAAACGTTTGGAGTCCAGCCAGGCATCGCATTTTTTTTTAAATATTGTCCTTTGTCAAAGAAATATAAAAGGTTCATTTGCGTTTATTGCCTCCTCTGTCATCTATCTACATACTGTAGAATATCCAAAAGTACTTATACTGCGACGGTGTTCGTTCATGTTAAAATTACTGCTGGAAATAAGAAATTTTAGAAATAATATGACCCCGGGTGAAGTTTGGCTAACCTTGAAAAAATAAAGTTATGTTTTATTACTTACGGCGTAGATATAAATCATTGGTTTTGAAATGGACAAAATCAACTAAACGTCTCATCTTGGAGAAAAATCAATATTACATTCTCTTTTACGTCGCTCGTAAAACAAGTAATAAATTATTGGATACGCTCTTGTTAGAAGGACCATCGAACAAACATAATAAATATCGTATTTTATATTCATCAAACTGATAAATACGTTAACGAATGGTTTGGGCCAAGCAACAGACACTATGATAGGCCACTCTATTAAAAATTCACGTGCTACAAACAGATAAAATCAAAATTTTTGTTTTCTGTCAAAAAAAAATTTTATTACGTTTAACCGTTTAACCATTTTCTGCTCATTTTTCATAATCCATGACTAAACAATTTTTGTTACAGTAATTTGAATCGTTTGTAGTAATCACAATATCCTTTGATTGGAAATTATTCAAGATGTTCTAAAGAAGTTTTACACTACTTAGACTTGAATATTTTCGTGACCATTTTTTATGGGCTGCTGAGTGCGTTTGCTGCCAGGTTCGACTGTTAGTATTTAAACCACTGCTCATTGGTTCATGTACTGACAAGTCGGACCGGAAATAGATTTAAGTAGCCATAATTGTATTACTAATACCTAGTTTTTAAGTTTATCGATGTATTTACTAACACTACTAATACCGCTATGACCGATAATACGGTTGAAATAAAAGATTTTTATTTTATATTATTAATTTATTTTATTTACACTATTTTAAAGATCTATAAAAGTTTACATACGTTGTTATATTGTATCTTTAAGGAATCCCCCAGGCGGCTTGAGTTTCCGATATTTTTAACAATTATCTTCGTATTTCAACCAATTTCCGCCAGAAGGAAGTAATATACCTAAACGTTATGAAAATCGGTTTAATAGTTATGAGTTTATCGCAAATAGACAGACACGTTAATAGACATACGCCGAGGAAGAATTTTAAAATATATATTTGCCATATAATTTATTTCTAATGTACATTTTGGTGACAAAAGGACAAATAATTAAAGTATGTATTAAAATTAAATTATATATGTATGTATTTTTAAGGCCAAATCATAAAAGTTGAAACATGGTTAAAAAGAAAAGAAATTTCTTTAAAGTGCATCACCCTCATAACTTAGGGGTATCGAAAATAGTTTATATCCTATTCTCAGTATAACCTCAAAAAGATTTCATTAAAACCGGTCAAGCTGTTTCTGAGGAGTTTGGCAATAAATACTATTAGAATAGATTAGTTTCATAATTTTAGGATACACATGTAAATTTAGCAAAAGTATAATCTGGAATAATTTTAGGTTTCGTATAAACCGGATATCAACAATGTTGTGTAGATTTACGTGCAAGTTTACGGCAGTTTTGTTTACGAGCTTTGACAGGTGAAATTTTACTACGGGACTCGTAATATTTCGACATAATTACATTTAAACAAGTGTAATCAGTCACTAACTGCAATTTCTAACTGCAGTATGAAAGACACCGGTTATCCAATTATGAAGCTTTTAGAACTATAATTTGATAACTTAAGCAAACTTATTCTGGCTTAGCATGTATAAAAAATGTCATGAAAATATACGACAAGATAAGTAAAATTTTAAATATTGATTTATAAGTAAATTTTTCGGTTTAAAGCTTTTTATTTCTGTCAGATTGCTAACCAAGTAAGAGGTAATTCATATACTTATTGTTTTTACACGACATTCTGTCGGAACGCTTCGTTTCTAGACCTCCCTAGACGTATTATAAAATACAAATTTTCTAAATTTGCATAGCTAGCAATCGAACCCAAGACCTGCTAGTGAATCAAGAACTCTCACCACCAACCAACGAGCTCCAATAGACATTAAATTCAAATGATAACACAATAATTATTTATTCATTTTAAAATATTTTTCAAATTATATCCATTGTTTGAAAAACACAATTTTAATGGTAACGCGTAGACACTTAATTATGATAGAAACGCGTATATTTTCTGTTTTCCAAGTGGAAAGTTTTGGAAATGTCATATTATTCATCAACAAAATCTATAAAATATTATAGCAATATAGTATAGATAGAAATCCGTGAAATACGTTATTTTATCGTGAATGAAACTCGCGCAAATCTTAGTAAGTATTACATTTCGGACAACCATTTCACTGACGGTAACAATGTTGTATATATTGAAGAGCGGGTTTATGACAGTTTTGTTTATGAGCTGTGACAGTCAATATTTTACTGCGAGTATGGCTTATCGTTTTGCTACGTAATATGTTTAATGACGATCATTTTAACTTTAATATTCGCCGCTGAAGGGGAAAATTTTGAACTATTTTAAACAAACTACGCACGAGTCGACGTCAATAGATGGCGTTATAGTTATGTTTAGGGTAATCAAATTAATTCTCTCTTTTATAGTGTCATATAAAAGAGAGAATTAATTTTATTTACAACAAGTTAGCACTTGAGTGTAAAGGTGACATGATGATTCAGTCTATAATTACAGTACGCAGACCTGGATAGAGTTAATATACTTCTTATAGTTTCTACAAAAAAATCACATCGTTGCTTGGTATTCTTGTAAGTAATATAAATAATATTAACAGTAAATTCGCCTTTATTACAATTAATAACGCAATCTAGTATGAACCTTTAAATTCATTATACTTTAAACATGAGGCTTTAGGTATAAAACACTGTTAATTTTTTAGCAAACACGATTATTAAGTAATAAAATTTGACTGATTGAAACAATTGTGTGAATATCAAGTGTCATCTACAACAAGGTTTAAAAAAAAGGAACTGGATTGTAGAAAAGATGTTTTATTAATTATAGAAAATTGAACTTACATACAGGGAGAGTGACAACAAAATCTCAGGTTATACATAATACAGCTTTTGTAAATCATTCTTGTTAGTATTATAATAATTTTACAAAGTTGCATACCCCTGTTAAGATTTAAGCTAATCAGTTTATGAGTTGCAAAATTGTACGTTGTATTTTATTGAGATGTTATAGAAGTTTAAAAAAAAGGTATAAGTAAGTAGCGGCCATTAACGTCCCACTGCTGGGCACAGGCCTTCTCATTCCGAGGAGCGAGGGTTTTTAGAGCAGGCATAGTACACAAGTGCACTCTCTATTCCTTCGCTCTCACAGTCCGATATGACGGGAATTCCGACACGACCGGAAAGAGATCAGGTACAGGACCCTACGGCTTAACTTGCTCTCCGAGGCACGGTGGTGGATTTCACCGCCAACTTCCCAACTTCGGGCAAATCTTGAGAAAATCTTAATAGAAAACTCAATATCGATTTTTGAATTGGCCCGACCGGGGACTCGAATCCAGGACCTCATGTCTGTAGTCGACCACTAGACCAATGACAAAAATGTATATAAGAACAAATTCAAGTGAAGATACATTGAATCACAGCAAAGCTGGATTTGAAATTGATGTAATAGTCTAACAATGTTGCATACGTTTGTGCCTAGTTTTGCGATAGTCTCTTTAGAGTTGCATAATTTTACGTTATATTGACTTAAGATGGTAAAGGTACATAATCTTTTAAAAATAGATATGAAAAATGAATCTAAGGGTATAAATAAAGACACATTGAATCACAGCAAAGCTAGATTTGCTACTGATATATTAATTTTCCAATGTTGCATACATTAGTGCTTCGTTTTACGATAGTCTCTTTTGAGTTGCATAATTTTACGTTATATTGACTTAAGATGGTAAAGGTACATAATCTTTTAAAAATAGATATGAAAAATGAATCTAAGGGTATAAATAAAGACACATTGAATCACAGCAAAGCTAGATTTGCTACTGATATATTAATTTTCCAATGTTGCATACATTAGTGCTTCGTTTTACGATAGTCTCTTTTGAGTTGCATAATTTTACGTTATATTGACTTAAGATGGTAAAGGTACATAATCTTTTAAAAATAGATATGAAAAATGAATCTAAGGGTATAAATAAAGACACATTGAATCACAGCAAAGCTAGATTTGCTACTGATATATTAATTTTCCAATGTTGCATACATTAGTGCTTCGTTTTACGATAGTCTCTTTTGAGTTGCATAATTTTACGTTATATTGACTTAAGATGGTAAAGGTACATAATCTTTTAAAAATAGATATGAAAAATGAATCTAAGGGTATAAATAAAGACACATTGAATCACAGCAAAGCTAGATTTGCTACTGATATATTAATTTTCCAATGTTGCATACATTAGTGCTTCGTTTTACGATAGTCTCTTTTGAGTTGCATAATTTTACGTTATATTGACTTAAGATGGTAAAGGTACATAATCTTTTAAAAATAGATATGAAAAATTAATCTAAGTGTATAAGTAAAGATAAATTGAATCAGAACAAACCTGAATTTGCTATTGTTAAAATAATTATGCAATATTGCAAGTATATAATATGTTTAATGCCTGCCAATTCGCTGTAGAGTAACCATGGTGGGTCTATGCTTAAAATCCCTTTGTTTTGTGAGTGAGGTGGTCTGAGACCAGCAATGGGAAATTAATAGGCTGTATTATTGGGCAACTCATTAAGAGTTGCTAATTAAACTTTGTTTTCATGATTAAAGGTTACAAGCAAGTATTTTAAAAAAAAATGGATGTTTAAAATGAATCGAATTGTATAAGTAATTACAGATTCAGCCATAGTTAAACCTGTTTTGTATATGTTATAAAAAGTTTACAATGTTGCATATATTCCTGTTTAGTTTTACGCTTGTAGCTTTATGTGTTGCACAGTACTACGTTTTATTTGCGTCAGCTGTTACAGGAAGTCAGTACGTCTGCTTTACTGTTTCACATTTTGGATATAACACTGTACTTCTACTTTAATTTTGACAGTTTAGAAACTATATAACACTTTTATTTATAAGGATTTTATTTTGTATTATAAAAGCTTTATTTAACCATGACTTAGACCAAATCAATAGTGTGCCTATAGTTCAATTGCTACTATAATTTCACACTCTTCCTCATTTCTTGTTAAAATTTGCAATCGTTAATAAAATACTTTTCAATCTTCATCTTAAGATCAAATATATTGTTTTTATATTTGACACAGTGTTTTCTTGTAATCATTTATTAATTAAATTTTATTTTTGTAAAATTATACAGCACCTGTAAAAGGTTAATAGGAAATGATTTCTTTATATGTAATGAAGATTTTGAAAGTTTCATTGTAGATTTCAGCAAAATTCTACTATATTATTAAAAGGGAACTTCATGATTTTTTTACATAAGAATCGTATATTTTCGTGCATTTATTGATAAGCTGTTAATTTGAAATTATAAACAGATACTTTAATATTATAATTTTTTTTGAAAATAAATTAAAGTCCACAAAAAAGTGCACAGCAGGACTAAGTTTACACTTCAATTTCGAAATCTTAGACACAATAGAAAGCTACATTTGTTTTATTGATGTTGAAAACATCGGGAAGAAGCCATTTTACTTTGAGCTATACATTTTATATACAAGCATATTACCGACTGTCTGTCTTTATAAAGTTTTATGTAAACTCTATTGAAAGTCATCTCCTGAGTGCAGTTTTATGTCAGCGAGTTTATGAGCTGCGACATTTCAAGTTTTATTGGTGAACGCGACGGACAGACACACGGAATAATGTCCTCTGTTTTATTTTAACCACGATGTGACTATGTTTCTCGTTTGTTTGATATATATAAGTTGTTTAACGAGGGTTGATGGTTTGAGAGGTCGGTCTTTGGATAAAATTTTAACCAAAGTTGTTGGTTCTATTGTTTATTGGAGGTATATCAGAATTCTTAGTATTAATATTGCTTACGTCAGTCAAATGGGATTCTACAAAAAACAAGTTGATTTGTATTTTAAACCCAACAGCTACTTGTTAAATTTATATGAATTTTTAGAATAATATTTTATTTCTATTTCTTTAAAATTATCGTCGAAAGAACTAGACAGATTTTGACAAGACCTGCGCAAATACAAAGCTGTTGTTACAATGATTAACAAGAACTACTTCTTCAATTCCACACTGTTCTTCTTCAAATTCCCTTTCTTGTTTAAATTTTCAATCCTTACGATGATGTGTAGAAACCAAAAGAGTTAAATTACCTCTTATAAGGCTAACGTGGCTCCATCTTGGATTGTATCATCACTTACCATAAGGCGAGATTACAATTACACGCTAACCTATTAGAAATGGTAAAAAAATTATACATCTACTAAGGTCTAAACAGATTTTGTAAACATTTTATAGATAACATGCTAATAGTTACATTATGTATTGAAAATTCAAGTAAAAGGATACTTTTATGTATTTTTATATACACAAAAATAACCAAAAAAACATCACTCAGTCATTAGGATATTTATAAAACTTTCTCCTTTACTTGAATATCTCTGTCATTAATGACTTGGGAAACTACGAGAGTCACACTCTTGGGAATAACTTTAATATATACACAATTAGAAATTATTTATTATTAATTTATTATTAAACTGCCTCATTGGTCTAGTGGTTAGCATGTTCGACTACAGACGTGAGATCCTGGGTTCGAGTCCCGGGTCGGGCTATTTCAAAAATCAAAATTGAGCCTTCTGTGAAGATTTTCTCAATATTTGTCCGAAGTTAAGAAATAGGCGGTGTGATCCGTCCCCGTGCCTCGGAGAGCACGTTAAGCCGTCGGTCCTGCGCCTGGTCTCTATCCTGGTCTGGTGAAGGAATAGAGAGTGCTCTTGTGTACTATGCCTGCCAATCCGCAGTGGAATGTCGTGGTGGGTCTCTGCTCTAAAAACCCTCTCTCATATGAGTGAGGAGGCCTGTTCTCAGCAGTGGGACGTTAATGGGCTGCTACTGTATATATACTATACACAATTAAATCGTTAATGCACACCGAATCAATGGTAAAAGCCGACCCACACAAGTCCATAATCCACACCGAAAAGCAAATTAAATTTAGCGAAGCACAAGTTTTGGAACTCTTTATCTGTCGAAACAAACGCAACTTAAATTAACTGCCGTACACAAAGGCTGGGGTAATAAATTTTCAGTTGCCTCCCCACTTAGATAACGCGCAACTCAAGTTTGTGTGGAAGTTGGTTTTAGATATACTTAAATATTCCTTCGTTTATATGGAGAAATTTAACAAGATAACATAATATTTTAGAAGCCTTTAAGAAGTAGAGATTAAGTACTTGTGCAGGATTTTATAGAGCTGCAGTTTATGCCTAAATACAAATTTTCGATTTCTATAAATATACATTTGAAATATAGATGTGGATTTAACTATTAAAAGTGTGGAGTGGTTCTGGTCAAAATTCTTGCAGGTTGATATAGCCCAACGTTCTTTGATGAAAGTTATGTATTTCAAACTATATATATTCCCTACAAAAGAACTATATTCAAATTGTCCGGTTCTTACGGTGAGGCAATTGTATATACAAAGGACAGTTTTTTTTATTTGGTTCGTTTAACGGGTGCAATCTGTTAAAAGTATTTTTAAATTCCATTATATTTGTTATAGATTTCACCTTCTCGAAACGAACACGGCTTGCTTAAGCCATAAGAATGAACTACAATCGAAGAAAAAATATGAATACTACAAGGGACATTAATATAATGTAAACTATAAAAAAAACTAAAGGATACAAGAAAAAAGGAAAGGAGGTAATACTGAAGTAACTTACTCTTAAAGGAATGCCTAAATGAGGCCACAGAATCAGAAAAATATCACAACCGTTTCGAAATTTGTTTAATAAAGTACTTATACTATTAATGGCATTGTGCTTAGCCAAATTCGTGCGACTAAATGACAATATAAAAGTTTTGTGCGACTACAGTTTTGAAAATACATAAATTAAAAGAAGAAATAAATTCAAACAGACCATTTTTGCAAATAAACTGTGACACGTTCGACATGTATATACAATAAAGTTAATAAAATACGTGATATATATCCCAAAACATTGGTAAGGTAAGTAGCAGCCTAGTAAAGTCCTACTGCTGGGCATAGGCCTCCTCACTCATATTATGAGAGAGGGGTTTTAGACCCATAGCATAGACCCATCACGCTGTACCACTGCGAATGGGCAGGCATAGTACACAAGTGCTCTCTCTATTCCTTCACTCTCATAGTCCGATGTGACAGCAATTCGACACGACTGGAGAGAGGTCAGGCGCAAGACCGACAGCTTAACGTGCTCGAAGCACGGGGGTGGATTACAACGCAAACTTTCCAACTTCGGACAAATATCGAGAAAATCTTAATAGAAACCTTGATAAAGATTTTTTTAATTAGCCCGACCCGGGACTCGAACCCAGGACCTCTTGTCTGTAGTCGAACGTGCTAACTATTAGACCAAAGAGGCAGTCAGAAAACATTTCCAGAATATTTGAAAAATTCTTATTATGAAGACACAGAAATTTTTTTACGACTAGAAATTAATTAAACTGAGATTAAATAGAGGCACACAGGGCAATTCTCACGCACACATACACAAACTCACAAAAAAGCTCGCAAGCACTCACACACTCACGCACATACTTCGGAGCGCCTTTAGCTGTTGGCCCTACAGGCTTTTACAGCGTAACCGGATAGAAGAATGGCTTTTAAGGAGGCCGCCATTTGTAGAGTGTGAGCTCTGAAAAAGGCTCGCTCTCATGAAAACGCCGCTCCAAGGGCGTCTCCTGCGAGACCGAGCCTCGGCTTGGAGAGACGTTATCATTTATCGGACATTTGGGGGGTAATGAACTTATCAAGACCGTCCCCGGGACTGTGGGTGGAATCCACATCCGGGTGACATCAGAAGCGTGGGACCTCGACTCCGCCGGCGCAGTCGCTGTGTAGTGTTTGATTGTGTGTCGGGCCCCACCTGATCAAGGTGGTTGTCTCTCGTAGTCGAGTCATCTGAGTCGTTTAGTACGTTTTTGGGCCATCTCTTCCTAGGCGGAATATTGAGGCCCTATAGGAGTAAGGTAGGCCCTATAGGAGAATTTGGCGTTGTTAAAGTTAATATTCGTAAATTTACTTTTTCCTTGGTTACTCCTAAAATGTAAATGACATGGTGGGGCGGATTCTTCTGTCACGAGCATACTGTCATGCTTAGTGGAAGGGCCCTACCATGGATACGGTATTTTAATGGCAATTAAATTCCTAATATAGGTATTTTTCATTTTCCCTGCCTCTAAGTCTCAGAAATCTAAAGTTATGGGCTTGTATAAACGAAATAAATAAAACAAGACTTAAAAATTAGTTTTCAAAGAAGTTTCACTTCTGACATGTGTACGTTGTTCGCACGCACATTTATTTGTCATTAAAAGTGGTGTCCGTTCTCACTAGTTCAATTTTGTGAATACAATTATCTAAATTTTCCCAACAGGTGATCCGGAGGAAAGTTCGCAGCTAGTGAAACGAATACTGGCACCATTACCAGCTACTTTGTCAAGTTCTCTCCTTGTTTAAATTTCTCAAAATAACTTCGTTATACACTCCAGAGAGCATAATAACGGCAATATATTGTTTTACATTTGTTTGCTAGTCATACGCCAGAACTTGGTACTGTAGTAAAACAAATGCACTCGAACTTCTTACCATATGAAAGTGGTCTACCTTTTGAAATACAAAACTTTTTTCATATTGGAAAGGATGATTCTAGACTTTGTCGCAAAGTAAATTCTTTTATAAACGGTTTGTAACGACTAGGACATAAAAGTTCATTTATTTATTTATGCACCAAAATAGAAGTCACAGTAATAAGATATTAAAAGTTAGTATACAAAGGATACCTTATCCCTTTGGAGAGATCTCTTCCAGGAACCCAAGAAAGTGGAAGAATTTTATAAAACATGTGGTGTCGGTACAGAGATATGAAAAAGCTAAGATTATGTCATACATTCATTCAAACATAAACTACATATAATATATACATATATGCATCCAGATAATATACATAAATACTAAAGATATAACCATAAGAAACTGGATAGAAAAAAATATACATATATATTAAGTAAATTTCAGTCCTAATTACAGTGATTATTAATTTATAAAGTTGCAGTGAGCCAGACCTATGGTTATTCCCTTCATGTCATCGATTGAATCACAATGTTTTCTATAAAACGAGTAAATAGGTAAGTAGAAGCTTTTTAACTTAACACTGCTAGAGGCAGGCCTTCTTGTTCTTAGTGTTAGACTATAGATGGTTGGCTGACACCAAAGATAGCTCTGAAATGTTAGGAGTTATTGAGTAATAAAGTGGCAAAACCCTCGCTCCTCGGAGTGAGGAGGCCTATGCCCAGCAGTAGGACGTGGGCTGCTACTTACTTACTTTACTTAAAAATACCAAAAACATTGTGCAATATTACGAAATGTTATGCAATGCGAGGTAACGAAAACGAACGGATCAATTTTGTTAAGTTGGTCTTTCGAGCTGTGTTTCGTGAAGTAGTGGTTTTAAGAGAAGTAGTGTCAAATTGTATAAATTCATATAGTGAAGTAATTATTAGAATAGTGCGTTGGAGTTTTTATAATAAGAGGAGTTAGGGTTTTTATAGCTTTGTACACCACTACTACCAGATAGCAGGGCTATAAATGTCCTAGAATTGGTCCTGGAATAAACTAATTTTCTCACTATATTTCCCTTCGCCGAAAACCACAAAATTCCAAACTACAATTAAGCATATAACTTTTACAAAGCAAATATATTGGTGTCTACTCAGGATTCCAAGTCGTGAATCTTACTGGGAATGCAACCATTTAACAAGTTATTAATATATAATATTATAATAAAGACAATATAATAATGTTATCTCAAATAACTCTGTTCAAAGTTGTGAGGTTGCTGCAAACGATAACTTGCGCGAATGACTTAACGAAGTAAGGCAGTGATGTATAGTTACATGAGTTTGCTATACAGATGATTGTTGTAATTTGCGGTTAATATACTAACAATAAAGGGTAACTTTTTTTTTAAATTTTTTCTGTAACTGGGCAATCTGTGTAAAACACAATAAGCCAAGAATATGTCAGTGGAGATGACGTTGGCTCAGCACAAATAGCCCCAGTGTGCTATTTTCATAAACCATGGCCGAATCTTGCGGAAAACGTTGGAAAACTATTCCGCTTCAATCTAGAATGCGTGACACTCCCTGTGCCTCCGAGGCTCAGCGCCAGTTGATTGACATGGCTTGATATTCTCTTCTGATAACGAATGCTATGTTTGGTGATTACTTCTTTGACAGTTTCCATTTTTATATCCTCATGTATGTATTTGTTACTTATATAGTGGGGTATGTCTAGCATAGCTCTAAATGTTTTGCTCTGAAATCTTTGGAGAATCTCTATGTTGCTATTGCTAGCAGTACCCCACAGTTCAATACCATAGGTCCATGTTGGTTTAAGAATGTTCTTGTAAATAAGTGTCTTATTTTCGCGGGATAGGCTTGATTTACGACCCATCAACCAATACATAGATCTGAATATCGTATCCAGCTGTTTCCGTTTAGCCCAGATATGTTTCCTCCATGTGAGTCTCCCATCAAGATGAATTCCCAAAGGGTAACTAGCTTTCATTTGTTTATGATAATAATAATAATAAATAACAAAGCCTTTATTTTCCACTTCTATACAATTCGTCTTAACTTAGAAAATACATAGTGAATTTAGTTTGTCAATTATATTGTATTAAATAATATTTCTGCTGCCTCATTGGTCTAGTGGTTAGCATGTTCCGCCACAGACATGAGGTCCTGGGTTCAGTCCCGGGTCGGGCAAATTCAAAAATCGATATTGAGTTTTCTATTAAGATTTTCTCAATATTTGCCTGAAGTTGGGAAGTTGGCGGTGTGATCCACCCCCGTGCCTCGGAGAGCACGTTAAGACGTCGGTCCTACGCCTGATCTCTCGCCAGTCGTGTCGGATTCCCGTCGGGCTATGAGAGCGAAGGAATAGAGAGTGCACTTGTGTACTATGCCTGCCAATCCGCAGTGGAGCAGCGTGGTGGGTCTAACGCTCTAAAAACCCTCGCTCCTCGGCGTGAGGAGGCCTGTGCACAGTAGTGGGACATTAAAAGGGCTGCTACTTACTTTTTACTTAAATAATATGTCAGTGCCATTAACCTTAATTCTATTTTTATGTCAAATATATTACATTGCATTGAATAATATGTCAGTGTCATTAAATCTAATTATAGTCCTATTATTTCTTTATTTATAAAATATAATAATGTCATTTGAAGTGGGGTTGGCCTTATATGGGCAAAAAGGCCTCCTCCATCTCATTTGTTTATAGTAAACAATTTAAAATAAATACAATAAAGCAATGTAAGAAGACAAAATAAAACAAGTTTACATACTTTTAATGTTCAAGCGCTTGTGAAGACAAAACTACTCACTTTAACAGATTAAAGCTTTTGAGGTTAAACTTATTTAAGCGCATAAGGGTAAAACTTTTACGAATGAAACGCTTAATTAGCGCCACGAAGATGTGCAGCGTTTTTTATGCTAAATTGTTTGAAGGTTAGGTTGTTTTTATATTTACAAATAACGTATGGCATTTTAATTTGCCACTCGTCATTTAATATTATTCATGAAATAAATATATTTCATAAATTCTCTTTGCTAAACTTTAAATTAAAAAACAAAATTCAATTGTTATAACCTAAAATTTAAATCTAATATTAAAAAAAACACATGGCATTTACATTGAGAATTCATTAAATTCCTACCATATCCCCCTTTTTCCCTCTCTCTAAGTCTCGGAAATCTTAAGTTTTAGATTCGTGTAAATATAAACAAGCCTTAAAACTTAGACAAAGAAGCTTCACTTCTGGCATGTGTACTTTGTAAGCACGCACTTTTCATTTTAGTTATACATATAAAATACTAATATATTTTAACCGTCAAATGACTAAATAATCGTTATGTTTTCTATAAGTTTCTATAAGTCTCTCTATCTTCTTGATCAGGACAATTAGAGTTCCCTCTTCTACTTTTCCTTATGCATCTGCTGAGCCGTCATTAAACTATATCTTAACAGATATTTATATTTCTTTTAGGTTACAATACGTAAAAGAATAATTAGTAATTAGATCTCCTATCCAAAAAAGGAATATTCTCGTGTTATTGTTTTTCCATTTGTAAAAAGACAGTTATTAAAGTACGTGTGATCTAATGAATGATCTATCATCCACCTCCCAACATTCCAAAGTTGACCACAGGTCTTTTTTTAAAGCCGGAGAAAACTCAATTTGGAATCTAAATCCATCGCAAATTTTGATGTTTTTAAATATGTTAAAAAAGTAACTTCTATATTCTATACACAAGCTGTATATAAAAGATTATTAGACTTTAAAATTGTAATAAACGCTTTTAATAAGTACAGTCGTTCTTTCGCTATTTGATTATGAAGATAATACGTTATAGCCTCCGGTATAATTATGCTTTATTTATCCCAAGAGAGGAGCTAATTTTTATTATAAAACTTTATTTGATATATTGACTACAAAATTAACATTTATAACATTTCTACTTTCTGACAATTTTACATTTAAGTGTGATAGTTTAACACAATGTCTAGAACCGAAAGGGCGTCAGGATTTATGAAAATATCTTAACATTAGCCGTTTTTCGCGGTGTCACTCGCATATTTCCCGATCCCGTGGGAATAATGGGAATATTCGTACTTAAAGATAGTCTAAGTTTTAAAAGGAATCACTTTCGGAAATATCAAGTCAATTGCTTAGAATTTTGAAGATTTCGTGATGAGTTTTGTAGTCTAAAACCATCTTTATATACTGCCTTTAAAAAGGAACAAAACACATTGATTGGATGGTTTTAAAATCTATTACTCACACACGTAGAATCATTTTGAACTGTTGTATATTTTACAGGTTAACAGCATAATAGAAAACGTCCCCCTCATTAATTAATAAGCATGTTTTGTTTTATACACACATCTCATTCATATACCAGTTTCGCGAAACTTTGGATTCTTGATGAGGACATTAAAACTTTGCGTAATGTATACTTTAATAAACAAGACTATTATCTCGAGTTAGATAAGTTAAGATATCGTCGTAAACCTTAATATGTTTCCGTAACAGTTTTATCACATATAATGCCTACAAATTTCGATGTGGCCTGTATTAGTGACTACAATGTTGTTTTTAACTTAGCTCTCGATTCGATTAGCAATCTGTAGCAATAAGAACCTAAATTACAATTGGTAATAAGGGTAAGCAACAGCCTATCAATGTACCAGTGCTGGGCCCAGGCTCTTACTCATAGGAGATAGGGTTTTTAAGGCATACACACCACGCTGCAGATTGGCAGGCTCACAAGTTGTTTTATTAAATTATTTATACTATTATTACAATAACATATAATTAACAAACGAATGACAAACATGTTTTTGTTTTTTAGTGATAATAGAAACAAATGTGACATGAAGTAATTGGTGGCATCAAAAATTTGTACTACTTAAGCTACGACGACATCTCTTTGATAAGATGCAGAATGTACCTTCATTTACTTTTATTTTGTATATCTCGTACTATAATTTATAAAATAACTGCTACGATGAGAAGCGTGTTAGTGAATGAACTGCTCCAACATAAATAATATACATTGAATTTATATGAATGGTGATAATAAGAAATGAATAACCGATTAGTTTGCTGTGGGGCTCTTCTCAAAAAAATGCTTTTAACTTGACTGTAGTTTAACTAGATTATAATTATTTATTAACAATATTTTATTATAAAAACACCAACTCACATTAACTAACAACTTTTTATTTCCGCTATTTCAATATACACAAATTGCGCTTTACTTCACTATTTGAATTTATACTATGTAGCCCTAATTTCCTTTAAAACAAATACACTACAAGACAGCTTAAAATACTATATTCACAAAATTGTTCCTTTCTTTAAAGTTACTTCCTATTGCATAACATTTCGTGATATTGCACAACGTTTTGGTTATTTTTAAATGTGGCCACTACACTACTCAATAACTCCCAACACTTTAGAGCTATCAGTGTTGTCATCCTATTATAGTTTAACGCGTAGATAGAAAGTATTTAACAATTCGGAAGTACTGTAAAAGCCTACTTGTAGAAAGAGATAATTTCAGCCGAGACGATTGAATTCTATAGATTTGAACTACTAAATTGCGGTCGTTAAGTTGCACGTAATGCTCTTTAAAATAATTGTGTTTCTAAAATGACGTCTACTTTAGAAATATTATGAGGAACTGCAATAAATATTCGCATTTCTCTATAATAATGGAGGGTAACTTTATTTCCACTTTCACTAACACAAACGTCCAGCGAGACCAAAGTATGTAGTGAAAGATTGGATCTAGAAATTTATTGTAGGGCGTAGAAACATAATGCTTGGAGTAGAGAATAAATATTTACCGCCATCTTATCCGAGATAAAGCGGTTTGCGCGCCTCAGTTTGCTTAGTGCTATCTGAATTACGACAATCCTGGATAATTCGAGGAAAGAATAAACGCTTCCGAATATTACATCAATATTTTTATTTGTTCTTCTTTTCGTGTTAGATTTTATTGAAGTGAAACTTTTTATGGCACGCTAGGAAAAATTCTACATTGCTTGTTACACGAGGTACGCATCAAACATAAGTGTCTGTTTGGTCTTTACTTTACTCAGTAATACTTTACTCAGAAAAACGGCGACTAATGTATATGGGATGAGTTGAAATAAAAATCTTTCCGATCCAATGGACTGCATTTATTCATGTTCTTCATCTTATAACTCATGCTCAATATGGGATCTACTCCGTTCGGGATTCTAAGAGGAAGAGTTATTCTAGAAACTAAAGCAGGGTTTATTTACACATTCTTCCACACGGCAGACACATGCAGTTGTGACGAGTGGGAGAGAGGAAAATCACGGATACTGAGTTATATGGGGAAGGGAACACCGAACAATCAAAATTAGAAGTTGCCAGCGAAGTGATCAGCTCAGAGGTCCACAAAGTAAAAGCAGTTTCAATTGATACAATCACAATTTTTTTATTTTTAAAACATAGATCACTGCTTCCAAAATCAAGAATGTCTATTATACAACTAGCCTCAGAAAGCTTTTTCAATCCGTCATAGCCCAGTAAACAAATTTACGTCAAAGTGACATTCAAAATGATATTGTGGTAAGTCAGATTTTATGTAAAATGTGAGTCACATATGATGAAGTATTTTAAACTTCTACACGTAAGACTCACGCACGTATGATATTCAGTTGAACTTAAGTAAAGTAAGTAAGTAGCAGCCCATTAACGTCCCACTGCTGGGCACAGGCCTCCTCGCTCCAAGGAGCGAGGGTTTTTAGAGCATAGACCCACCACGCTGCTCCACTGCGGATTGGCAGGCATAGTACACAACAAGTGCATTCTCTATTCCTTCACTCTCATAGTCTGATGTGACGGGAATCCGACACAACCGGAGAGAGATCAGGCGCAGGACCGACGGCTTAACGTGCTCTCCGAGGCACGGGGGTGGATCACACCGCCAACTTTCCAACTTCGGGCAAATATTGAGAAAATCTTAATAGAAAACTCAATATTAATTTTTGAATTGGGCCGACCCGGGACTCGAACCCAGAAATGTCTGTAGTCCAACATGCTAACCACTAAACCAATGAGGCAGTTTCAGTTGAACTTATTACCATCTAAATGAGGTAAAGTCACCATTACATCATATCTACGTAATATTTAATGACTTGTATGACCTATATATAACGTTATATCTAGGTCATGTGTTAACTAGGTAGGCTACACGTTGTAAACAAACTTTATTTATAGACAAAGAAGTAAAAGAGTCAAATTTAAATCTAATTGCAGTATCTTGTTAAAAATGTGTATGCTCAATAATAGAGGCTGCAAGTTTGTCCCAATATAACTGGTAGTTACTTAATCAAAGGCTTTGCTAAGATCATAAATAAATGTATCTCTGTTATTATAATAGTTAACTAGTAGGATTTAAGACTAGAAGTTGTTGAACTATTAAGTTTATCAAATATTATTCAATATTGCGATACCTTTGAAAGAACGGTGATATTTTTTAAAAAAGATAACTTTACAAAAGAGCGGTTAGGAAATTAAACAAAACGTTTAATCAATCGATGACATAATGATATTTAGTGGTGCCACAGCGTCTCTTCTGACAATTTGAATATGACTTTTTGGCAAGAAAATATAGACTATTCGGTCTCCTTAACTAAAATTTTGGATTATTTTAAAAGTTTTAGAGGTTTTGTACATAGAAACATATTTTAATGGCCTATAATATACTATAAAACTTTCATATATCACAAAAGCAAAATCTATTTGTTTTCTTTTCGTTTTTGTGCATTATTAACTGAAAAATTATAAAATGTATATGAATATAAATGACCATTCTTTTTATTGAGTTGTGTTATAGCGATTTTTCAAATTTATTACAGTCCAAAATTCTTTTTATTGAAAAGAAACAAGTAATCCAAGTTTATAAGAAACTTTTTCCAATAAAGTGGATATTGTACAAAAGTATTTGAACGAAAGTAATAATGTTTTAACAAAAGTACAAGTTGACCCTTATGCTCTATAAGAAAGTGTCCCAAAACAGACATGAATCGCCGAACTCTTTGACAGTCGCAATAGTTTTAGAAAGCGTCCCTGTTTTGTACAAAAATCACGTATAAGACATGTTTTTACAATGTTATTACGATAGTTTTAATACTGTCCATAGCCTAAATTAATTTTAACATATTTTCTGAGTAAAAGAACTGAAAAAAGAACATAAAAAGAACATTATAGGGCTGTCTTATCGTTTAAGGAAGGAGACAAAGTCAATTCTTTTCTTATGTACGGTAAGTAACAGCATATTACCGTCCCACTTCAGGGCTTATGCCTTCTCACTCATAGGAGACAGGGTTTCTAGAGCATAGCAGCACCACGTTGTTCTACTATAAGTTGGAAGGCTATATACCAGGACATGCATTTCCTCACGGTGTTTTCCTTCACTAAAAAGCACAATGATGAATTGAAGGTATAATTAGGCACTTAAGTTTCTTTTTATAAAAAGTAGCGGTGCCTGCTCAGGAATTGAACCAACGGCTTCTCTGAACGAGAATGTATGTATTCTTCGTCTCACCTTCTCCATAATTCAAATTCGAATTGAATAAAAGCCTAGTTCAAGTAGGCTTTTGAATCGTCAAATATAGTTCTCATATTTTTGCCATTGTACGATTGATGATATTAAAGAACGACTTAGAAGCTAAAGTTAGGAAAGTTCCTCTGCTACCTGTTCTGAGATAAACCCACAACAAAGTCAGTCATCATTTATTTATTTATTTAACAGACAGACCAACAGACCATTATGACAACGTTAACAATAAAAATATTAATATAAGTATGAGACCGACACAATACTCCTTTTACATGTGTATACAACATTTATAATCAGCTTTATATCGTCGAAGTAATCTTTTATATAACAAAACTATTTTTCAAATAGCTGTTTTTTAATAAAGGATTTTAAGTTAATATAGTGACCGTTTCAGTATTTTTTTTATTGCTGAAAGGTTGGCACATGACTGTAATCTCAGCTGATGTTAAGTAATGAAATAGTTAAAGATGGAAGCTCGCTTAAAGTAAAAGGTAATATACCTTTCCTGGTTTCTACTAAGGATGTGCGAATAATTCGAATTTACGAATTATTTTCATTTTAATTATTCGTACACTATTAAATTATAAGTGTTTTCAATTCTGGGTTTCTTTTGTTCAACGTTCATATGTCAATTTAACAGTCTATACGTTTTATTAAAATCATGAAATATATTTACACAAATTATTATTATTTATTTATTTTAAAGAGAATAAAATAACAGAAATTATATTGTAGCAAATACACAGTATCCTAAAATTTAAGAAAATTTGAGAATTTGCTACAAATTTTTGTTGAAAAATAATAAATACGATACTGAATCGGGTGATCAGATAATATCGCAAGCAGTGGATCCTAATCTTTCACTATTTGGTGAATTTTTTCTCGGAATCTCTTGCTATTAAAAAGAAACAAATTCAGTGCACTGAAAATAATGAAAGTTCACGGTATATATATTAAAAAACTTGTTGTACTTCCATAAAAATATTGACTCTTTTAGTAAAAAAAGTGAATGCACCTCATATAACGTAAGAAATAAAAATAAAAATGCTGTAAATTCTAGTAGGTTACATAAAATTGACAAGTCATTCAAGGGTAACTGTATAAGTTTCTATAACAAACTCCCAGAAGAAGTTACAAAGATATCTATGAGGAAATTTAAATCTTTCATTAAAAGAAAGCTAAAGGAGAAATCATTTTATAATTTGAAGGAATATTTAGAAGAAAAAAAACCGTTGGAGTGAATGAATTGCTCTATATACATCTTGATATAGAATAAATTTAAAACATATATTGGAATGATGATGACATAAAACAAAGTACACCCGACTGAGTTTGTTGTGGGCTCTTCTCAGATCAGGGCGCGAATCAACCCTCTTAACTTAAGATTGTCAGTCGTTCTTTAACGTTATCATCAGTCAGTCAATTAAATATTATATAGGAAAAAAAAACGATATTTGATGATTCAAAATTGCTGTAATAGGCCTAATTGAATAAAGATATTTCAGCTTTGATTTTGAATATTACCATCTGTAATTTTTATGGAAGAAAATATATTGAAAATGAGAAATTGTATTCTCTGGGTAATGGATTTTTATACGAATTAAATAATTTAAATCGAAACAATTGAAAATCCAGAGATATTTCATTAATTTGCGAATTAATCGATTTTTTTCGAAGTATTCATGGAATTTCGTTTCATTCGAATTATTCGAATCGAATGAAACGAAATTTAATATTGGATTCGATGCGAACGATATTCGCACACTAGTTTCTACACAGCACCGTAGCGGAACGCAAAACTTTTGTTTGGCAATA
Source organism: Elymnias hypermnestra (assembly GCA_015832385.1). NCBI lineage: Eukaryota > Metazoa > Arthropoda > Insecta > Lepidoptera > Nymphalidae > Elymnias > Elymnias hypermnestra. The sequence goes on along the minus strand of JACTOM010000931.1, from coordinate 1,494,569 downwards.
ACTTTGTTCTGGTAGAGGGGGTAACTAGCTAAACGTGAAACCTCCCACTACTTATAGGTGATGCAGATTCAGACAAATTAGAAAATAGATTTCTCTAAATTACTGGGAATCGAATCCAGTTATTCTGTATGCGAAGCGAATACCATTCCACCAACGAAGCCTTCAAATACTATTACTGCTCCTAAAATTAATTATGAAACCTCGTCATACAGAAAATTAATTACACTCGAATGTATAATCCTTTTAGTAAGTATTTAGTACACTTCGCATAACAACAAACCTGACCACACTGCTTTAATTAAAGGAAAAGGACCTCTAATGCCATTAGAATAGAGTTAATTTCTTTTTGTACGTATATTCAGGTTACTTTCTCCGTTACTAAGTAATGCCAATGTCAGTTTTCTTCGTTACAAACGTTATGTGAACATTGCGTAATGTCTCGGCACGTGGAAACGATACGTGGATCGATTATTTTTATTGGTTTTTTATCGTTTTCGTTTACGCGACAAGCGTAGAATTGATTTGAAATTTACACACTTTTTTTGTTTTATTATTTACTTCACGTTTGACTTTTTTTGTTTTTAGTAATTGTTGTAATCGCGATGGAAATGTCATATTCTGTCAAAAGAAGAAATACGAAAACTCGTTTGGCCAACTAACTTTTACGTATTGTTTTATTTATACAAATCTAAAACTAGTTTTCCGAGACTTAGAAGGGGGGAAATGGAAGATATGTTAGGAATTTAATTGGTATTAAAAAACGAAAAGTGTCGAAAATTAATTAATCTCAAATGACGTATTGTAAATAAAAACGCCACGTCAATATTAGTTTTAGTAATTAAATTTAAAAGTTAGAAAAGAGAATTTATGTACAAATTGTATTTTATATTTTTTTATTAAATTTAAAAGTAAGAAAAGAAAATTTATGAACTAATTGTATTTTATATTTTATGAAAAATAATATATGAAAGTATCATATATCGAATGGCATATTAAAATGTAACTTGTAAATATTAAAACTACTTAACCTTAAACGAATTAGCATAAAAAACGCTGTACATCTTCGTGACACTAATCACGCGTTTCATCCGTAAAGATCTCATACACCTAAAGAAGTTCCACTTCAAAAGTATTATGTATACTTTTTAGGGTAACTGTATATGTTTCTATAACAAACTCACAGAAGACATTCTAGACATTAATTTCAAGAATTATTAAGTAGTTAATTAAGCGTAGGAGTAAATGAATTGCTCTAATTAATATAAAATAAATCAAATATAATAGAAAAAAGATGGGTGTCTTTTTTGTTGTTTTGTTTTATCTGAGTTTGTTGTGGGTTCTTCTCAGAATAGGACGCAAAGAAACTGCGATGTAACTCTCGCAACTTGAGACGCCATTTTTCAAAATTATCATCATACATTGGAAATAATATATAGAAAAATATATATTTAATGATTCAAAGTTAAGTTTTTTGCTCTTGATTCTTCTCAGAGGAATCAACTTTCCCAACTGGTGGTAGATTTATTACTAACGGACAGACAATTGAAGATTCAAAAGTGCTTTTTGAGCCTTATTGAACAATGAATATATTGATTTTGATTTCAAAAGTGCTGTAAAAGCCTACTTAAATAAATTATTTTTGTAATTGGATTTCATATCAAGGGTATGCAGCACTTTTTTATTACTGACAGGTTAGATCTCACCTGACGGTAAGTGATAAGACAGATTAAGTTATAAGGTAGATAAAGACTTGTCGAGCATAGTTTGTGCTATGCTCTGTGGGCTGTCACGTTGAAGAGTTGTGTCCTCCTTTTGTGAGTCTGTCATCTTGCAGAAAGAGGTCGTAGCTCCTCCCGGCCGCCGGAGGAGAAGGGGTGCCAGAAGGCGCAGTTTTGCCCGTTTGCTTCCCATTCCTTGAACCATTGAGTCAGATTCATTCGGAGTGCCAGAGCTGACTGCGTCAGCGAACATCTGGCCCCCAGCATACGGATGAAGAGGTTTCCGCTGCTGCAGCCAGCGAGACCCACACTGTCGGATGGAGGTTAACTTCATCTGACGTGGCAAAAGAATTTACCAGCGAAAAAAAAATATAGGCACTCTAACCGGTTAAAGGTAATTTATCTCTTGTAGATCCACAGTATCCTACCTAAGGATTGTAACCCAGAACCTTTGACAGAAAAACGTATAATAGCATCATTGTGTCAGCGAGGTTGTCAATTACTTTTATAAATTAAACCATATATAGTGGTATTTTATAAACAATGAGTGTTTATTTATATTCTTGTTTATATAAGTGATGTAAATGACAATGAAAACCCTTGAGGTAAGTTTTAATTTTTAAGATATGAGCTTATAAATTCAAGATGGACTATTTTCACTATCTCCAAGTTTAGCGCAACTTAAAGCTACATCAGAGTCTTTATTTAATAAAACAAAAGACAACATTGTATAGTTTAACTATTAGCAAACATAAAAATCATAACATTTGGTAGTTTTTCATGAATATTTAAGTCCCGAGAGCCACTTTGGCATCGTTCGACCCCCGGGGCAATCGATGCAAAAACGTCCGTGCGGGGAGGGGCAGGGGACGGTTATTTGCCTTATAAAGCAAAGGCAAATTACGGGACCAATAAAAATGTTACATAGCCGAATGTGACGGCTTAGTTCCATTAAATTCACACGAAGTGCCTCAAGTGAAAATAACTCTCTTCAACTATATCATTGTTATTAAAATAGTTGTCTTCTGAAAATATTTCCAAAGGCCTACTGAGAATAAATGAATATAACAGCCTTTATATAAATCGTGAACAACTTTGATGATTCAAGTGAATGGGCTCTGATCAAAAGATACGTTAGAAACGTTGGATAAATCTTAATTTTGTGGGAGCAATTACGTCTGAGGAGTCGTAAATTCAAATTTCAATTCAATTATATCCCAATTTTCATTCAAGATAACGTAATCATCTGCCAATCAGCATTCAGAAATCATGTCTAGTAATGCGGGGTTAACACATTATAACATTTAGGTATGTAATTTAGGATAGATTGAACCTAATGGTATGATGTCACTAATTTGAATTGAAATTAGTTAGTCTTCATGATATTGGATTATAATGTACATCGTGCCATCAGTTTTATAGGGAAAACTTAATAGAGGAATCATTCGCGTTTAAGGTTTATACAATTTGGGCGAAGTAGTCCAAGATTTGATCCTCAGTAGGGTGTACTTAGGGAATTGCATTTTCTAACTTGTCTGGGTCTGGAGGCTTCGACAATAGGGCCAACAAGGGATTTGTGTTCCGGCTCAGTGCTGTATATAAATCAGAAAAGGTAAATTGCGTTTTACCAGATTAGCACGCTTTAATCTTATATCATTATTTCACCGTCACTGTGTAATCACAGTCAAGGGCTAACCTGTAAGCAATAATAAAGCCGGTAATTTGTGGAAAAATCTCACTAAAAGATAGTGAGTGCTTTAGGAATGTAGACGGTATCTATGTACAGCTTCATCCACATTCCCACTGATTGTAGAACTACGCGGGTGCTTCTGAAACAGCTAGATATCTTTAATTACTGGAAAGGATTTGATAAATATAATATTACATTCAAGTTTTAGATTTGGGAGTTAATAGCGTATCTATATATAATTAATTTGACGAATAGACATCTTCGAAAATCTATCAAAATGATACAAAATTCTAAGATATACCTATCAAACTAATAATAGGGCGGGCAATTTTACTGAACCTTACAATTAAAGATGTACATTAGTATTTCGTATGAGGCCTATAGTCAGCGACCACGTTTCGGAGCCGTAGGTCATCACTGGCAACACGCACTGTTCGAAGAGCTTTGTCTTCAAGCACTGAGGAGTATCGGACGAAAATATCTGGCGTAGTTTCCCGAACGCTGCCCAACCGAGTTGGATTCGGCGGTTGACCTCTTTCTCGAAATTGGACCTACCTAGCTGGACAATGTGTCCCAGGTATGTATATTCGTCTACAATTTCGAGTGCTGAGTTCTCAACGATGACTGGGTGGAGCGGAACATGGATATTGGACATAACTTTCGTCTTATCCATGTTCATTTTTAGGCCCACCTGTCGAGAAGCTCTGCTGAGGTCATCGAGCATTGCATTGAGATCTTCCAGAGTCTCTGCCATAATGACCACGTCGTCGGCAAACCGTAGATGAGTGATGTACTCGCCGTTGATGTTGATGCCCAATCCGTTCCACTCCATAAGCTTAAAGAGGTCTTCCAACGCCGCAGTAAAGAGCTAGTATTAAGAAAAACAACTCGTGTTAATATCTTCTATATTTATGCCACAGAGAGAATGCCACTGAGTCAGCTGATGCGAGTCATAGGCGCCACACTGGCCTTGGATTCTCTGCGACCGGTTGTAATGTGGCATAGATAAAAATGTTTGAGACTATGTAAAAAACAGATTCGCTTTTATTAAAGTTTATTATTTACGATACGATGACTTATTAACCATCGTGGATTTTAAGTAAAATTAGTAGTGATTTGGGCAAAAATTTCGTAACGATATTTTTCGAGGAAGTCTTTCGTAATGACTTTTATTTTACTTTTCCATAACTACAATTGTGAGTTTAATTCACACACTCGCACGCCAAAAACCCTCTCTCATATGAGCGAGGAGGCCTGTGCCCAGCAGTGGGACGTTAATAGGCTGCTACTTACTTACATTTTTTTTTGCACGCCTTTTTATCGTGTAAGTAATCCTACAAATTGTATTATTTATATTTCACAATTACCTTTCTTTTAATTTCAATTATTGATTGACATCTATAGGTCGTCTTCTGGGTATTTGTTATAGAAAGGAGTTATATATTTGTTATAGAAGGTTCAACGAATTTAAGTGAAGAATTGAGTATATAAGTGTATTAGTAATACTTTTATGATAAATTCGAAATTAAGAAGTGCCAATTGAGCTGTAAACAGTACTTGATATAAATAGTAAAATATACCAGTGTTTGTGTACTCCTACAATTGCAAATTACTCGGCAATTAGAACTCATATACCGGATAGCGAAAACAATTGCCACTACACAAAAATTACAAAAAAAAACTGCGGCAAAATGTTATTGACATGAAATTTTTTGCGAGTCTGCTATTGTCCTCTAATGGGCCTTGTTCATTGCTCTCTGCGATTTTTTTACGAGACTAACATGGAAAATTATGATCGTTATGATCTCGCGAACAAAGCTGTTGTAATTTTGAATTTTTCTATTTTAAACTTCGTGTTTTTATAATAGACAACCAGATATCGTCTACAATAAAATGGACAACGCTTTTTAAACAATATGGGAACGATTTTCACTTGTAACCTGTCAGTTACAGAATACCTGGCAGATGTGAAACATCGAAGTATTTCAAGTATACACTGTTAATTGTTAGTTAGTGGATAGTCAGTGGAAAGAGTATCAACATGGCGACACTTCGCCACGGCATGGCATGTCTCACGCGCCGATGTAACTGTTTCACGTCAGTACTTGTTTTGCTAGCAGAGACACCGGGTTCGATCACCGGTAGGGCGAATCTAGAAAATTGTATTTTCTAATTTGTCCGAGTCTGGACTGGTGGGAGGCTTCGATTCAGCGCATCACACTGTGATTTGATTCTGCTGCCTGCGAACTCTCGTTAGGGAGCATTGTAGGCGCGATGCGAGAGAGAGAGAGAGAGAGAGAGAGAGAGAGAGAGAGAGAGAGAGAGAGAATGCAATCGATGCTCCCCTTCAGCGCCGAAGAAGGCGGAATACAATTCACCTGGAATTCACTGGAATCGGATTCATCTGGGGCACCAGGAAAGAATACGAAAGCTGAACATCTGGTGCCTCGTTAAAGGATGAAGAGGGTTCCGCGGGGTTTTAGTGTTGCGAGACCTGCCATCGCCGAGTCCCACACTCCTGTCTGGTCGTCGGTCAGGGTTAGTGCGTAAATTGCATTTCGCTGCAAAAAAAGGCTTCGTCTATGGCTAGTTAGCATCATACCAGCAAAGACGTACCGACAAACAAAGAGATCTATGTTCCGGTACGATGCTGTATAGGAACCATATGAGGTATATCGTCTCTTTCCAGATTATCGCGCTTCCATCTTAGACTGTATCATCACTTACCATCAGGCGAGATCACAGTCAAGCGCTAATCTGTCAGCAATAAAAAAAATTCCTATTTGTTGATATCGGGGTCTAAATCTTTACAAAATATTAGTTTTTTTTGTTAAACGAAATATAAGTTAATATAACTTATTTTTTCTTGACTGTGACTGCTTAGTTTTAATAAATACAAAAAGAGAAAAGTTCACAGGGCATCACAAGGACTAATAAGGAATAATTGTCTTTAAAAAGAATACAGTCAAATGTTTGCCTTATTATTATATAAGAAATAACTTTCTAATGGCGAAGTAGTTAATCATTATTACAATAAATTTATTCTAGGGAAAACACCGAGAAACGATATAGCACTACAAAAAAATTTTATCTACCAAAAACTTATTCAATTCATTACATTGTAAAGACAATTGTAATCCTTTTACACGAGTAGTACAAATTATCAGAAAACACAATATCACGTGTAATTTATTAAAAGTTTAAAAATCATGTATGATTTAGAGTGGATATATAAAAGTGTGTTTCAATAACTCTTACTGACTGCCCGTGTCAACTACTGGTTGACATGGCTTTTTTACTGACTTGATACGATAGGTGTCTCGTGTTGGGCAATCAGAATTATAAGCATTTCTTTTTTTCTTCATAATGTGTATTATCTATTTCGCTTCTCGGTAACGGTCAAGAGGTAACACCAGACAATAGAAAAAACAAATATATCAGTTACAAAGTGACCGTTACTGACGGTGCGTGTGTCACGTCGAAGGTTGTTATGTTTTTTGTGGTATTTTTTTATCTGTGAGTGTTTATTAGTGATTATTTATATTTTTTATTATATATGTGATGTGAATAACAATGTACACCGTTGAGGTAAGTTTTAATTTTTAAGATGATCTCATAGTTTAGCGCAACATGTCGCTACACCAGGTCACTGTCTTAATTTAATAAACAAAAGAAAACATTGTATAGTTTAACTATTAACAAATATAAAAATCATAACATTCGGTAGTCATAAACAATTAAGTCCCAAGAGCTACTTTAGAGTCATTTAACCCGCGGGGCAACAGACGCAAAAACGTCCGTGTGGGGCAGGGCAGTTTGAATATTTGAATAAGATTGACATATATAGGGAGAGAGTAAACAATATTAGGAAATTAATAAGACTTGTTGAAAAGTTATAATAATTTAATTGGAACTTGAAAATTAGGCTTATTGTAATAGGAAGATTGTTTGGTACAACTCTCTATATTTTCCATTCTTTACTCTTTTGTTGCTTCGCCTTTATTTATGTTTCCTCTTACATCCTTTCCTTCTACATTCAAAATAAAATTCACTCTTAATTTCAATACAAAAAAAAAAATTGTTCGACGATATCTATTTTACTTTCGAAATAATTAGTTTTACAATCGGCAGATTGAATTTTACTCGAAAGATCGTTACATTAGAGATAAATAATCATTTTCTGCCAATTTATCGAAGAGGGGTTTTTACGCTGAGTTTATTTTCTGACTCATACATAATTATCGGAGGTCAGCTCCCCAGTGTCGCCGCTTAATTGAGGGATGGCCTTTATATACGCTTTTACATATGCAATGTGTCCCGAAGCAGATAAAACACTAATTAATGTTGCCATTGATCATTTTGGTAAACAAAAGATTATTTAGAAGTAAAACTTTTTCCGCTGCCCCAAATTTTTTTCGTCCATCTGACACTTGTCGTTACACATTACACTGACATTACACACGACTACGGAGTAGCCAAGTTATATACAGATGCGCCCATGCCTCGCATCAGCTGTTTCACTTTCATAATAAAACTACACAGTGTTTTTTTATATACCAATTTAACTTCTAAGTAAAACATGCTTTAATATAATTGTAGTTGCTACTAAAAATGCTCCAAGTTAAGATAAGTCGTAGCTTAGTAACGTCCCACAGTTTAGACCTCTTTACTCTCGGGATTGACGGTTTTTAGAGCGTAGACCTGGGTCTAGATGCTGCTTCCTTGGGGGTTAGTAGTACACATACCTCAGAATTGCGCCCGACATATTTCAGTTGTTACAACCTGTTAAATTTAAAAGAACAATTAACACTTCAATTTTGCTATCAACCGTCATCTGCCCCGACCGGCACGGACGTTTTTGCGTTGATGGCCTCGCGGATCGAATGACGTTGAAGTGTCTCTTAGGACATACTTGAAAGACTACTAAATCGTATGATTTCTATAGTTGCTTATAATTAAACTATACAATGTCATATTTTGTTTATTAAATTAAGACTCTTGTGGAGGGTTATATTGTGCATAATTCTGAGATTGTGAAAAAAGTCCGTCTAATATTTATAGCAGATCGGAAACGTGGTCGCTGACTATGGGCCTCATTCGGAAGCTCAGAGTCACTCAGCTTGCGATGGAGAGGACTATGCTCGGAGTTTCTCAACGCGATCACACCAGAAATGAGGAGATCCGTAGCAGAACCAAAGTCACCGACATAGCCCTACGAATCGCGAACCTGAAGTGGCAATGGGCGGGGCACATAGTCCGACGAACCGATGGACGTTGGGGCCAGAAGGTGCTGGAATGGCGACCCCGCACCGGACGACGCAGTGTAGGAAGACCCCCCACAAGGTGGACCGACGATATAAAGAGGGTCGCCGGTAGCCGCTGGAGCCAGGCGGCGCAAGATCGGGCCTTGTGGGCATCATTTCGTGAGACCTATGTCCAGCAGTGGACGTCCATCGGTTGAAGCGACGAATATTTATATGCTCATATCTTAAAAATTAAAACTTATCTCAAGGATTTTCTTTGTTATTCACTTCGCTTATATAATCAAAAATACAAATAACCACAATTAAACAAACAGAAATTATAAAATACCACAAAAAACTTAACGATCTTCGACGCGATACACGCACCGTTCGTAACGGTCACTTTGTAACTGATTTATTCTTGTTTTTCTATTGTGTGGTGTTATCTCTACACATATTTTGTTACTACAGTTACCGAGAACTGAAGTAGATAATACGCATTATGATTTGAATACTTGAGATGCTTATATTTCTGAATGCCCCCGTTGAGACACTATCGTATCATGTCAATCTAAGGTATAAAGAAAAATTAGTGTTTTCTGCTCAGGATTTGAGCCCATGGCTTATCTGGGCAAGTACTACGCGCCATCATGTGTGCCATACTGTGGGTCATCATGGCTTTTTTAGTGTATAAAAAAGTATAATGTAATAAAAAAGGGCTTAACCCAAAACAATGCGCAGTACTTTTTTTATCAAGAAATAAATTTGAAGCTGGCGTTAGTTGGCTTCGTTAGTAATGATATTTCGTTTGTGTGGTAGCTTAAGATGTATATAAAGCAATACACTGTATATATGTTATACCGCTGTAAGTTTTAATGGTTCTTACACCAGCAGAAGAAGCATTGTGTGCTTGTGCGAATGCAAGTGCAGACGATGACGACCTTCCCTATTAAAGATGATAAGAACCTGATGATTTTACTAAGGTTCCTTTTGTGCTAGGACTTAGGGTATCGTCACCAGTTATGTAGACTGTACGTTTTAGGACTAGAGCTCTATCCTCGTGACAATAGATGAAGCCTATTTTACAATTTTTTACTATTTTACATATTAAACATATCCTAAAGTTAAAACTGAATAACGAAATCTCTTTTTCTGCTATACACTAAAACAAGTAAATTAAAATATTAAAGTCCAGTCCTACACCATTGAGTACGGACTTTTTAAACTTTTTATATATATAGAAATCTGTTAATATTCCTGTCATTATTCGATTTATATTTGAAATAATCGTAATGACACCAATGTCATCCACTTAAACATGAAGGCCATTTAAATTCATAATTTTTTACTTTATGAAAAATATTGTAATCATAATATATCTAGAGTAATTTATTGCATTTTACAAGTTCATACTTGTAAAATGCTTAAACTTGAATGTATTTCTACTTGAGTCTGAGATTCCAATGATAATATATTAAAAAGCGATGTAAAATTTGAAGTTACAAGTGTTGTCACAACAAATTCAGCTTAATATTCAGATAATGGTAAATATTATTTATTTACCATTATCATTACAATATAATATTATAGAGAATGTGTTAATAGTAGAAGAATAGTAGAAGTAATAAAAAGAAATGAGTATAACAAAGCGTCAAACAGAGTTTGAAATTTATGTTCCGTTTCTAAATGTAAGAATTCGTTAAACTGTTGCTGTTAAATTCTACTTTGAATAATAAAACAAATAAATACTAACAAAAAATGCATTACGTAAGTGACGATTATCCAGTTCGTACAATGAGAAGAGGTTAACGCGCTATGCGAAAATTTCAAGCCATTTTCGAAGAATAACACCAGTTTTTGTAACTAATCCAAGAACTAACTCTGTGCTCTATGTAATAGGTGTAAAGGTTAAATTTGCTTGACAACTTGTTATGGAATTTGGATTTAAGTTTGCGAGAAAATAAACAGTCTTGATCCTTGAACCCACGTGATCAAAGATATAGAAGTCAATGCCTTTTTCGGGTGAACACGTGGCGAAGCAGATCGTTAGCTTTTGTAAGTTGTTTGTAACAAGCACTGGTCAGTTCAACTGTTCCGAGAATTCAAATGTAACAATCATTCAATGCAAATAACTTCGCAAATCATAAGTTTGATTCACATTTGATTTTAATCTAAAACAGATCCAGCACGATTTGTATACAGAGTGATAGACACTGTAATATATCTGGAGTTATAAAAATAAAAAAGTACTAGTCTTTAGTAGAATACTCGTATACTACTAAACATACTCGTAACTCGTCTTTTATTTTAAATGAAATAATTTAAATCTAAACAACGCAATTCTTACTTTTGAGCTCTCTACTTTTACATTCACACGTGAATAATCCGAATATACTTTTTTTTCGAAGTGTGGAGTTGCTGTGAGCCCTACTGGCTTTTATAGCGTAACCGAGAGGGGTGTTGTGCGCTGAAGCTCCGCCGAGGGGTGGACCCGTAGAAGGGCCCTGCTGCGTCGTGGGGGAAACGTTGCTCTAAGGGCGCCGCCAGTGAGGCTCGGACTTAGGCTTAGAGCAACTTTTGCTGCTGCTGGAAAGGGTAAATGACAGATGCTTAGTATTGACGGCCGAGGTGCGTCAGATAGCGGGGACCTCGTCTTGGCCGACGAATGTGTGATAGTGTAAGGAGCGTTGTCAATAGTAATCTGGTGATCTGGGTCTTCAAGGACGTGTTTGGGCTGCCTCTTCCTAGGCTATCCCAACATTTCTCAAATGCCGACTATTTATACTCTTTTATTAGATTCAAAAAAACACCTGCGACCGTGAACAATAATCAAAACAGCAACTAAATACAATTATTCAATTAATGTTACAAAAAGCGAGTGAAAAGTGTTACAAAAAGTTAGTGATATATATTTATTATATTATAATAAGCGATAGGTCTATTATTGTGCATTAATAATTATATTTTTGTACAATAAAGTACGTTGTATTATATAATTATCCATATGCTATGCCTGCCAAACTGCAATGAAACAAGATCTAAGGTTTGTAAATCCTATCTTCTAAGAGCATGAAGGCTTGTGCCCAGCAGTGGGACTGCTACTTACCTTACCTTTACCTTACCATGTGTTTATATAAAATTATTTGTTTCATTGTAGTTTAGGCGTCGATTCAAAAGGTATATTTTGTTAGTTATTATCCCATTTGAATACAATTATACTTAAACTTCACATTGTGCATTGTTAAAAGTGTCAAATTTATCGACAATTCAATATTCAAATAGGCTTTTAAGGTTCAATGAAACGTACATTAATATTTCATCAATCATTTTGTCTATTGGTTTTAACCTATTTTAGTTAAAGCTGACAACGATATTTATCGCCTCTGAAAAGTGTAGCACCTTTGAAAGTTTATTTCATCTAAAATGGACTTTTAATTAAAGAGAAAACTGATAATCTTGGCTATATTGCTTGATTTGAATATTCATAAATCTATAGCGTATCTATAGCCACCTGCGTTGTTGTCAATTCCGAGGAAATATGTGGAAATAAGGATTTTGTTGGATTGAATAGTCAAAGTAAATATTTATTGAATTCACTTGAAAACATCTCATCTAAATAGTGACTTATATACGGAAAAATACGATTGTTAATACCCTAAAAATATTTAATGTTAATTGTGCAAATTTGAGATAAACTGTTGAGCAAGTGGGTTGTCAAACTGTAGATAAAATTTAAGTTTTACTTTATAATAAGATCCATAGCAATATTATTCCAACACCTACTATTGATAATAATACATATTACTAAAGTTTTCAATCGTGAATACTTTGTTATTAATAAATTCAAGTTCAAATATAATACGAATAATATTTGATGTTATTAAAGTTTTCTCAAATATTAATTAATTAATTAACATAATTTTCACAGAATCGCTGGCGCAGAGTTTTGTAATTTGTCTAATTCTGGACTGGTAGGAACTAGTAGGAAGTGGCTTGTTACCAGTATACCAGCAAATACGTACCCCAGAGCAAAGATATTTGTGTTCCAGTACAATACTGCGCAGAACCATAAGTTGTAAATCCCCTCTTACTAGATTAGCGCGCTTCATCATAGACTGTATCATCACTTACCATTAGGTGTGATTACAGCCAAGTGCTTACCTGTCAAAAATTAAAAAAATATATTTTTCAAAAAATTGTATAACGCGATCTATTGAACGATCACGTAAAAAGCTCATGTAATGGGTTTGAGAAGTTCGTGCTTGACGACTTTGGAAATGACTTTATATGGTGGTTGCTGATTGGGGATGACCTCTCACTCCCGAGCATGTCTAAGAGTGCTCTCTTTCTACAAGACTGTCATCGGTAGAAGGACGGTATAGAGACCAAGGGTGCTGATGGTGGACGCTATTTCCTCTCGCTGAAGGAGCCCTTTTTCGCCAGAAGATACAAATTTGCTCGTCTGCTCTCCCTGAATTATCTCCTTTATCAGGGCTCCAGACCTGAATGCGTCAGCGGACATCTGAACCCCATGATCGGGATGAAGTGGGTTCCGTTAGGCTTTAGTGGGTATCCTGTTACAGCCAGCGAATCCCACACTCCTAGACAAAGGTTCACCCTTCATCCGGCGTGCAAAACCATTTCCCAGCGAAAACGAAAGACTTGACTAGTCACAACATTACCAGAAGTCGTTGCTGTATAGGCACCGTAAGGGGTAAATTACCTTTTACCAGATAACTGCGCTTAAACTGTGATACTATTAGGAATAAAAAATTTCAGATGTTATTTGAGAAGCGCCACGAAATAAGCCGTTTATTATAAGACTACGCCATAACTTACTTTGTACGAAAGTAGCGTGTAACATCCGTTATACCGTATAACGAAAAGACGGCGTACCTTTTGTATTTCGGCATATAACAATGAATTCTCTCGAGTCCAATTACCTTTATTATCAAATATATACACCAGCATACCTGAAAACAACGAAAAATCTCGTTAATATTCATTATACAGCCAAAAATAAACATGCATTATGGTTAAATGAATTGTTTAGTCTGTCGGAATAAACCCAATTTGAACGGCATTAACATAACAATAAAAACAATATTGAAATTATAAATGAGTGACCTAAATTAGTTCATTTTAAAGTTGAAATTGCTGTCGGCACGTTAGGCGATTTTTGGACAAAATTGGAAAAATTTTTTGAGGTGACATCATCGATATTTTAAGGTTTATTAGAGATCAACACATCGGACGAAATTCTTCTCATTCTTGTAAATGTGGTGAGTGGGTAAATCAACTCGGTCACCATGGTCTGTCTTGTCTTCGTAGTTCTGGTCGTCTTCCGAGACACGCCGGCATCAACGACATCATCAGAAGGACCCTTGTCACCATTAACGTGCCGGCTATTCTCGAGCCGAATGGAATTGCACGTGATGATGGTAAGAGACCTGATGGTATGTCGTTGATGCCTTGGAAAAAAGGAAGGTCGTTGGTGTGGGATGCTACATGTGTTGATACGCTTGCACCATCTCACATTGACGCTACCTCCAAATCAGCGGGAGCGGCGGCGTCATTAGCTGAAAACGCCAAGAGGCGCAAATATGAGAGCCTTGCTTTAGAATACATATTTGTGCCTTTTGGCGTGGAGACATTGGGACCGTGGGGTCTTGAGGCTAAAAGCTTTTTGAAAGAAATCTCATCTCACTTAGTTGATGTCACCCGTGACCCTAAGGCTGAGTGGTACTTCGGACAGCGTGTAAGTATCGCTGTCCAAAGAGGTAACGCTGCCAGCCTTATGGGCACCCATCCATTTGCTTCTGATTGCGCATTTTAGTTACTTTTATTTTGTTTGTATTAATGTTAAGGTTCGATATAATGTTCTCATGGTTCATTGTATATTTAAGTTATATAATAATTTTAATTACTTCTCATTCTTATATTTAAAATTGTATAAAAACGAACGGCGTTCTTCTGTATGCTTCCGTGGTCGTCACGGTCGGTATTGCCGATAGTTTTTAATATGTAGCGAATATCTAAAACAAGAAATAGCTGATTCTTTAATCGAAATGCAAATGTGATTACGTTTATATATATAACCACTTTAACAGTTTTCGGCCTTAGCTTAATGTTATTTAAGAGTTAAACATTACTATTATTCATGTGTAAAGAAAACTAAAAATAGCAGCAAGTGGTGTTTTTAAAAAATCTTTTCTGGACTTCTACAAATCGTTCAATAGTAAAATTTGCCAAGTCATTCCAGCCTATCTTAAGTGTTACCGAGACTAGCGTACTGAAATTGTTTAATATACAAGGTATTAGCAGACCTCTCCCGAAAACGAAGATAGACAATAGTACTAATGACACCTTCGTTTTCCCATTCATTGACCCGAGCGTCAGCTGACTTTTTTGGTGACGTAATGTATTTTTTAAGAATATTTCATTTCGTTTAGCTGTACTAACATGATGGAGCGTAAATAATGCTAATTAAACCTTTTAAAAGTATGATACTTTTTAAACGGGATCGGTTTATTTCCATCCCATCATCAAAAGTGTCGTTAGTACTATCGTCTATTATCGTTTTCGGGAGCGGTCTCGGACGTTCGGGATTCAAATAGTTTCCCGAACGTCGGCGCTATCTAAAGGCGCTGGACAGAGTCAATCAGTCACAGACCGGCGGCGTTCTCGACAGTTCTCGAGTAATGGTCCGCCAGAGACCGGTAGACTATTGAAACTGTCGCGCGTTCCTATTTTTAATGTGTTTGTGTTAATTGATATCCGGAACATTATATGGTAGGACATTACCCACCGACGCCCACGGTTTGGAGATTGAATTATGGAACCCACTGGTGACGATGGCGGCGGGAGCCTGTGCTTCTTTCTCCGACAGAGATATATAAATAGATTTTAAGTGGTAAATATTTTATGACATGTCAAAATGCAAAAATGTACAGAGACAGAGAAGCTGTTAATAAGTAATGATAGAATCTATTTTTACGCTGCAATTCAAAGTGGGAACATTATTCAATAAGCTATGTAAGAAAATTGAATTCTCTCCCTCCATTATTGTATGTAAAATTCTTTAACGTCTCTTGCCATACAGTGGACGACACTTTGAAATTCATCATGGGGTTTTAGCGTTTATGTCAAGTGTGATAAGTTTTATGTTCCTTCATATTAATAAGCGGCTGTGTGTACAATATGCACTAACGAAGTTTGCCCCTCGACTTTGCTGCTACATACAATTTATTATAACGTAATTGGATTTGTCTCTTATCCTACATCATACTTTGTTCGTATATAACAGTGTAAAATGCTCGGGCATTATGTAGCAGGAGAGCTACAGCATTAGCTGATGCCTGCGACTTCGTCTGTTTCATTTATTACTAATTTTTCAAAAATACCTACTAAAAATATGATACAAAAGAAGACTTTTGGGAATCGTTAAAATATTTGAATAGCAATAACAAGGACAAAGTTGCTAATACGTGCCAGTAATCATAGCCTATCATTTGCCCAATTATATGTTTTTACTATAGAATACATTTTATCATTAATTTTCTACTTAAATAAGAACATACAGAGAAATTAGATGAATTAAAAAACGTGTCCGTCTCGGAATGCCCAATAAGTGATAACTGAAAGTATTCTATATTGAACTATTTAATATTAAAATTGTTTAACTTGACGAAAGTTTAGGTTATTATTTAAGTTTTATGTATATTAATATCATAATGTAATCGTTTATTTATTAATTTTAAGGCATTGTGCTCTCTGTCAAGGGTATATGTCTATCGCACACTAAACACCGAGAAAAATATTAGGCCTCGTAAAAGACATTGTATATCGTAAACAAAAAAAACAGTTTAAAAATCACTTACGCAATACTCTCTTCTTTAAGAAAGTAATAATATCACTCTTAAGAGTTAGATTACTTCTTTTCACGTAAGCACGTCAATAACTCATTTAGACTGTATTATTACTTACCATCGAGTGAGTTAATTAAATCAAATCAAAATCAAAAATATCTTTAATCAAGTGGGCATGTTACAGCACTTTTCAATCGTCATATTATATTTTTTTTTTTCACACTCTGATTCTAATATACGTCTGATGTTGGTACTCAAGAACGACTTAAAATCTAAAGTTACGAGGGTTCTTTCGCGCCCTGTTCCGAGAAGAACCCACAACAGACTCAGTTGGGTATTTTTTTTTTGTTACCATCATCATTACAATATCATATTAGTTTACTATATTTTAATTCAAATTAGAGCAATTCGTTCACTCCCATGCGTTTCTATCGTCTAGGTAATCTTGCAACTTAAAATACGATTTATCTATCAACTTTCTTTTAACAAAGACTATGAATTTATTATTTGACATCTTTAGAACATCTTGTGGGAGTTTATTATAGAAACGTATACAGTTACCCTCGAATGAGTTGTTAATCTTATGCAGCCTACTAGAATTTATAACAAATCACCCTTGAAGTAATAGAATATTTGAAATCGTATGAACAACAGACTAATTTAGTTTATATTTACAGTCAATGGAATATTTCCGATAGCTATTTCAACACTTCACGAGCTACGTTTCGTAATAGCCTGAAATAGTTGATTTTCTGTTTTCTTTACTATTTTCGGTTAAGGTCGAATTGGGCGTGATATATAAAGAAAATTTATGAAACGGCTATAAATAACGAGAGTCCTAATCTGTATTAATATTGTAGTGTAGATATATGGTTCTATGTTTATGCTATTGCCAATTTAATTTACAGCATTTAAAAACCCAAGGGTTAAGTAAGTAAGTAAGTAGCAGCCCTTTAACGTCCCACTGCTGGGCACAGGCCTTCTCAGTCCGAGGAGCGAGGGTTTTTAGAGCATAGACCCACCACGCTGCTCCACTGCGGATTGGCAGGCATAGTACACAAGTGCACTCTCTATTCCTTCACTCTCATAGTCCGATGTGACGGGAATCCGACACGACCGGAGAGAGATCAGGCGCAGGACCGACGGCTTAACGTGCTCTCCGAGGCACGGGGGTGGATCACACCGCCAACTTCCCAACTTCGGGCAAATATTGAGAAAATCTGAATAGAAAACTCAATATCGATTTCGAATTGGCCCGACCCGGGACTCGAACCCAGGACCTCATGTCTGTAGTCGAACATGCTAACCACTAGACCAATGAGGCAGTTACCCCCCAGGTTGTTTGGAAGAAATCTCGTTTTTACCGATAATACCGCCTTTTCTTGTTTTTATAATACTTGTAAAATTTTCTCTTATTAATGTACCTGCGATGTATTAATATGCACGTATATACTATTAATTTGTTTTTGGATTAAATGTCAAAAAGAGTTTTAAAAGTGGTGAAATTCTAAGCAATATCCTATAGCGATACGTGTTTATCTAATAGGCTGTGTTTGAGCAAATTATATTTATATCATAATATTTAAAACAAATCGTTGTGCTTTTTTCATTGGATTCAAAAGGATTTCATCACAACCAGATAATTTTTTTTTTACTTTTACTGTTCCATATTAGCTGCATCATTGGCCTAGTGGTTAGCATGTTCGACTACAGACATGAGGTCCTGGGTTCGAGTCAATTCAAAATGGATATTGAGTTTTTTATTAAGATTTTCTCAATATTTGCCCGAAGTTGAGAAGTTGGCGGTGTGATCCAACCCCGTGCCTCGGAGAGCACGTGAAACCGGTCCTGCGCCCGGGCTCTCTCCGGTTGTGTCGGATTACCGTCACATCGGATTATGAGAGTGAAGGAATAAAGAGTGCACTTGTGTACTATGCCTGCCAATCCGCAGTGTAGCAACGTGGTGGGTCTATGCTCTAAAAGCCTTCGCTCCTTGGAGTGAGGAGGCCTGTGCCCAGCAGTGGGACGTTAATGGGCTGCTACTTACTGTTCCATATTATCCTTATAATTGTTTTTAGAAAATGTGTGATTTTTTCATACCGAAATCACTGATCGATTATGATAAATTTTTATACACTGAAAGTTCCACACTGCAAGCTTTTGAAGTCTTAACTATATCTCATTAGTTATTAATTACATAATTACCCAATTTACGAATTACGAAGGTCAATTTTGAGAAGAGCCAACAAGCCAACAACAACAATCATTTTTCTCATAATTATATAAAAAAATTTA
The DNA here is from genome assembly GCA_015832385.1 of Elymnias hypermnestra. Taxonomy (NCBI): domain Eukaryota; kingdom Metazoa; phylum Arthropoda; class Insecta; order Lepidoptera; family Nymphalidae; genus Elymnias; species Elymnias hypermnestra. Next base: position 1,475,755 of record JACTOM010000931.1, on the reverse strand, counting down.
GTGTTACCTTAACACGACAAAAGTGAAAACCTCTTAGATGACATCCATAAAGAATATTAAATGTATATTGTCTACAATATACTAATAAATAATGATTAATTCATTATTTAATTGAAGTGACGCGTCGACTAAGACTCTCTCATTCCTTATATCGACTAGAGCCGATTTTATTCGATCGAACGTTTACATAACCGAGCGTGACAGGCCAGTCTCATTCAATTCCTACAGCGTTTCAAAAATATTTACTTAGAAGAGGTAACTTATAACCATATCAGTTGTATTTATGGCGTGAGCTTCACCATTATTTGTGGGAAATGAACGAATGAATGTCGTATTTCGGGGCCCTTGTTATTTTGTCATCCCCGGTCTTTATGCTATCAATATTAATTATTTTCTGTGAATAAACGTGTATTAATTATACGTTAACGACACGCGTGCGTCATGTTTGTTGTTTGTATGCCACTGATGATTGCTATTGTTACAAAATGTTGAATCATATGCATGTTGCAGTAAAACAATCGCTTTGTAAGAAAATACAGATAATTTGATATCTTTAAGTTAATGTAGAGTGATGGCTACTTCTCTTCTTGCTTATAATACCGTATAATGAACTCTGTAAATGGAGTAAATGAATTTTCAATAGAAAAAACTTAGTTTATTGTATGCTATAATTCGATATTTGTACGTAAACTTACTAAAAAGTCTTTTCTCATATTTTGGGTTAACATAGAGTGGCATAACATGGCTTCCTAGTAAATACTTCGTTTCTTACTTATGATATAAGTTGTATATGATATTTTTGTTAACATTTCTATTCGAATATTATATATTTCAGCATTTTTCTAATAACTTACCACTATTGGGCATAAAGTCCCTCCACTAATAGCGAAGACAATAGGTAGAATTAACCTACAATCTTCTACAGAATGGTTACTTTAACACAAAAAAACAACAACAAGCAACTATAAGTTTTCAAACCTATCCTGAATTTCACATGTTTTATAAAGTATCCATACTTTTAACCACTGGGCAATGATGGCTTGCTAGTATCAGTGTAGCGAAATACAATATATTGCTAAGTTGAGAGCACACGTGGCGTAAACTGCTCGGAGCTCATAATGTGAGCAAAAAGCGAAACTTTGCAACATTAATCATCTCACACAGATGTCGGCATCGAGTTGAAAGTATCTGAAACAGTAGCGTGTTACTATATTTTCTTGTTGCATAAACATTATAACCTTAGATTCTAATGTAAAGATTGCTGTAATAGTTTTACGTACGTCTAAAATTACGCCATCAATTACAATCTCTTAAAACAATGATGTTGTTTTTACTTTAAAAAAAGGTAAGGTAACAGCCCATTAAAGTCCCAGTGATGGGCGTATGCTGCTCCTCCTCTCTCACATGAGAGAGGGTTTTTAGAGGATAGACCTACCAGCTGCTCCACTGCGGATTGGCACGGCGGTGGATCACACCGCCAACTTCCACTCCAATATCCATTTTTGAATTGGCTCGGGAAACGAACCCAGGACCTCATGTCTGTAGTCGAACATGCTAACCACTAAACCAATGAGGCAGTCAACAAATTTTTGTTTAATCTGTACGATACACTATTACTTATCAAATAACATATGTCAGAGATAAATTTCTTATTCATGATAAAATAATGTATTTTTAGACTACCCCTGACCATGAAAGCTAAAAAGTTATGAAACCATCGGATTCGTAAAGATTTTTCAAAACATATGTCGGAGTGCTGTAGTCTGTGGAACGTTGGCGCCATCTGTTCATGGGCGTGGGGCAAAGTCAGTGTGTGACAATCTGGCGCACGTCTCTCCAGTTCTCGGGCGACGGCCCGCCGGTGCGGTCAAATTTTGAAACTGTCGCGTTCTTAGCTATTATTATTAATGAGTTTGTGTAAATTGATATCGGGAACATTATGTGATTGAACATTATAATCTGAGTTAATTAGTTAAGTGTTTGATTGCACCAACATTACCCACCAAAGCCCACAGTATAGATTTATGGATGCCACTAATGACGACGTCTGTGGAGAACCTTACTCACCTTTGCTTTATGCTCTCCTTCTCTCTTATTCCCCCGACATATATGTTAAGACCAAATTCCGGACAATTCTAGCAATTAGTATTATCGAGATACGTGTTGGGCTTAAGAGTTAATACAATTTTTATGCGATTCTTCATAGATTTAAAATTATTGAAATGGAAGTATTTAGGTGATGAAATTTAGAAACAATAATACTGTTAAAAGTAAATGCAATATAAATCGTGTTCCCAAGACGTCAGCTTACAATATTAATATAAGATATTCACAATTCTGATATCAGAACACTTTGATATATTCAATCGCAATTCGACAAGACAGAGCGAGTAAATATTACAGATAGGCAGCAAAAAAGGTTCCTCTTTTCTCATATAAATGTTCTATTGTGGTGGAGGTGAGCAAACGTTAAAATTTTTTGGGACATTTTACAAATCGGACTAGATTTTTCAAATTCTAGTTCAAAAACTCTTTATCCAAACTTTAACAGCACTTTTGAATCGTCAGATATAAGTTTATCTACACGTTAATTCTAATATAAAGCTGATGATCCTATCACAGTAGGGTATCTAAAGTGTCCAGTCTTGAGAAAAGCCTACAAATATGTCAACCAGGTACCTTTTCTTTACTACCATCATTAAAATATAGCATATCTTTTTAGTTTAGAGCATTTCATTCAGAAACAAGCTTGTTTAACGTCTAATCCTTGAAATTATAGTACGATATTTCAATTAGTTCACGCTCTTTCTATTTATATCTTGCTCATACTTTCAATCGTTTATAAAACACTTTTATTAATTCACTCGAATTAAATAACATATATATATATATATATATATATATATATATATATATATCAGTATTTTTATGTTAGGTACTAAATATTGGCTTAGATTTAATCAATATATTTGTTCAAGTTATATGAAAAACAAATTACACTAATACTAAAACTAATATATAAACATAACATTCCTTAAAGCATCACGTAGTTAGGGGACCCCTTAGCTATAAACAAATCCCCTTGACTGGTCCCTAAACGTTCTGGGGACACGTAAAGCTTTGGGGAATTTGGTAAAATTAGAAACAAGTAAATTAAAGTTATATTAACATATAGTGGCATCCACTAGAATCTTAAAAAACGTATTTGAACTTGAATACCAACTTCTAAACTATTGACTTGCCGTGCATTATGATAAAATAAAAATAGATAAATAACATATTAATTTGTACTACTACAAGTATGAAGATTAATTTAAATTTATGTTTTGTTTTTTATGTATTTGTTCTCATTTTGTGTTTGTTTTCTTGTTTGTGTTACTCTGTATTTACTTGATAAATTTAAAAGTGTAAAGTGAAAATTTGATCAAGATATATTCTAGGGAGTGTGTAATTTGGACCGTTTATTTTGAAAGTGGTGTAAGTTCATTTTGCTTTGTTTCGAGAAAACTAAAGGTTAATATTTTTGTTGATTTATCAACATTTAATTTGCTTATATAAATTTCTTTTTGGCTAATTAGACTACGATAACACATATTTATGTGCTGTAAATGGACTTTCACCACTTTCAAAATTAGACAATTGTATAAATCGTTTATTTTCAATTTTCAAAATAAATCAATTGAAAAATCAAATATCGCTTAATTATACTTAATTTTAATATAATTATACTTAATTTTAATATAATTTTGTTTACAAATACGCATAACAACACTTAAAATTTTATTTTACACGGCAATCATATTGTCATTACAAGATACTGATAACAAGAATTTACTTATTCTCTGCATGTGGTAGTATTTCAAAATATGCATGCACCGGAGGTATATAGTAGCTGCTTCATGTGTTTATATTTTTCGTAATAGGTCTGACATTTTGGTACAAAGGCTCCACTGCGATTTTTCCAAATTTTAATAGTCTTCCAGGATGTATACTATTATAAGTCTGAAAGTTTGTAAGTTTTTGTTGTTGGTAAAGGTATCGCCAAAAGTACGTAATAGATTGGTTTCAAATTTAATACACAGCAAGAATATGAATTGGAATAGTACATAGGCTACAATTTATTTAAAAATTTAATAATATTAAAAATTCAGAGAGATACAGCCTTGTCGTATATATTTTCTTCTCACAGGTGCGAGAAGAATGCGCTGTACATTTTCTAATACATTTCTCTAATTTTTTAATATCTATCTATTAACTTACGAGTAGTGGAAACACGGAGGGGAAACAATGTAAATCATCAGCGGGTGAAACCGCGGGACACAGCTAGTATAAAATAAATGAAAAATAACAAAACACTAATCGGCATCCGTCTGCTATGTCAATTGGACTTCCACTACTTTTATAATCGATGAATTTGCAATTACATTTACCGACCGATTTTACGTTGTACAAAACATGGGATTTTTTTGAGAAATTAAACACGGACCAGTTATATATAAAAAAAATTACATTAAATTACACAAGGTGGACCGACGACATAAAGAGGGTCGCCGGTAGCCGCTGGAGCCAGGCGGCACAAGACCGGGCCTCGTGGACGTCAGTACGTGAGACCTATGTCCAGCGGTGGACGTCCATCGGTTGAAGCGACGACGACGATGACGAAGCATGAATTACGTGATAGCTTATTATTCTCAAAAATGAACTTACACCACTTTCAAAATAAACGGTCCAGTTATTAGTAGGAATTGATCAAAGTCAATTATCCAGTGCTCTATTTTTTGTTATAAAGTACGACTTTAAATTTACATTGGTATACCGCGAGATGAAGAGGCTGTCTGGAATAATCTTTAAAGGTTTGCTATTTCGACTTTCCCCTTGCGTTATAAATTGTCTGCGAGTAACTGAAGAATTACGTTTCTCGCATTCATTTGTTTTGCTATACAAATTCAATTTACTTACTCCAACGACATTTGCTAAATTAAGCTCTATTGTCTGTTAAATAAGTTGAATAGACAGTAAGTGATGTTTGTTATTTGGCCTTTCAATAGCATTCTATTTTTAATAAAGTTAAAGATTTTTGAAGTGATAGTTCTTTAGGCGCATGATGATAATTTTTTGCGTGATTGCCGTCGCGAAGATGTACAGCGTTTTCTTATGCTAATTCGTTTGAAGGTTAGGTCGTTTTAATATTTACGAATAACATGTGACATTTTAATATGCCAATATAATTAAATATCAAATTCCAAAACAAAATTAATTAGTAATTTCTAATATTGACAAAAACACACGCGGCATTTTTATTTGCAATTCTTCATTTGAGATTTCAATAAAATATTTGTATTAATTTTCGACACTTTTAACATTTTAATGACTATTATTCATTAAATTCCTAATGTATCTTCCTTTTGCCATCCATCTAAGTCTCAGAAATCTAAAGTTTTACATTTGTATAAATAAAAACAAGACTTAAAAATTTGTTTGTCAAAGAAGTTTCACTTCTGACATGTGTACTTTGTACGCATGCACTTTTAATTTTTTTACACTCAATCGTTTAATTACTTAGTGCAGAATTTAAGTTATCAATGATTCTCCCTAAGTATAAGGTTGTCCTAATCGCCCAATGTCTAATGGGTTTGTCTTTAATGTAATTGAGGATTTCGAGTCTCGGGGCATTCACCCCATTACCTCGGCTTTGCCTTGATCAATTTTTTGCCCGTGGTATCCAACCCATTCAGACCTAATTCAGTGTGTCCTTCCAGGTAAAGCCTCTGCTGTCGCGTCTTCTACACCGTCATCACCCATATCCAATGGTGGTGAAAGTAGGATATCACGAGGCAGAGGACGCTCAGTGTTACTGCTCTAGGATGGTCCATCCCACAGAGGTGTGGCTTGCTTAACAGACCATCCACCTCGCCAGCTGGCGAACGAACATCTCCACAGTTGTCGTCCTGAGTTTGCAGTAGATTACGTAATTCCTGACGTACCTCGGAGCTCCTACTATAATACTTAGGCTCTTTTTATGCTGGATTTGCAGTGTTCTCTTCTGGCATCCTGAGCAGATAGAGTACAAGACAAACGCCGCATACGTCAGTCCAGAGCCGACGTATAGTCCGTAGACCTTCAGCGTTGCTTTTTTTAGGGAAACTTATGGTGCAAAGTTTATGAATGCCACTTGGGATTAAAAAATTCATAAAAACTCAAACACTTAGTTTGTGTTGGTAAAGAAAGCCTTAAACCAGCATAAAAGATTTAAAACAATTTAGAAACTTATGCAATAAATGTTAAGGCTGTCCTAAATTCTTCTTTAAGAAGGTCACCTCAAATAAAGGCCTCAATCTTTGATGTTCGAGAAAAAGGTCGAACAAAGGTGAGATAATGTTCCCGGCGAAATGTAGGTCTTTTTTCGTTACTTCTTGTCGCACTTTTTACCGTTTAAAGAAAATTTGTTACGTGCGCCACGTAAATTGTTGAGAGTGAAAATGGTATGTTGTAATGTTGTTTATGCCTCTATGTTAACCCTTTTTGAGTTCATATATCTTTATTTACATTATTGCTGATATATTAGTGATTAACTGTAAATTACCTGATGGTAAGTGATGATGAAAGAGGTAATTTAACATGTGGTTTCCTACGGTCGCCTCACTGAAGGAGGTCCACTGACGATAGAGGGGGAATGCAGTGTTTATACCTTTTCACCACCGGAGAAAGCGCATATTTGCCTTCCACCTTCATGCATTCTCAGTCGGACTCATCCATGACTTCAGAGAGCAAAGCGTGAGTGATATTCAGATGTCCCATTAACGGATGAAGAGGATTCCCTTGAGTTTTAGAGAATTTGGTGAGGTTTCCTCTCTCGCGGAGTCCCACATTCCCAACCCTATAGTCGGGGTGCTTAAATACATTTCCCGGTGCGAAATAAAAGGTGTTAATGTCCGAACCCCCCGCCAGTCCAGACTTAGACAAACAAGAAAATTCAACTTCCTCAATCTGCTCTACAGGGAATGGAATCCAGGACCTCAGTCAATAAAGTGGGTACTCACACTTATATATATACTCATACTTATATATACTAATCTGAATTAATCATAATTAACTGTTTCCTGTGTTGGCAGCAATCGCACTAGAGGGCAGGTGTCTGTGGAACGTTGACACCATCTGTCTATTGTCGTGGGACAGAGTCAATAATGGCAGTCCGGCGGGAATCCCTCGGCAGTGCTCGAGTGGCGCTACTGTAAGAACTGTCGCGTTCCTAGCTATTATTATTAATGAGTTTGTGTAAATTGATAACGAGAACATTAAGTGATTGAAAATTATAATCCGTGTTAATAATTTAAGCGTTTGATTGCAGCAACATTACCCACGAACGCCCACAGTATAAGAAATTAAATTATGAATCCCATTAATGACGATGTCGGCGGAGAACCCTACGCCCCTATGCTTTATGCTTCCTTTTCTTTTCTCCTATTCTCCGACATATATATAAGATGACCGAAATGTGTAACTTTGTCAGTGTATACTTCAATGTGGGATTTAAAGTACGGCACCATCTATTTTATGCTAATGTAACTTAGTGTACAGTAAACTTCGCAGTTAACTTTTATATTGTAATAAATTTAAAATTCATCTTATATAAAAGTATTTCATATTATTTTTTCTCAGTAAAGTGACTGACTGTGTAAAGTAAATACCCAACACACACATCGCGTAACAAGTAGCGAAAGCTTTTGCCTTGCTATAAATTTCATATTTTCACCATTCATTTTTATAATGCGAAATCTATCTTATGTTACGAAAAATAGTTAAATCTCTTATAAAGTTAAGTAATTTATCTCCGTGAAACATTGTATGTAATAGAGATTTTTTTCATACGAGTATAGATTACCAAAAAAGTAACTAGAAGTATTTTTAAACAAAATGTGTGGACTCTTAATGTTAATACCTTCCCCAAAGTACTCAGGGCGAAGCAATTTGCGTTATTTTATAGCACACGTAACTGGTTATAATTACGTATTCACGGTTAGAATTTCAAATTTTCGCAGTGTAAATTTTACTATGTAAGCACGAGTGAGCAACTCCATTAAAAACGTAATACATGACGGCACGACATAAAAAGACACCAAAGTAGGTTTATTTATTAATATCTTTAGAATTCCGTTGAACTGGGCAACTAACCTGTCTTTTCTTGTCCAATAACTCTATTAATTCTCATGCCCCAATCCCAATTCCTACCCCAATTGATGTGTCTCAAATAGGCTTAGGTTTTAGACCAGAAAAATCACTCGCTCATCGAGAGATCCACGAACTATTCACTTAATTGACTTGGAATTCTTCATATATCCTTCGCGATGTAGACACTAACTAAGAACGGGCTTCCCAATATTAACTCGGGATCGGCTAGTACATTATATTTAGAATTTGGCTAAACTACTTTTTCAGGTACTTTAACAGGACTGCCTCATTGGTCTAGTGATTAGCATGTTCCACTACAGACATGAGGTCCTGGGTTCGAGTCCCAGGTCGGGCCAATTCAAAATGGATATTGAGTTTTTTATTAAAATTTTCTCAATATTTGCCCTAAGTTGGAAAGTTGGCGGTGTGATCCAACCCCGTGCCTCGGAGAGCACGTGAAGCCGGTCCTGCGCCCGAGCTCTCTCCGGTTGCGTCGGATTACCGTCACATTGGACTATGAGAGTGAAGGAATAAAGAGTGCAATTGTGTACTTTGTCTGCCAATCCGCAGTGGAGCAGCGTGGTGGGTCTATGCTCTAAAAACCCTCTCTCATATGAGTGAAGAGGCCTTTGTCCAGCTGTGGGACGTTAATGGGCTGCTACTTACCTTACTTAACTTGAACAGGTTCCCTGTCCAATGTAATTGGAACAAATTGACGTCATATTACATTTTTTTATATTTTAGTGTGTTATATAATATATTTTTATGTGTGATTTAATATATTATAGTGTGATAAAGCAACCATTTTGAGTTTCGTTTATTCAAGGTAAACAATTTGTCAGGAAACCTTTTAAAACAGTTTGAAAGTAATCTAGATAATTTAAATTTGGTTTCACTTTAAATAGTTTTCTATTTAAACTTAATATTTTTATTAAAACCACTCACAGATTATAGTTCGTTTATAAAAAATGATGAAGATAAAATGTCACAAAAACTATGTTTGTTTAATATAAAATATAACTTGCAATATATCAAAAGGTGAATTAGTTGACCACATATCGTATATATGCTTAAAATTTTTACTTTGAGGATGTATTTATAAAATTATTGATGGTTTAAAAGTGGTTATATTGTGCTATTAAATTCAATAACATTGGTACCAATCTCATCAAAATTTATGTGTTAATCTGGGGAATTACTGGGTCAAATGGAAGAATTTAAATAGTATTAGATAACTCATGCATCGAGGAATGTTATAAGGCGATAAACCATCACGCCATCATTAATTGTTGTGGAGAAAATATGAAAAAACTTCCAAAAACTTGTAAATTCCTTTTGAGAACTTCCGTTGATTGTGCTGCGTAAATAGTTAAAGTTATACAAAAATCATGTATGACAGAATTGTTCCTCTTTAAAAGTTCTAAAAAAAAGTCCAAGATAGCATTTGTTTATATACTTCTGGACAAATCTATTGGCCCACCTTGCATTTTCAGCTTCGTTTGGTCCTAGCTAAAATTTTATATTAGGTTGAGCAAAAAGTTTTTATGCAGTGGTCAACCTGGCACATTCATAATTTCATTCAATAGTCTTTTTTTGAATTTCGAACACAAAATTTAAAGAAAAAAAGACAATTTGGAGCCTGTTCGTTGTTAACAAACGATAGAATACTAAAAAAAACTTGATTTTATTGGTTTACTCGGATTTAATTCTTGAAAGTGTGATTTTTCTCATTGGTTTTGCAACAAACATTACTTATTCTTACCATTAAGGTAAGGTTCTATCAATAATCAATGGATACTTCGCCTGAAGTCGCCGCCCAAGCTGTGGCACTTATCCAGGCGGGACACAGCCAACGAAATGTGAGTGTTCAACTTAATTTAAGTCGATCTGCGGTCCGAAATGTTTATTCGCGGTACCTAGAGACTGGCGGCTTTGTTCGTCGCCAAGGAAGGCCACGATCTCGGGTCACAACTGAAAGGCAGGATCGATTCATCGTGACGACCAGCTTGAGAAATCGTCACCTTACCTCCATTGAGATACAAAACCAACTTCGCGACTTCCACGGAGTATCTGTGAGCGCTCGAACAGTTCGGAGAAGGTTAAAAGAACGCGATATGGTACCACACAAGCCAGCTAATGGCCCCAAACTAACGCGAGCCCATCGAACAGCGCGCCTTCATTTCGCGCGCACTCATTTAAATTGGACTCAGCAGCATTGGAGCCGTGTACTCTTTTCTGATGAGTCTAAAATTGTGTTACATGGCAATGATGGAAGGAAGAAGGTCTACCGACGTAAGGGGGAGCGTTTTGCACAATGCTGCTTTGAAGAGAGGGTTGCTTATGGCGGTGGCTCATGGACTGTCTGGGGCGGTATATCCGCGAGCGGTAAAACTCAACTTGAGATTGTTACGGGACCACGGCTGCCAACATTAAATGCTGAAAGGTACATTCGTGAGTGCTTAGAACCTCACGTGATGCCATACGCGGACTATGTGGGCCCAAATTTCCTTTTTATGCATGATAATGCAAGAGCCCATACGGCCGGCATCGTCAGGGAATATCTTCGGGGTGTGAACATCACAGTTATGGACTGGCCAGCCAGAAGCCCAGACATGAACCCCATTGAGCACATGTGGGACGAGCTAAAAAGACTTGTTAGGGCTCGTCAGCCAGTTGCCCAGACGATGCAGGAGTTGAAAACTGCCATAGAAGAGGAATGGGAGATGATCCCCCAAAATTTCATAGAGCGGTTGATAAACTCTATGCCTAATCGTATGAGAGCTGTGGTAGAAGCCTATGGAGGCAACACGCGTTATTAAATTAAACCTTTATTAAATTGAACATGTTTTTTATTCAATAATCAAGTGCCTTCATCAAGGCGCATACCCGACTTGTTAGGCGTAGCTCCATGTCGTGTGGTATTCTGAATTCAAATTTAAAACATTTCGATCGAAAAAGATGGTAAAAAGTACCAGGTTTAAAACTGCATCAATAGTTTTTGTTCAATCTAGCAATAATATTTCGGTAGGGGCCATCAAAACCTAAACTCTAAGGTGGGCCAATAGATGTGTCCAGAAGAGTAGTTTAAGGTTAACTCCTCATAACCATTTTATTACACGCAGATGAAGTTGTTCTGCACAGCAAGTAGTATGCAATGGAAAAGAATTTCCTTAAGGTTTTAGAATACATGCTTATTATTGAATTATTCAACTTTTATTCTAACTAAAGGCGTAATAAAGCCCTATATCATTTTTATGTTACAATTACACTGATATCCTTTAGATGGAGAGAGAAAGGTAAAGCAAACGACTGTGAACCCTCAAGGTCGTAGTTTTTGTTCAGAATATTACTTTGGAGATGTAATTACATTTCCAAGAATTATTAGTTACAGAAAAACAAGATTGTAGATAAAAGATTAATTCATGATTATAGTTGTCTATTCTTTTGTTTAATTATATGGCACACAGCAATATCCTAGATATTGGTGTGGGTCATAAATGTTATGAGGATATTGGTGTGGGCCACAGAAGTTATGAGGATATTGGTGCGGGCCGGAAATGTTATGAGAATATTGGTGCGGTCTGAAACGTTATGATACTGATGCGGGCCACAATTGTTATGAAGATATAGGTGCGGGCCACAAATGTTAAGATGATATTAGTGCGGTCCACAAATATTATAAGGATATTGGTGCGGGCCGGAAATGTTATGATATTTGTGCGGGCCACAAATGTTATGAATATATTGGTTCGGGCCACAAATGTTATGAGGATATTGGTAAAGAGGACGTAAAGAGGATATTGCTGCCAACAACATTTATGAGGACATCACTGCGGGCCTCAAATGTTATGAAGACATTGGTGCGTGCCACAGATGTTATTAGGATATTGTTTAAGCAACAGTTATGAGGGTATTGGGCCCGGCCATAAATGTTATGAAGATATTGGTGCGTGCCACAGACGTTATGAGGATATTGCTGCCAGCAACAGTTATGCGGATATTAGTGCGGGCCGGAAATGTTATGATATTTGTGCGGGCCACAAATGTTATGAGGATATTGGTGCGGGCCACAGACGTTATGGAGATATTGCTGCGAGCAACAGTTATGAGGATATTGGTGCGGGCCACAAATGTTAAGAGGATATTGGTGCGTGCCACAGACGTTCTGAGGATTTACTTGACATTCAGCATACATATTCCTTACGCGACGCAGAAAATTAGTAATAATGGCTGTCTCTATATTTCCTTTATTCCAGAAATATGCAGAAGATGCTCACTAAAAACTGATTTACTCATATATCCTTGAGATTTGAAACTACGTGGATGATACTGATCAGTATCTGTGTATATATATAGTTTCTATATATAAATATTCATTGACAAAATTCTCTTAGTTGGTCCACCGTGAGTCTTCAATGGGAGTGTTTTGATCTGGCGCCAACTATTCAATCGCAGTGAACTCTATTTATTTTTACATTACTCAAGGGATAGAACACTACACATAGACGCATTGATTAAAATTAAAAATAGATTGATACAACGATAGTTTCGCAAGTGAAACACGACTGTTGATTTTTGGACTAGGTCATATCCCTAAGCTGAGGGAATTAAAAGGAAAACAAAAAAATGTGTGTGCTAAGACCACATACATACATAGCATTACGCCTCATTCCCTAAGATTTAGGCAGAGACCAGGTCCTTCCACTTGCCTTGAACCTTGCATATCTCCTTCGCTTCTTTCATTCTCATTAAACCTGTCATACTAGTTCGTCGGTGTAGAGTACTCTCGACCTGGCTCTTAATTGAAATGTTCTGGATTTGGTACAGGAACATTCGTGTTGGTCTTCCCCTACCAACTTTCCCATTCTTTCTGCATTCCCAAACCATCTAAGTATAACTTTCTCAATTTTAATCACTATCATCATTTTCCTTTATACCACAACATTAAAAAAAAAATATAGCTTCCGTATATATTTTTTAATGTTGATGTACTATTTACAGATGAGACTAACCATTTTTAGACACTATATTTACGTTTTGTGGCTAAAAAGATTGACTTTAGTTGTGTTATCTTAACATATTGTTTGTGGATTACTACTGGTATCTTTTCTAGTGTCTATATATACACCTTTAGATACGTGTGTTCACTTTAAAACATAAGATTACAATCTAGCTTTAAAGAATGGGACTCGTGTTCGCTTTATAACATAAGATTACAATCTAGCTTTAAAGAATGGGACTATGTCTCCTTTTTAACAGAAAAAATTGTTTCGGTTCAGGCCCCACCACGCTGTTCCCAGAAAAAGCGTGTTTTCAAGATGATTTTATAACCAAAATAGTAGTCGTATTAAATTATGATTAGATAAGTCCCATTACATAATGGTTGCAGAACTCATTGCTATATCCCAAGCCTTAGTTTACATAGAAACTGTTAATGCCAACAATTTTGTAATTTTGACAGATTCTAGAAGCGCTGTGCAAAATTTGGCTCTATCTAGCTTGACTTTTCGAGGCACACCGATAGCGTATAGAATTTTGGAACAGTTGTTATCCTTTTCTTCTGGTTCCAAAACTGTGTTGTAAGAAACGAAACGGTAGACAGCCTGGCTAAACAAGCCTGTATAGATGGTGAGAGTGTGCATCTAGATCCAGTATTTTCAGACCTATTTGGGCAAGTCAAAACCGATTGCTTTTCTCTGTGGGCCGAGTATTCTGAAAAGCTGTCAAAGGAGAAGGGCATTTGGTACAAAACATTGCAGTCGCAGCCGTCGAAATTTTGTTGGTTCGAGAAATGGAAAATAAATCGAATAGATCTTATAATAGCGTTAAGGCTTCGTTCTAGACACATTCCCTCAAATAAATTTGCGAATTTAATCAGGAAATCTGATACTCCACATTGCTCCACTTGTAGGGTAATTGAAGATATATATCATGTCTTGATGGAGTGTGTGTGGAATGAAGCATTTAGAAGTAATTGTACTCTACAACTAGGATATAAGTTAGATATAGTCGACTTCATTACCTTATTAGCATACCCTTACTGTAAGAAGACAAAAATTGTATAAAAATTAGTTAACATTTATTTTAAGACTAGATGATAAGTCGAAATTATATTTAATTGCTTATTCTGTTTAACCAACGGAGTGACATAGTCACATAGTGACTAAGCACCTTAAATAAAAAGAGAAAACACGATGATTCTACCCTTATATCTTAAATTTACTCTATTGGAAGTCGAATTAGCGACTTCTCACACCATAAAACGTACTTAAACTGTAAAGCCAGTGGGGTGTATTATATTTTACCATTTATGTCGACAGTGTGTCTCACAATCGCTCGCTATCTGCGATATTTGTTTTCCTTTATTTGTAGTGCAAACTGATGTCCGTTAACAATTCCACGCCTTTCAGGTTTTTGTTGAGGTTAGTATAAGATTTACTAACTATAAAGGATACATTGTGTAAAAGTACTACATTTAAGATTTCGATTATTGTATGATTACTTTAGAATTCATGGTGAAATGTGTTATATTAATCAATACATAAGTAGGCTTGACAACTCTATTTGCGTCTCAGGTGAACAAATTTGATAATTATCTAAAAGGTTATAGCTTGTTAATCTTAAAATCTAGTCATGTGCTTCCGAGACTTATTTTAGTACTTTTTAAGAAGGACAATTCCGTCATATTTGGTTGACGTGTTAATTAAATTAAACAGTTTCCGCAGCATAAGGAAGCTCTCAAAACATAATTTTTACCCGTTTTTGAAACATTTCTTCTTCATGCTCTGCTCTTATTTGATAAAACGTGATATTATATAGCTCATAGGTTTATTCTCGATAAATGGGCTATCTATTATATGACGAAGTTTTCAATTCGAACCAATAGTTCATAAGATATTATATTAGTAGGTATAGATTGAGAAATGTATCTTGAAAGATACATTTTGTTTTTGCTCAGTTTTAAGTTACTGATACAAAGTTTAAAGGAAATGCAATTATATGATATTTTATATGTAAAAATCTTGAAATTTAATTCTCTTGTAGGCACATTACGTTTTTGAGGGTTTTAGGGGGTACAATCCTACATAAACCGACCTCGATGTCAAGGGTATCATTATAAGATTTTCCTTTCGTTATAAAAAACAGGCATGTTATGTATTTACTTTACTTATATCTTTTACGATCTCACTGATGCAATGGTACTAATACTTCATTTGCTCCTAATGTTCCAAATTCGATAGAGTAAAATGTACTTTCATATTTAACTTGGTACGAGGCTTCGATTGTGGATTCTTCCTATTCTAGCAGCATTGACGTATTAACAACCAAAGGAATTTCGTTATATTCAAACCTTTAACTTACCTTACTTTACCTGTTACCAATAGTTAATTATACGTTACTTCACCTATATATAATAACTTAATAATAATAATAACTTTATTTATTTAACATAAAAAGAAAGATACAGAATTAAAATACCTTGGACCTCTAAACTAGGTAAGCCCGTGATACGATTAATCTACTTATTTGAGGGAAAATTAAAAATGAAAACTTCATTCATAACTAAAACATAAGATATAAAATTAATATAAGTGGTTGTGTGTGTGTGTGTGTGTGTGTGTGTGTGTGTGTGTGTGTGTGTGTGTGCGTAATAAAACTTATCATATTTTCTGTTGCATTATAGTCTAGATCATTAAGAAATATATTAATTTTTTTTCAATGTGTGGCTGTTTAATTTCATAATGTGTTCTAATTTATTTATTTCATTGTACAGCAATTGAGATATTAGATATATATATAATAAGTAATATCTGTATAAAATTAAAATAAGGAATAAATTCCGACAAGCATCGTTTTGTCTATTTAAAAGTCATGAGTCTAATTAAAAGTTATTCTTTTTTACAATTTATAGACACTACAACCTAAAATAAATGTGTATAACCAAATCTTTAACTTGACAGTGAAATATGAAAA
The DNA here is from genome assembly GCA_015832385.1 of Elymnias hypermnestra. Classification (NCBI taxonomy): domain Eukaryota; kingdom Metazoa; phylum Arthropoda; class Insecta; order Lepidoptera; family Nymphalidae; genus Elymnias; species Elymnias hypermnestra. Next base: position 1,459,612 of record JACTOM010000931.1, on the reverse strand, counting down.
TTGAGATAATATGTTTTGCTAAATATAGCAAAAAAACCGAGGGCTTCACGTTTTCGTCAAAAACTTCTCTGACTTTTATAAGAAACGATATTTCAAACCATTTTTCCTTAAAGGGACGTCAACAATATTTCATTGCGACGAATTTAACATGTTTATTGTTTGTTATTATGATCGTGAATACATACAAATAAAATTGGATTGTCTCTTTGTAATTACGAATTAACAGCTTTTACCTATATGAATATAAAAGTATATATGATATTTAATTAAAAAAACTAAAAGTACTTGCATACGAAGTACACGTGTCAGAAGTGAAACTTCTTTGGCAAACTAATTTTTAATTCTTGTTTATATTTATAAAAATCTAAAACTTTAGATTTCAAAGACTTAGGGAGAGGGGAAAAGATATGTTAGGAATTTAATGAATTTAATTGTCATTAAAATGTCGAAAATTAATAGAATTAATTTATTGGAATCTCAGATGACGAATTGTAAAGAAAAATCAGACATGCCTTTTGTCAATATTAGAAATTATGAATTAAATTTTGTTTTGAATTTAAAATTTAGAAAGAGAATTTATGAAAATATCACATGACATGTTATTTGTAAATATTATAACTACCTAATCTACAAACGAATTAGCATAAAAAACGCTGCACATCTTCGTGACGCTTCCGTTAAAGTTTTATTCTCATGCGCCTAGAAGAGTTTCACTTCTACAGTTACATTTTTTCTGTGTGTTTGATCTCGATAATCTCTGAAACCACTGGAGCGATTTCGAGGTTAAATACACTCGCAGATAGGTGATGTCATAAGGAGTAACTTAGGTTACTTTTATATAAGAAAATTATAAGGTTGTATGATAAAAGGTTAAAAGTAATGACAGGCACCAAAACTATATGCTTGATTAAGTTGAAACAAGCCATACATATTTCATTGTTTAATTTTAAAACGAGACATTAGAGAGGTAGATGTTCCTCATTTCCTTGCTCCCTCTTTCTGAAACCTTTGAGTCGGATTCTTCTAGAGTTGAATGTATAGTCAACATCTGGCGCCCAGCAATCGGATAAAAAGGGTTTCACTGAGTCATATTGGGTATTCTGGTGTAGGAGCGGTTTCACACTCCTGAATGGAGTTGCATACTCCATCCAGCACGTGTATTCCTTTCCAAAAACACGTATTCCTTTCGCGAAGTAGCCTTTCACTAAGAACTAGTTTTCCAAGTACGTGTAGCATCACGGGGAACAGCTATTATTTTATAAAATCATGTAAGGCGAGACCCCTAACGCGATAAACTGTTTACATTTGTAAGAACAATGGCCAATAATAATTAACTTGGCAAGGTGGGCGTTATGATAACCCGGTTATTTCCGATTGTAAGTACAGTTAGGATAAGAAAAATAAATAAAAACACGATACAGTAATAAGTGGTGAACGAATTCGTGTAGGTGTTGTTTCGTTATTTCCACATACGTAGGAGTTAATTAAAGCCGCAGCGACGGTTCTGGCAGTTGGTTCACAAATAGAAATATAGCTAATAATAACAAATTTAATATATACCTCTTAATAAGATCAATCCTCCTATGAGTGCGCAAGTCTGTGCCCAGCATTGGGACATTATAAGACTGCTACTTACACTTATAGCACTCTAATAAGTGACTTAACATTCGTTTGACGTAAAATCTTCAAAACTATTCTCCCTATGTAATTTTTCATACGTATTCCTTCCACGATGTAGACTCTCACTATGAAGAAGTCTACCTGTGTGAAACTGCGAGTACATTTGCTAGCAAAATATAGTTTTTCTTATTCGAAATTCATTACGAAATCTTCAAAACTATTGACTCTATTGACTTGAATAGCTATATATATATTCCTTTCGAGACGTAAACTCTCACTAAGAACATACGTATCGAAAGGAGGTTTGGTGATAAGTCCGTGAGTCCTTTTTTCGAGTAAGATTAATCTTATTTCACTATACATATTAGCTGTTTCTTACGGTTTGATCTGCGTAATTCTCAATCCTGTGAAAATATAGAAAAACATATTCTAAGTAAGCGTCTACGTTACGAAAAGAATACGCATGAGGCATTTAAAGTAAATCGTGCAAATGGCTTTGAATATTTTGCAGTAAGTGATCGTTTTGTGCTTATATAACCCGATCGTGTGTAAATACATTCTCCATATTTCTACAAAACAAAGAAGCTATATAGAATTAATTGTATTTTAATATTGGTTTCGTCGATCCTTACTCTGTGCACCTTCAAAGTGTGAGACCAACGTCCATTAATTCAAGACTACATGCAATTCTTTAAAGGGCAATTAAACTCCAAACTCTAATCTGACAATATCTCAGCAGGATCCCTGGTGCTGCACGTTTCCACGGGTAACGGTCATCACTTGCCATCAGGAAACCAACCAGCTTGTTTGTCTATCTTAATTATAAAACAGAACCTCGTAAGATTTATTATTGTGTTCGATTATTCCAGCCATCCTTGTAATAATAACGTCAAACGATGCCTATATTAAGATTAAACGTAATTTATTCTTTGAATGTACTTAACATAAAGATGTCATCGCTCTTATATAGGCCAACAATGTTTGTTATTCCAGTGTTTGCAAGGCCCTCTTAACAGTATAAAGACCCTTAAACACTGTATTAAAAGATAACGTAAACACGTTCAGAGCACTCGCTCGAAATGTCTTATGAATGTGGATTATCACTCACAGACAGTAAAGAGAATATATATATCATAATTTGAGGATGTTTGTCCTAAAGAGAAACCATTTTTTAACCGACTTCAAAAAAAGGAGGTTATCAATTCTGTATTTTTTTTATGTTTATTACCTCATATCTCCCGACTGGGTGGACCGATCTTGATGATTTTTCTTAATGAAAGGTGGTGCTCGTCATAGGGTCCCATTTTTTTTTAATCCAGTTCTGATGATGGCATCCATGAGAAAACCGGATAAGTGTTAAATTTGCATTAAGCATGTGCGCGACAAATGGATGAATAACTCAAGATAACGCCAACCGATTTCGAAGATTCTTTTTTTATTAGAAAGGATATTCTTAAAGGGTTGTTTTGTAATAGTTTGAATCCATGAAAAAGTGACGGAACTCTTCAATTCTTAGGAGCAAATCAACAATACTGGGCTGAATCTTCTATAAGCTCTCCAGATATTTGAGTCGCCTACCGTAACTTCGGTATGGTCAAGTGCTAGTCAGAGTTAAATATGAAGATCAATGGAACTTCTCAACGGCTAACAGTAAGGGTGCAATTTATGGCAGAATATATAACTGTCTATAATCAAATGGCAATGACCTTACGTTTGTTGCTGCATCGCAATATTTGAAACGTGAATTATGAGTGAAGCGGTGGTCGCAGAGTCTGGGGGAGGGGGAACTATTGCGTGTTAGTGTTGTGCTCGATCATCATATAAAAGAGTGGTGATAGCAGGGTGGCAAAATAACCGATCTGTAACGTATAAGGTTGCGGGGTCGATCCTGGGTGTGGCGATATTAATGTGAATTTTACTTTGTAAAGTTGTTTCATTTAAACGGTGTAATCTCATATGAGAAACACGTTTTTAGGTGTACACATATTATGACAAATTTGTTAGTTTACTTCAGATTCACTAAAACTAAAAAAATAAATATAAATTTTAACAAAAAAAGAACCGCCTTCAAAACAAACTTAGAAATATATTAATATGCTCTAAAAAGTAAGAAATAATTGCGTATTCTTTTATAGTGCTCCTCGTATTCTTATATTTGGAGTCGGTATGTTAAAATTAAATAAACAAAACACTTATTTTAATTAACATGATTTACAGAAAAACTCAATTAAAAAAGATATCAGTATAGTAATAACTTGATTATATTTTGTTACACTCAATTCAGTATTCATTAAAAACAATACGATATTTTTTTACAATAAGACGTACATTTTGTTGTCTGTAACATGTCGCTGAATAGCGATAAGACCGCCCAACGCTAGATTACTTAAGTTAAGTCATTGTATTAGTCTTTCTTCTATGATCTTTAAAAAAGCATACTATCTATCAACTTTTGAACGTAATATTTATTTTTGTACAAAAATTAATAATGTCCAGTAAATACTATCACATCATACTTTTTTCTATTTTAGCGATGACAGATAAGTATTTGATTGTAATCTATCCCCATCTAAGCGACGATACAGTAAAAAGAATCAAAGAACGCTTTGTTGATAGATGGTAGCTGCCGGCAGACAAACTCAAAGGGAATCGAACCCAGGATCGTTGTAGGAATAATGAGTACTCTTACCATTGCTACAGCGAGATCTTCAGGCGAAGTTTAAACAACTACCCAGCAGACTCAGACGAGCGATGCAAGGTCGGACATTTAAGCACTCCGGAAGAAGAAGAAATTCTTCGAATCGGGAGTATTGTATTAGCTGAAGTAATTAAAATAATTATAAATTAATAATTATAATTAACTAATAATTTTTTTTTACTGGGAAATGCCTTTCGGCACGAACCCCGATCTATAGGTCAGGAGAGTGTGGCTCGGCGAGGAAGGAGACCTCATAATACGCACTAAAACCCGTGAAACCCTCTTCATCTATTTGTGAGGCATCAAGTGTTCAACTTTCACATTGGTCCCAGGCACCTTAGATGAGTCTAACTAAGGATTCAAGGAGTCAGGAGGAGGCGGGCAAGCACGCGCCGCCTAGTACCCTGCCCCTTTTGGAAATGAGGGGGAGCATCCACTGCATTCTCCCTTTCTCGCTCTTGGTCCTTTTTAAGCGAGACTATGGTCGGTCAGAGAGTTGTTGGTCGGATCGCTGTTACAGTGGCCACGCCCGCTACTGGGGACCCGAGCTTCTCCTTCCATTTTCGGATCGACCAGGCGTCGGCCAGAGCTCTGATCCTCCGGAGCTCGTCAGGCCACAGGCTCTGCGCCTTCGCTGTCACACTATGTTGGTGCACGGCAGCAAGAACCTCTGCCCACGGCTCCCACACTACAACCCAGCAGGTTCCTCCTCATCCTTAGATGAGATCACTAGTGGGTGAAAGAAAAGGCCCTGTGAAAAATATTAGGAGAGATCTTTGTCCAATATTGGACGTCCATCGGCTATATATTTAAAAGTACTCTTTACTCCAGAGGTGTGGTTACGGGGATAGCAATATCATTATAAAATCGTCCTTGATGACTTAGCATGACAATTCGGAAAAACCGCCGCGGTTTTTATGACTTAGTGTGATCGAGCTTTAACTTTCAAAGGGACTCATATCAGGCGACCTAATTACCAACAATTACCTACCGCATGTTGCTATGAAGTATTTCAATTACACGGTGTGCAATTTAAATGGATTATATTTAATTTCAAAGCTTACAGGTCATGGCTTTTAAAGCTTCGTGTAGTATAATCATGAAAGCACTTTTTAAATTTGTTATGTACTATGAATTTTTAATGTCAAAGTTGTTTTACCCGTTACAAACGACATAAAAAAATACTCGCAAGTGGTATAACGTAACACTTACCTATGTGTAAATAGCAGCCTATTAACGTCCCACTGCTGGGCACAGACCTCCTCAATCATATAAGAAATAGAATTTAAAGCCTAGACCCACCACACCGCTCCACTGCAGACTACATATGTCTTAAAATTGCGCCGGGGATATGTGAGATTCTTAACGATATCTAGCAATTAGGTAGAAGTTTTTGGATAAAAAATTTGGTGTTGTCTACCTAGGATTTGAGCTAGTAACTTATCAAAATCTTATATGTTCGTGAATATATTCACTTGTATAGTTAAAAAAAACAACGCAATTATAATACAAGAAAAAATAAACTAATAACATCGTGTTAAAGATGCCATAATTAAGGCGTATTATTGAATATCTCAATGACTGAAATACTTAAATTTAAATCCAAATTCATGTATTATAAAAAAACCAAGCAATGTATGTGTGTATTATTAAAAATCTGTTTTATATAAAGAAAAAAAGATGTAGTAATTAAAATTGAGAAAGGTATACTTAGATGGTTTGGATACGTAGAGAGTAGGAGACCGACCAAAGGATTTATGAGTCAAGAGTGAATTGAAATGGAAGGAGAAGACCAAGGCCAACATTTCTGGACCAAATCTAGGACATTTTAAATTTGAAGATTCATAGACAATAATCGAAAATATCATGAAAGTAAAGAAATAATCTAACTAGCATAACACGCAATACTAATATTATCCAGTATTCTTAGTGGGCATTGAAGTAGGTCTTATTTCCACACAATCGAAACCAGAAATCCGAAGGAACAAAGTTCTAAATCTAGTTATACTAATTGACAGGTTAGCTTTACACTTTAGGCAGACAACATTTCAGAGTTGCACTGTCACAATATTATACAGAAGTGTCTATTATGTCTGTCTGATATTCTTAAATATTGAACTCTTCAGTATACATAATAATAGATGCGCCTGCGACTTTGTCCACGTGGAATAGTCTTTTCGAGTTTCTTAATAACTAAAAATTTAATTCAAACATCATTAATTCAATTTATCAATGTAATACCAATCATTTAAATTAAAAAATATTACTTATGGGGCTATATAAAAAAATTAAACTAGTTTGGTCGTCTAATAATATAAGAAAAATATCATATGAATTACAAAATAACAAGGAATAATAATAATGGAAAAAAATACTAACAGGTTTATAAAATAGCAAATTAAACATATATACTTTTTACTAATAAAGGAAACGAAATTGCATGCAGTGGAAATGCGAATGTTGAGATGGATGAGTGGAGTAACAAAATTAGACAAGATTAGGAATGTGTGTATTAGAGGAAGTGTGAAAGTAGCACCATTGACCGAGAAGTTAAGGAGTGGAAGGCTATCCTGCTATGGACATATCATGAGAAGGGAGGATAGCCATGTATGCAAGAGGGTCCTAAATATGATGGTAAGCGGTAGGGCCGGAAGAGGGTCATCAAAAACAGTGTGGATGAACTGTGTAAGAGAGGGTACGTGTGTAAGGGGTGTAAATGAAGAAATGATAGCGGATAGAGTGAAGTGGCGAAAAGAAATATGCTGTTCCGATCCCACCTAGTGGGATAAAGGCAAGAAAATGGTGATGATACTTTTTACTCACAAACATTTCATTTTTACCCCTATAAATTTCATTTTACCCCATTTGGAGTAATTTACGCCGGTTCCCCGATCGCTGCTCTAGACTATCAAGCCCTAGACTCTGTGTACCAAATTTCATTTAAATATGTTCATTAGTTTTTGTGTGAAAATGCTAAAGACAGACTGACTTCACATTTATAATTTTAGTAAGGATCACCATATAAATTATATTTTACAAATGTTACAAAATAATTTTAATGGATAACAATGTAATATGATTATGACAAACGTTATGGCGTACTTTACAATCCGAACACCTACATTAAACTATAAACTTTTTAAAATTGAAATGCGTGTATTATTAAAAGATGAAATTTGATGATAATTACGTATAGGTTTTAGTGATGTGAATTGATTACGACTTTCAGGACCGGTACATACCGATTACTATGATAAAAAAACTATACCATAATATCTTAAAAGGCTTGCTGATAGACTAGCGCTGGTCTACGATCTCATTTGGTGGTAAGTGACCATACAATCTAAGACGGAAGCGCGTAAAATGCAAAACATACATAGCATCACGCCTCATTCCTATAAGGGTAGGTAGAGACCACTTTCTTCTACTTGGCGTGTTCCTTGAATATCTCATTCGCTTCTTTCATTCTCATTAAACCTTTTAAACGAGTTCGTCGGTTTAGAGGACCTGGTCCTTATTTAAAATGTCCTGGATTTGGTGCAGCAACGTTCGCCTCGGTCTTCCCCTTCCAATTTTTCCATTCACTCTTGACTCATAAATCTTTTTTGTCAGTCTTCTTTCATTCATTCTCTCTACGTCCCCAAACCATCTCTCAATTTTATTCATTCTCAATTTTAGCCATACATCCACTCATACTTCCCAAGGCTCTCATCTCTACCGCATTTATTTTACTTATGTGATTCTTTTTTCATACCCAACTTACACTACCATGCATAAGTGTTGGCACCAACACTCCTGCATGCACAGCCAGTGTGGCCCTTTGAGACACCATCTGGCTTTTCATAAAGGCGTGCAGAGCACCATTTACCATATTCCCTGCATTCACTCTTCTTTCAATATCACTTCCATATGTTCCACCTTTTGTAAATTTAGATCCCAAGTATACAAATTCTTTCACGTTTTCCACTTGTTCTTCGTCTATCAAAATATTTATTGCCTTTCATCATAGATTCGTCTCTTTCAAAAAGTATGACTTTCGTTTTGTTTACATGCACTGTCATTCTTTTCCTTGTCAAAGCTTAATTCATAATATTTACCATCTCCAGTAGCAATGATCCAAGTATTACTTCATCATCAGCGTAGAGTAAACATTTACGTTACGATTACTGGTTCACGAATAATATAGAGCAAAAGATAATATATTTCACACTATTAAGCTCTTTTTAATTAAGGTTTTACTTCTGTCTTGTGGGCTTAAGTAAATACCAAGCTTTTTTTGTATCTACAAATCACCCATACCCTAAACGAGGGTGGAGAAGATTCAAGTCGCCAGTCATGGCACTCGATCACATCTCACCTAACAGGCTGTCGGCGGTAACTACGTAATTTTTTTCTAGAGTTTCCTTTTCTCTGTACGGTTTAGGTAAAGAAACGAAAGCGTTTTTGAAGTTTTAATCTTCTTACGAATGAAACGCGTGATTAGCGTCACGATGGTGTACAGCGTGTTTTATGCTGCTAACTCGTTTGAAGCTTAGGTAGTTTTAATATTTACAAATAAAATTTTGATTTTAATTTGCCACTCGTCATTTAATATACTATATTACACAAAATATAAAATCAAAATATTTCATTAGTATTTTTCTTTCATTTTTAATTCAAAAACAATTTAATTTTTAAAACTTTTAATATTCTAATGACAATTAAACTAATTAAATTCCTAACATATCTTCCCCCCCCCCCCCCCCCCTCTTTTAAGTCAAGGAAATCTAAAGTTTTAGGATTGTATAAATATAAGCATGACTTAAAAATTTGTTTGCCAAAGAAGTTATTGCTTATAGCAATAAGACCGCCTTTGCACGCTAATTGCCAAATATTGTTTGTTTTCTTTTTAATTTTTGTATGTGTGTTTCCTTGTGTTTTTAAGTGTGCAGTAAAGTGAAATAAATAAAAAATTAAGGTTTATTTTTGACATGTGTACTTTGTACGCGCGCACGTTTAGCTTTTTTTAGTTAGATTATGATCAATCTTACATTTTAAATAATATTTGAATCTTAGGTTTTAGTTTTAATATTTACATGTGACATTTTAATTTGCCACTCATAATTTAATTAAATATAATATTTTACATAAAATATTAAATGGAAATATTTAATAAATTCTCTTTACTAAATTTTCAATTCAAAAACAAAATTTATTTCATAATTTGTAATATTCATCATCATTCATGTCATTCGAGATTTCAATAAATTATTTGTATTAATTTTTGACACTTTTAATATTTTAATGACTATTAAATTCATTCACAATGACTTAAAAATTCGTTTGCCAAAGATGTTTCACTTCCAACATGTGTAGTTTGTAGGCACGCACATTTTTTAGTTAGATTATGATTAATCTTATATTTTAAATTATATTTTCAAGGTGTTCCCTCCGTCGCTTATAAATCAAGCTTTATACAGGATTCGCTGCGTAAATTATTTCTTTATGCGACGAACGTAAATATCTCTTGTAATTTTGTGATAAGCAGCCGCGTGCCACGTCGAGATACGTAGGGATGACGGAGAGTGAGGTTATTTATAACGTAGCAGTTATTTATCATTATCACATTAGGGACGTTTTTGAGTCAACGCTTTTGCCGTCTGAAGTTTACGATTTTAAGTCTATCAGAATTCCCAGATACGCGGAAATCCTTTAAGATGGAAAGCGTAAATATAGTCCATCATATTCCTAATCCCTATTAAGGCTTCGACCGAAAATGTTACAATTTCTAGAATACCTTCTAGAAATGTCATTTCATAATTTAAAGTCTACATCTAATTGCAAAATCATACTAGTATTTGGAGGATTAGCTAGATAATAAAAAATGCATGAAATGCTTTAACTTTAATGAAACATATTGACGATAAAAACTTTTCTTCTTAGGACACTAGAAAAGGGATCGAAGTTTCCTTCGATTTTAAATCTTTCTTCTAATTCATCATCATTGGCAATAATAACATTAGAAATTGTACTCGAGTCACAAATACCGTCAAAAGTAGGCATCTAAATTTTTTATTTCTATTATAATATACACAACGGCATATTTAGCGGAACATAAAAAAATGTAAGTATGTACATGTGACATAGGCTATATTATTTTCTCAAAAAAAAAAAAAAAAAAATTTATAGGGATCCCTAATAAAAATGCATTAATGCAACCCAAGGCGCGGAAGACTTAGTCAAAAAAATCTGTTATCGCGTGCGCTGAGGAAACTATTGATGATAGAAGAAGAAAATGTTCTACAGTATTACAAAACATATTATTATCTATAAAAATTCTTCGATATCATAAGTCCAATTACTGTAGTTATGCCACTATAACTACTTTTCTTTCAATTTCAATATTTAATAAAAATGCCGACAATAATCGGACCATGTTATTCATACCTCTGTATTAATTCTATTAATGCTTTTTTAAACACCGTTTCAATACCTTTTAAATACTTTCAATCAATCAGATGTCAATCTATAGAAAACAATGGTATAATATAGCAATGGCCATATTCCTTTTAGTTCTAGTGTACCATTTTATTCATATGTGTCTATGATCATACACAAATATAGACAGAAAAGACTTTTATGTTTTACAGAATACATCATCATCATCACGCATCACGCCATATTCCCGTGGTCTTTCATTTGCCACGATCCTTACATATCTCCTTCGCTTCTTTCATTCTCATTATACCTTTCTTACAAGTTTGTCGGTTTAGAGTACTTTTGACCTGGCCCTTATTTAAAATGTCCTGGATGTGATCCAGCGTCTTGGTCTTCCCCTTCCAACTTTCCCGATCACTCTTGACTCATAAATCCTTTTCGTCATTCTCCTTTGATTCATTCTCTCTACGGGCCCAAACCATTTTTCTCAATTTTAGTCATTATATCTTCTTTTATACCACAAAACTCCCTGATCACACTATTTCTTGCGTTGTCACTCAATTTCAATCCACTCATACTTCTTAACGCTCTCATCTCTACTGCATTTATTTTACTTTTGTGATTCTTCTGCCATACCTAACTTTTACTACCATACATAAGTGTTGGCACCAAAACTCCTGCATGCACAGCCAGTCTAGCCTTTTGAGACACTGGCATCTGGCTATTTATAAAGGCGTGCAGAACACCATTTACCATATTTTCTGCATTCACTCTCGTTTCAAAATCATTTTCACATGTAAATTGGCACCTGAAGTATACAATTTTTTTCATTTTATTTTTATTACTGAATGATTATTTTTGTTCGTTAACACAGTTCTTCTGATATGTTCATTACGCATATTTGAATATTTGCCCTGAAGTAATTAATAACTGAGTGAAATAAAACTTAGACTAGACTTTCCACTGACATGAGATCGGTAGATACTGATCCACGTGGGTGAAATCGTGGGGCATTGGTAGCAAATACATATAATAACGCCTGATCTCTCCCCGATCGTGTCAAATTCCCGTCACATCGGACTATGAGACTGAAGGAATAGAGAGTGCACTTGTGTACTGTGCCTGCTAATCCGTAGTGGAGCAGCGTGGTGGGTCTATGCTCTAAAAACCCTCGCTCCTCGGAGTGAGGAGGCCAGTGCCCAAGAGTGGGACGTTAATGGGCTGCTACTTACATTTGTTTACTTAAAATAACATTTGAAGATCCTTCGTTAAAGCAGTGACTGTGTTTGATGACGTCACACATCACCTTGGGCGAAATAGGTAACCGTAGCACGGTAAAAGTTATGACTACCGCAGCTAATTACCTCATCATTATGGGGCAATGAAATTTATACCCAATTCACTTAAATTAAAGTCTATTTCTCTTTGTAAAAAGGTATAATAATTTTTTGCATGCTGTGTTTTGCTGTTTGACTTAGTTTTTTGGAGCTTGAAGGTCGCTTTTGTTATTTGCTTTTTATGTCTTGTNCGATCGCAACATAGAAACAGTTATATTTTCATCAAATTTTCAAAGGTATAGACGAGTTTTTCTAATTAAATCCATTGTTTCCTATTTGACTTCGATCGCAACATAGAAACAGTTATATTTTCATCAAATTTTCAAAGGTATAGACGAGTTTTTCTAATTAAATCCATTGTTTCCTATTTGACTTCGATCGCAACATAGAAACAGTTATATTTTCATCAAATTTTCAAAGGTATAGACGAGTTTTTCTAATTAAATCCATTGTTTCCTATTTGACTTCGATCGCAACATAGAAACAGTTATATTTTCATCAAATTTTCAAAGGTATAGACGAGTTTTTCTAATTAAATCCATTGTTTCCTATTTGACTTCGATCGCAACATAGAAACAGTTATATTTTCATCAAATTTTCAAAGGTATAGACGAGTTTTTCTAATTAAATCCATTGTTTCCTATTTGACTTCGATCGCAACATAGAAACAGTTATATTTTCATCAAATTTTCAAAGGTATAGACGAGTTTTTCTAATTAAATCCATTGTTTCCTATTTGACTTCGATCGCAACATAGAAACAGTTATATTTTCATCAAATTTTCAAAGGTATAGACGAGTTTTTCTAATTAAATCCATTGTTTCCTATTTGACTTCGATCGCAACATAGAAACAGTTATATTTTCATCAAATTTTCAAAGGTATAGACGAGTTTTTCTAATTAAATCCATTGTTTCCTATTTGACTTCGATCGCAACATAGAAACAGTTATATTTTCATCAAATTTTCAAAGGTATAGACGAGTTTTTCTAATTAAATCCATTGTTTCCTATTTGACTTCGATCGCAACATAGAAACAGTTATATTTTCATCAAATTTTCAAAGGTATAGACGAGTTTTTCTAATTAAATCCATTGTTTCCTATTTGACTTCGATCGCAACATAGAAACAGTTATATTTTCATCAAATTTTCAAAGGTATAGACGAGTTTTTCTAATTAAATCCATTGTTTCCTATTTGACTTCGATCGCAACATAGAAACAGTTATATTTTCATCAAATTTTCAAAGGTATAGACGAGTTTTTCTAATTAAATCCATTGTTTCCTATTTGACTTCGATCGCAACATAGAAACAGTTATATTTTCATCAAATTTTCAAAGGTATAGACGAGTTTTTCTAATTAAATCCATTGTTTCCTATTTGACTTCGATCGCAACATAGAAACAGTTATATTTTCATCAAATTTTCAAAGGTATAGACGAGTTTTTCTAATTAAATCCATTGTTTCCTATTTGACTTCGATCGCAACATAGAAACAGTTATATTTTCATCAAATTTTCAAAGGTATAGACGAGTTTTTCTAATTAAATCCATTGTTTCCTATTTGACTTCGATCGCAACATAGAAACAGTTATATTTTCATCAAATTTTCAAAGGTATAGACGAGTTTTTCTAATTAAATCCATTGTTTCCTATTTGACTTCGATCGCAACATAGAAACAGTTATATTTTCATCAAATTTTCAAAGGTATAGACGAGTTTTTCTAATTAAATCCATTGTTTCCTATTTGACTTCGATCGCAACATAGAAACAGTTATATTTTCATCAAATTTTCAAAGGTATAGACGAGTTTTTCTAATTAAATCCATTGTTTCCTATTTGACTTCGATCGCAACATAGAAACAGTTATATTTTCATCAAATTTTCAAAGGTATAGACGAGTTTTTCTAATTAAATCCATTGTTTCCTATTTGACTTCGATCGCAACATAGAAACAGTTATATTTTCATCAAATTTTCAAAGGTATAGACGAGTTTTTCTAATTAAATCCATTGTTTCCTATTTGACTTCGATCGCAACATAGAAACAGTTATATTTTCATCAAATTTTCAAAGGTATAGACGAGTTTTTCTAATTAAATCCATTGTTTCCTATTTGACTTCGATCGCAACATAGAAACAGTTATATTTTCATCAAATTTTCAAAGGTATAGACGAGTTTTTCTAATTAAATCCATTGTTTCCTATTTGACTTCGATCGCAACATAGAAACAGTTATATTTTCATCAAATTTTCAAAGGTATAGACGAGTTTTTCTAATTAAATCCACTGTTTCCTATTTGACTTCGATCGCAACATAGAAACAGTTATATTTTCATCAAATTTTCAAAGGTATAGAAGAGTTTTTCTAATTAAATCCATTGATTCCTATTTGTTTTCGATCGCAACATAGAAACAGTTATATTTTCATCAAAATTTCAAAGGTATAGGCGAGTTTTTCTGATAAAAATCCACTGTTTCCTATTTGAATTCGATCGCAAATTAGAAACAGTTATATTTTCATCAAATTTTCGAAGGTATAGACGAGTTTTTCTAATTAAATCCATTGTTTCCTATTTGAATTCGATCGCAAATTAGAAACAGTTATATTTTCATCAAAATTTCAAAGATATAGGCGAGTTTTTCTGATATAATCAGTTATTTCCTATTTGAATTCGATTGCAACATATAAACAGTCTTATTTTCTTACATTTTCAAAGGTATATCAATTACATAATGACAATTTTCAGCAGTTAATAAAATAGTTTTGAAGTATAACTGTATTAGGCGCATGAGGGTAAAATTTTTACGTGAGCGTCACGTTTCGTTTGATAGTTAGATAGTTTACCATTTACAAATAACGTGTGGCATTTTAATTTGCCTCTCGTCATTTAATAGTTTTATGTACTATTTTTCATAAAATACAAAAAAATGTCATAAGTTCTCTATTTTAAATTTAAAAACAATATGTAATAAATAATTTCTTATATTGACAAAAGACGCGAGGCATTTTATTTACAATTCGTCATTTGAGATTTCAATAAATTATTTGAATTAATTTTCGACACTTTTAATATTAGAATGGCAATTAAATTAATTAAATTCCCAATATAACTTCTTTTTACCCTCCCTCTATGTCTCGGAAATCTAAAGTTTTAGATTTGTATAAATAAAAACAAAACTTAAAAATTTATTTGTCAAAGATGTGTCACTTCTGAGACGTGTACTTTGTACGCACGCACTTTTCATTTTTTTTCATTCACTAAAGTTAAAATACTTTTTAAACTTGTAATGCATGTATCTTGATATTAATGCAATGCAGTTATCATTTTATTCATTTAATTAATAATCGTAATAACAACAAATAGTACAGGCTATCTATTGAAGCTCAGGAAGGTTTTAAGGTTTCATTATATTAAGAAATGCTTTTAAAACGACTAGTTTTTCTTTATAATTTCGTTGTTTTAATTTGAATTCCATCATAGCAAATAAAAAGTATTTAATTATCGTAAACTAGGTAGCTTTTATAATGTTATAGGATAATAAGTTTTTTATTAAGAATGTATTTTTTTGTCTTTGTTGTCAGAATATTGTCCTCTAATAATATCAACAAACTTTTAAAAAAGACGAGTTTATCTCGATCAATATTATTTGACGACAACTTTTCATTTGTTATCAAATAATGTTGAATAATTTCAAGATTTTATAAAAGACGAGTTTTTCTAAGTAATCGCATTGTTTCATATTTGAATTTGACACAATAGAAACAGTTATCATGAAATTCTTACCTTATTCAATGTTAAATGATGACAAAGTTTTATAAAGGAATTGTTTTTTAATTATATGGTCCTTATTATCAACAAAGCTTTTTAAAAAGACGAGAGCATTTCTAATTGATTTTATTGTTTCCTATTTGAATTTAGTCACAATAGAAACAGTATTGAGTTATCGTGAAATTGTTACCTTATTCAATGTTAAATGATGACAAAGTTTTATAAAGGAATTGTTTATTTTGATAATATGGTACTTATTATCTACAAAGATTTTTAAAAAGATCAGAGTTTTTCTAATAAATTTCGCGGTTTATTATTTGAATTCATAGACAATAATTTTGACTCATTGTAAACTTGACATATTTTCCAGTGATAATTGATATTATTTGTTGACAAATGTTTTCATAACTTATATGGCATTTAGGTCAACAAAGCCTCGTTGTTACACTGATTCAATTGTGATATTTATACATAATGAAATATGGGTCGAACCATCTCCTCCATTGAAGTGAATGGAAAAACTGAAGTTCGTATGAAGGTTAACAACCTCGTGACCGTGAAATGTTTACAGCTGCTTTTCTCAGAACAACCCGGCGTTATAAATAAATACAGACGCAGCGCTGTTATGATTTTTATTTTATTTATAGCCCCGACGTGCCATTGGGTAGTGATTTGTCCTATTTACTGCGCAGCATAAGCATTACCTCATTCGTCTAGTGGTCAGTTTGTTCGGGTACAAACATGACGTCCAGGGATCGAATTCCGAGTCGAGTGAATACAAAAATTAATATAGAGTTTTCTATTAAAATTATCTCAATATTTTCCCGAAGTTGAAAAGTTGGCGGTGTAATCCATCCCTGTGCCTCGGAGAGCACCTTAAGCCGTCGGTCCTTCGCCTGATCTCTCTCCGGTCGTATCGGATTACCGTCACATCGGACAAACAATGATAACAGAGTGAAGGAATAGAGAGTGCACCTGTATCTGTACTATGCCTGCCAACCCGCAGTGGAGCAGGTCTATGCTCTAATAGCCCTCTCTCGTATGAGCGAGGAGGCCTGTCCCCAGCATTGGGACGTTAATAGACTGCTGCTTATTTACTAAGTGCTGATGATGAGGTCCTGAGATCGAGTTCCGAGTCGAGCAAATAAACCCTCGCTCCTATGGATGAGGAGGCCTGTGCCTAGCAGTTGGGCGTTAATGAGCTGCTACTAACCTTATACTTACCTATTTGGTATAATAATTTTAAAAGCACTTAATATACAGTTCACTGAAATTGGTCACCGGAATATTTCAGGAAAATATGTTAATTATGTATTAATAAAAACATCATTCACGGTATGGTGTCACTGGTTTAACCACTTGGATTTAATTAAAATGAGGGTAGATATTTTGTAAATGGCCTATATCCCTTAATATATATAGATTAAATAAGCTTATGGATGGATCTAGTTTGTAATTATGTTAATTAAATTTAAAGTATTTGTTAGTAATATCTAAATAACACTATAACTGAATATTTTAGATCAATATTTTATTTTGTCCCATTTTTTGTCTGGTGCTACTTCTCTCTGGAAAGACTGGAATGAATTGAAAAGAGCTTTCACTAGCAGGTAGTTGTTGCTTTAAAATGTTATGTCAACAAATATTTATTGCTTTGCGTAGAAGTTAATGTATTACTGGAACGGGAAATTCCGAGAGTATAACTACTGCGAATAATTTCTAAGTATATTAGTATAAAATTTGTCTTAGTTAAGCAATTGTATCTAAACGTTTAACTCGTATTTTATGATGATTATATCACCCTTTTTATGAACATAGTTTATAGTATAACTATTAAATACATGCTGACAAGTTAGGGCAATACAGTAATATATATTTTATCTTTGAAATGACTTTATAAGTAGATTGTTTAGGAACGGCAAGAAACAAAATCAATTGTAAGTAATAAATATAAGTACACATTAATCTATTTAGCGAATAGCAAAACAAATCCGTCGCTGATGTCACATCCAATCCACTTAATTGAGATCCAACTACTACGAAGAAATCCACCGCGAAATAAAAAGAAAGCGAACGCCATGACCCTACCGCAATAAAAACTGCTTGAAACCATCCGGGCTAAAATTATAGTGTCGACGCACTTAGGGGTACGACGAGACAAAAAATACAAAAGGAATTATACTCTAATTCCTATGTATGTAAGTATATTTTACAACGAATGCAATAGTTACCGAAAGTCCTTTTTGGATCCATAGAGGACTGTCATTCACAAGGCAATGAATCCAAAAAAGGTTGAATGTAAATCAAACTGCCAATGAAAATTCAGCTTAATGATATATTAAAATAAAGTTTAAATTGTAATACACTGAGTATACAAATCCGGTGAACCTGGATAATGCCCTTAGTCGACCGTGTAACTCATTCAAATTTAGACTCAATATTTATTATGATATCGTTTATATTTGCTTGTAGTATCCTCGAGTGCTACATTTGGAAGACCTTAAGAAGCTCTATAAAGTTCATAGAAAAGTAAACTGTAAAACAAGGCGTTAAGGCATAAAGTTGAATGATTTTCTTGATGTAAATGTCATGCTGGTGTCATGACATTGCATTCCAGGCGATGCGAATGACTCCTCGATGACAACGGCCAGACAAGGGCAACACTTGCTCATGCAGGCATCGTCTACGTATTGAACCGTATATGTGTGAGTTTCATAGATCTATGAAGATAATTTTTGACAGTAGAAAAGTCCAGTACTAATCAATCGCTGACTAAAAGTAATCACACACTGACTGTAGATGGATTATTTATGAATTAGCAACGTCAAGTTTCTGTGTTTCTGGTTTGGGATGAGAATACAATAATTCCTTATTAAGACTATAGATGCAAAATAAGATTATGTTTTAAGGTTGTCGATTTAATATAAATAAATATGACATTCAAAATTTGCAAAAGTTTATCCTCAGGATGTAATAACTAATATTACTGGGTAACTCTGTCTGACTGTGTGTCGTATTTCGTCTGTCTTATATGCTACCCATAAATATTATTCCAAGCAGACAAAAATAAAAGAGTATACTCTGGCAAGACCATCGACACAGTAATGATTCCAGAAATCTCTTCAACAGTAGAAGCCCCAGGTTCAATACCTGCCAGTGCAAATTCAAGAAGTTATATATAATAGCAATGTGGCTGCGCAGAAACCATTTATAGTTAAATGGTCTCTTACGCTTAAAACTCGGACAGTATCATCACTTACTTTAATGAAAGATCACAGTCAATTGTTAACCTATCGACTATAAACAGAGTAACGTGTTACTGTTTAACCAGCGACGCATTGAAATTAAAAAAACGCTTAAGGTACCGCATTAACGAACCAAATTGCCGTCAGAAAAACGGTACATCAATACTAACGTATAAATTGTTTTTCGATATAGAGAAATAGTGCAATAGCGCAATTTTACAAACCATATCTTCATCTTCGCTAGAGTAAAATGAAAGGACTGATTGATAATTCAATTATTCCTGCTTAACCTGTCAATATTTTAGCAGGTTTTTTTGCTGAAAAATTAGTGCCTCGCCAGTTATTATGAGGTAATACATCTTATAACGTTTTCTAGACAGCATCGTGCCCATAACGTAAAATCTTTGCTTGACGGCACTTTTTTCCTATTAGCCCCAACCAATCTAGACTTAGACAAACCAAAAGACACAATTTCCTAAATTTGCCTTGAAGAGAATCGAACACTTGACTTTTGCTAGCAAAGCTAACACTCGCACCGTTACACTAGTTATTGTTGTCTTATCTATCCTTTTTATATCTATGGTACGTTATTGAACACGCATTCATTTACGTTGTACGAATGTATGCGTGTATTTATACTATTAGTGGAATTTAGATGCTTGAGTCAGAATAGTAATTGGATTTTGTTAGTATAAAATTATCTCGGCATCATTAAGTGTGGGAGCGTTGAACTATATTTGCAGTATAGATCTTCCGATTAGAATATAGTTTGGATAACCTCTAAACTTGTGCTCGTAATACTATTTTGTATACTTAAATAAGAGTACGGAACTTATTGTACATATCGCTGATATGGATGAATAATTCCACAATTCAAAAATGTCTTTAGTCACACCGAATCCGAAGTATATCTTGTGGCAAAATTTTATTTTCAAATCAAATACGACGTAGCATCGTAAAAAGTAATTTTGTAGATTTGAGAGTATTGAAAAAGAGATCAACCGCCGAATCCAACTCTGATGGGCAGCGGTGGGAAAACTATGGGACATCTTTTCATCCACAATTCCTCAGTGCCTGAAGACTAAGGTCACCTGTTGCCACCGATTACATATGATTCTGAGACGTGGCCGCTGACAATGGGGCTCATAAGAAGACTCAGAGTCACTAAGCTAAATGGAGAGGGCTATGCTCGGTGTTTGCCTAAGTAATCTAATCAGAAATGAGGAGACCCGTAGGAGAACTAAAGTCACTGACGTAGCCTACCGAATTGCAATGCTGAAGTGGCAATAGTTAGGGCACGTAGTTCGCAGTTCGCTAGAGTGGGGGCTTCGCACCGGAAATCGCAGCGACGGCAGACCCTCCACCAGGTGAACCGATGACATCAGCTGTGTCGCCGGCAATCGCTGGTTACAAGCGACGCAAGATTGAGCTCAGTGGAATTCTTTAAGAGAGACCTTTGTCCAGCAGTGGACGTCCATCAGTTGAGACGACGATGAGATTTATGGCCTGATTTCATCAACATTCCCTAAAGCATCATACAGTTAAAGGACCCTTTAGAAACAATCCAGCCTGGCAAAGGTAACTGCTCCCTAGATGTAACCACATGTAGTGGCACACATAAAGTTTAGGAGAGGTTGGTGAACTAGAGCATTAGAATCCTGAGAGATAGGGATGACAAATCGACTACACTCTAGTCCTTTTTTGTTAAGCAATGTGTGTTTCCATTGGTGTATTGGTCACGTCTCTGAATCGTAGGGCATCAATGGAAATACACAGTGCTAGATCAATAGGGACTGTTATAATATTTCTTGGGTTCTAACAGTCCCTTTATAATAGTGGTTAGCGAGTTCGGCTACTGATAACGTGGATCTAGGTGCGAGTCCAGGGTTGGACCAATCAAAAAAGTACATTAGTTTATCTGTTACGAAATTTCCAATATTTGCCCAAACGTGGAAAGCTGCCTGTTGTGCTACACTTTCGTGCATCGTAGTACACGTTAAGACTTCGATTCTGATCTTAATTTCTTTACTAAAACGGTGAAAATATGTATAATATTCGTGTGTTTCAGCATACACTTGAAATGTATAATATCTTTTACGTAAATGATTAGGTAATCTCTGCAAGAGATTCCATAGGAAGGGAATCCATCTATAAGGGATAGCATTGGATGATTTGACATACAAAGAACTGTATACAATTACCGTTACAATGTTGCGGAAAATTTCCACGAGATTTATATAAGTAGTTATATAAGCAGTAGAAGTGTTGTGATGTTCTATTCAATAATCATCTCGATTAGTATTCTAGAGACCAGTTTCCGTTGAAGAATCACTTGTGAATGGAACGGCGCCAAGACCTAAGTTTTAACAACCAATGATGCTAAAGCGTTCAGTTTATTAATTTTTAACAAGTATTATATAAAAAACTAAAGTCGTTTTCAATTTTAGTAAGAAATATAGAGCTATTTATGTATTTAAACAATTTATTGTTTGCAGAAATACTTCATAAGCAATTAAAAATTAATAAAGTTGAAAAACAATTACGTGACTATAAACGCGTTACGATAGGTCACCGGGTTTGTTATGTTTAATAGTTTAATATGTTTAGAAATAAAAAGCAGAAAATTAGCTTATAATAAAAGGAGCAGTTCGTTAAGTATAGTTTTCAATCCACCATTGTACTCATCGGTCAAAGAAAAGAACGCGAGGAAACCTGCATGTCCCGGATGTAATTCTGCGGTATCTATAGTCTGACAATTCTCGGTGGAGCAGCGTGGTGGGTTTATGCTCTTAAAACCATCTCTCATGATTGAGATGGCTTGTGCCCATCCAGTTTTTATCATTATAATAACAAATATAGCTATATTTCAACTGCCTCAATGGTCTAATGGTTAGCTTGTTGCTTACACACATCAAGTCTTGGGCTCGATTTGTCGGTTGGGCGAATTTCAAAGTAGATATTGAGTTTTCTGTTAAGAAATTCTCAATATTAGCCCGAAATCGGAGATCACGTTAACTCGTCCGTCATTCGATAGATCTTCCTCCGATTGTGTCGGAATGTCGTCACATCCTACTATGGGGGTGAAGGAATAGACAGTGTACGTGTGTTCTCCCATACACTTGTGTAATATCCCATCTCGCAGTGGAGCAGCGTGGTGGGTCTATACTCTAATTACCCTCTCTCCTATGAGTGAGGAGGCTTGTACTCAGCAGTGGTTAATGGGCTGCTACTTACATTTTTTATAGCTATATTATCTAAAACAATATTCAATCTATATTTTGTGAAACATGATTGATTGAAGGGACATAAACTCACTGTGAACCAATGTTAATCCTAAGTGGACATTCAATTCTAGTGCAACAGTCGTAGTTAGGTTGTAAAAAACTTTAACATGAGATTATACGAGTATTCTGCTTGCTATTCATACCAAATTCTATAGTGACTCTTTCGCGGTTCAGGCCATAACTTCATGGAACGAATTACCTCTGACAATAAGAGCAGCTAAATCATTGAATATATTCAAGAAGCGGGTAAAGACTCATTACCTCTCTTTATGTTCTTAACGACAACGATATCTAGTTCTACGTTTTATTTATTAACTATTATTATGTTTATTTAAGTATTTGTATGTATGCCTATGCGTATTAGGGGACACCACGTTTGTTTTTGTCGCTGGGAAATGCAATTTACGAACTAACCCTGGGTGGAACTCAGCGATGATAGGTGTCCCTATACCCACTAAAGCCGAGTGGAACCCTCTTCATTCTTTAGCGAGGCACCAGGTGTTCCGCTTTCGCATTCTGCGCTGGTGTCCCGGATGAGTTCGACGGAGGATTCACGGAGGCGAGAGGAGGTGCGCAAACATGCGCTGCCTTGTTTTCTGTCTCCTTCAGCGGTGAGGGGGAGCATGGACTGTATTCTCCCTCTCTCTCTCCCTCGTGGGCTTCCTTCAGCAAGACTACAGTCTCTCAAAAGAAGGCCACTTTCGCCCATCATCTCTTACTGGGGAGCATCACGCCTACAATGCTCCCCAACGAAAGGTCGCCGCCGATTAAAGATACCAAAAGGTAACGCTGAGGTTCCCAGACCGCACAATCTGCCACAGTATGATGCGCTGAATCGACAGCTGCGATGGCAAGCGGGTGACTCCTCCCGGCCAATTTGGTGCAGGAACTTTCCGAAGCAGAGAACACCACCTGCACTTTTTAGCTCATATAATCCCTAAGGTGCATGGTAGACATCGCTACTAAGCCTAATTTGTACTATCTATTAAGTTTGTTTCTGTATTACTTGTGTCATATTTGTGGTGTACAACAAAGAGTACGAACGAACTAAATTACTTGCAAACGAATTTATTTTCTGCAATTCATTATCGTTGAAAATCTTCTATATGCATTGAGTTCAAAAACCCTTTACATAAATGCTCGCCATAACAATAAGTATTTTCACATAACCAACATACGTCAGCCATTGAATAGGTTGCCAGACAATCACGAACAAGATCTTAGATTAGACCTATTAATATGCAAACTGCACACAATATATGTAGTCAGTGGTGACAATGTAAATTGTAGAGATACGTACTTGTCTGTTAATATGCTTGTATATAATAATGTACTATGATAAAAAAGTGTTAGATCTATAATATTGCACACTTACTTTTTTTACTACGTTACCTTTCATTTAACTATATATCGACAGCCCTTACGTGTAAAGAATCAAGTATATTTAATGTTTTTTTTTGTTGCTTAATTTGATTTATTTTCGTGTGTATGTTTTGTTCTACTTAGATTATAAGTAACCTATTGTTCAATGTAGAAGGCAATAAAGAGTTCTACCTATTTATCTAAAAAGTCCTAGTTTTTTAAGACAGTGTTTCAAATATAAACTACTTTTAACTGCACTAATTTGTAGTATATGTTTTTAGTTGTTTTATATGGCTACAGTTTTATTTCTTATAGAAGATCTGTCATTGGGATATACCAAATTATGCTTGATTATTGACCTTGAATTACCAGTTAAGCAAAATTTGTTTCACGAGGGGTTTTTTACTTTTATCCCAGTGAATTGTAGAGTAGCAGTCTCTGCCTTCATGAAAAAAATATTAGCTTAGTTTAATATCCTTTTATATTTACGTAACGTTGGTAATTTGTAAATCTTCTTTCTCCGTTCTGTGATGGTCTTCTTAACTCGAGGGTAGTATCAAACAGATCGGAGTTTAACGATAAAAAAAATAGTTTATTTCGTTAACTTCAGCACATTAACATATAAGAAGGTTGGGGCCTTGTTTAAGGGTGGAAGTTACCTTCTTAACAATAACAAAAACAACTGAATAAATAAACAAAGACTTTAAAGGAAAACAACAAGGGACAGAAAATAACATTGAAGAACATAACACAAAATCTTATACAGTATATAATTATTTTTACTTGTACTATATAAATGTATGAGGCTTTATATGTACTTTTCGTCCGATATACCTCAGTGCCTGAAGACCAAAGTCTTCAAACAGTGCGTGTTGCCAGTGATGACCTAGGGCTCTGAAATGTGGTTGCTGTCTATGGGCCTCATACGGGGGCTCAGAGTCACTCAGCGTGCGATGGAGAGGGATATGCTCGGAGTTTCCCTACGTGATCGAATCAGAAATAAGGAGATCCGTAGCAGAACTAAAGTCACCGACATAGTCCTACGAATTGCGAACCTGAAGTGGCAATGGGCGGGGCACATAGTCCGTACGACCGATGGACGTTGGGGTCCGAAGGTGTTGGAGTGGCGACCCAGCAAAGACCGGTGCAATGTAGGCAGACCTTCCCATAAAGTGAACTGATGACATAAAGAGGGTCACCGGTTGCTGCTGGAACCAGGCGGCGCAAGATCGAGCCTTGTGAACATCTTTAGCAGTGGACGTCCATCGGTTGAAGCGACGACGACAATTGTATTTTTCTTTCTTTCGTGGTGCTCCATAAAACATACTTTATGTCTGGCTAAATTGTATAAAACTTTCTGATGCACTATGAAGCTTTCAACCCATATTTAAATATTCAGATACAACTACTTAACTCCCACTGTTGCGGTACGAACCCTATTTTCCCACGCTCTTTAGGAACGCTTACAAAGGTATCTTTTAAGCTTTCCTTTGTTTACAATTTGTAACTGTATCACACGTGCTAAAATTACAGAGCTTATATTTCAAGTTCTGCATATTCAGAGGTACAATATAATGCTTTACAATTCCTCTGTGTATAACTAATTTCGAGTACAAATTATTGTGACGGTGGATCAAATTCCTGACCGAAAATATTGGCTATTAAAAGTATTTAATGTCTTATGATGTTAATATAATTTAGATTGATGAATTTGGAATTAAAGACAAAAAGACATATGATTTATATATGAATTAACTTGTATAGTTTTCTGTACACAAGATGTTATAAATAAAATAGTAAATTGTCAAAGTATCTCAATTCAAAACCCATAAAACATTAACACTGGACATTACTCTTGAATAGGGTGACACTGGTTTACGCCTTAGCTGAAAAATACACTTTTGTACATTGTGATGAAATAGAACAGTAATAGTAAAATAACAATAGTTAGGGTAAAGTATAATTTCAAAAAAATGCTTTTTCTATCTTGCACTATTAATTTACATAGGCCCATAAATATTAAACGTATTTAGAAAAACTTCATTATTATTTATAGTGTGTTTAATTATACATATATTGACGTAGAGTAAGACCCACTTATTATTATTTGAGTTTTTTTATTGCTGACGGTTTAGCGCTTGACTGTGATCTCATCTAATGGCAAGTGATGATACATTCTAAGATGGATCCGCGCTAATCTGGTAAGAGGCGATATATCCGTTATGGTTTCTACACAACATCGTACCGGAACACAAATCTCTTTGTTTAGCGGTACGAGGGTGGTAACTAATCACGGCCGAAGCTTCCCACTAGTCCAGGCTCAGGCATTAGAAAATACAATTTCCTAAATTCGTCCTACCGGGGATCGAACCCGGGATCTCTGTTAGCAAAGCGAATACTCGCACCACTGCGCCAACGAGGCCGTTAATATTTAATAGTTTTAGTACAGAAATGCAAAATTTCTTTGGACTTGTTATCAGATTTTTCTTCCACTTTTTCTTTTATTTTTCAATGCATTCTAATCTCTTATAACCGACATACAATTTAACGTAATAAATGTCTTGTGTATATACACAATCCATTTCATATCCATTTCAACACAACGGTGGCTTTCGAAAGCATATTGGATATACAAAAATACAATCGTCAATATATTAATGATGTAAATTAGGAAACTGGTGGGAAGCTTCAGTTGTGACTAGTTTCTTCGCCACCGACAAATACCTGCTGCTATGTTAAAATCTTTGGTTCCGATACTTTGCTGCGTGTATACCATTAAAAAGTTAATAATCTTTTTATTGGTTACTGGACTATCAAGCTAGGATGTATCTTGAGATGAAAGTACGTTTTGTAGATGTAGCAACATGTCATATAGCAGAGGTACAAGCTTCGCAAGAAGTGCCCTTAGGGCAATGTTCCCCACGACCTTGTTAAGCCCTCTCATGGACTATCCTCCCCATTCTCAGCTGAGTTTTCACGCTCTCCACTTTTACCATTTACGCTATAAAATCCCGTAGGACCTAACATCTACCTAACTTTTCAAAAAAATTCTTTGACAGTTTTGTCAAGCATAAAAAAAGTCTTGATTTAAATGAAATTATGGTACCTCTACATGAATGAAGTAACTGTTGTACCGCGTGCTCGGGTCTAATTGATTGAGCATATGTTTGTTGCATAGTTAGACCAGTGCTAATCTTGGGTCAAGCAGGGCATTGACTCATATGAGAATATCAAACTGTGACTCACAATCTGTATCCTTTACGTCGCAAATTACTTCGGTTAAACTTTTAATGCCATTTGTTGTATTCCGGGTAAAGGTGCCTGTAATACTAAGGAGTAAATAAGTTATAACGTTGACGTTTGACGGCCACGCTGACGCAGTGGTGCCAGTATTCGCTTTGCTAGCAGAGGTCCCAGGTTCGATCCACAGTAGGATGAATTTAGGAAATTGTATTTTCAAATTTGT
Source organism: Elymnias hypermnestra (assembly GCA_015832385.1). Lineage (NCBI taxonomy): Eukaryota > Metazoa > Arthropoda > Insecta > Lepidoptera > Nymphalidae > Elymnias > Elymnias hypermnestra. The sequence goes on along the minus strand of JACTOM010000931.1, from coordinate 1,432,410 downwards.
CTGAGTCTGGACTGGTGGGAGGCTTTGGCCGTGGCTAGTTACCACCCTACCAGCAAAGACGTATCGCCAAACAAAGAGATTTGTGTTTCGGTACGATGCTGTGTAGAAATCATAAGGGGTGTATCGCCTCTTACCAGCTTAGCGCGCTTCCATCATAGACTGTATCATCACTTTCAATCAGGTGAGATCCCAGTCAAGCGCTAAACTATCAGCACTAAAAAAAAAACAAAAAAAAAGTCATCATCACCACCATCATGATTTAATAAAAAGTATCATGCACTATACAGGCCTAAACAACGCGGCAGAATTTCTTACTAGATATGCAGGTTTTTTCAAGATGTTTTCCTTTATTGAGAAATCCTTGATGATTTTTAATCAATTAAATTAGGCACTTTAAAAGCCTGTTCCCAACAGTGGGAAGTTAATGGGCTGCTACTTGCCTTATGAAAAATTTTACAGCACCATATATCTGAAAGCTCACATAAAATGTTTAAAGAACTTTTTTAAGTAAAAAGTTTAAGAAGTTCAATCAAAATGTGCTAGTCATTATAATAAAAAGGAATTTAATAATATTTAATATATTTATATTACTTTGATTGGCTATAACTCTGAAAGAAATCATCGAACAAATTTGGTAAGTAGTTCATATTAAAGGGGATTAACAATCTTAATGAATCATTGGTTAAGGGTATCGAAACATATAAGACAGTGTTGGGCCAGCCTTTTCTTAAAATAAGAAACATATAGAAATAAATTCGTTGGTTATCTAACGATTACTCTAAAACGAATGTTATCTAAGAATTTTTCATTGACAAATGCGAAACTATGATTGAATTAAACAATTTTATTTTTCCCCTTGAAAGCCTCTTGAAAAACCATATATGGATTTCAAATCCCATGACCTTTGTCACAAATTTCTTTCATTTTAGGCATTAAGACTGTTATAGAGATGATATCATATAGAATTTTTACGCGTGAGTCGCGTCACGAAGATGTGCAGCGTGTTTTATGCTAATTCGTGTTAAAAATAGGTATTTTTAATAATTTCATATACTATTTTTCATAAGATATAAAGCTATTTATAAATCCTCTTTTCCAAATTTTAAATTTAAATTGAAATTTATTGATTAATTGCTAATATCGACAAAAAACACGTGGCATTTTTATTTACAATTCGTTATTTGAGATTTCAATAAATTATTTGTATTGATTTTCGACTTTTAAAATATTTTATTAAATAACAATTAAATACATTAAATTCCTGACATATCTTCCTTTTTCCCTACCTCTAAGTCTCACAAATCTACATGTTTAGATTATTATAATTATTTATTTCTAATATATTTTTTTATTTCTACGACTCCGATATACTTCAAAAACGTTATGGGTCTCCAAGCAGTGACAGTAATCCATCAGCTGAGTTGCGAATATATTTCACAATCATATTTCAACGTTAAAATACTGCGGTTCAAAAGGAAGCTTAACTTTGAAACATTAAACTATAAATTCAGTCTGTGCGGAATTGGCAAGAGCACAACAAACATTAATTTGGTACAAAAAGAATAAGGGTGAAATCCGTAATGTATGACATCCGCACTCCGAAACCAAAAAACGATTGGAATAAGTACGCAGTCCCGGAAGCTTATGTCTCATGGTAAACGCGGTCGCGACTATTTAAAAAGATATATATTGAAGTGAAACTTCCTTAGGTGCATGAGGCTAAAATTTTTGCGGATGAAACACATGATTAGAGTCACGATGATGTGCAGCGTTTTCAAATTCGTTTTCTAATGCGTTATGCTAATTCGTTTGAAGATAAGGTTGTTTTAATATTTACAAATAACATGTGGCATTTTAATTTACCACTTGTCATTTAATAATTTAATATACTATTTTTCATAAAATGTGAAACTAAAAATATTTCATAATTTCTCTTTTCTAAATTTTAATTTAAAGAACTAAATTTAGTTAATAATTTCTAATATTGACAAAAAACACGTTTACAATTGGTCATTTGGGATTTCAATAAATTTTCGACACTTTTAATATTTTTGAAAATTATCTTCCTTTTTCCCTCCCTCTGAGTCTCAGAAATGTAAAGTTTTTATATTTGTATAAATATAAACAAGACTTCAAAATTAGTTTGCCAAAGAAGTTGCACTTCTGACATGTGTGCTTCGTACGCACGCGCTTTTAATTTTTTTTGTGGCTGTGTTGCAAGGCATTTACGCTCCAACTCCGATAGACTCAGCAGTCAAGAATATCGAGCTCAGCAATGGAGGAAACCTCGCAATACACACTAAAACCCAATGGATCCCTCTTCATCTGAGAGTAAGACACTAGAGGCTCAACTTGCCCATTCCTCCCTCTTGTTTTAGATGAGTTCGATTGAGTACTCATGGGGGAGGAAAGTGATGCCCAAAACCGCCTAAAAATCCTCCTCTTTCGACAGTGAGAGGGAGAAACCACCGCATGCACCCTTTTTTGAAACATTTAGCATTTAGTAATTAAAATAAGATTTAATCTTTTTATACAAAAAAAAACCACAGATTATCAGCTGTGACTGTTTATAAGACATTGTAACCACAAGGAATATCTGTAATTGGCATACGATTTGTTCACTTGTTTTTCTATGGATAAATTACTTCGGATGCTGTAGATTTTTCACAAAAAAGAAATAAAACTAAAGATAAAATTCAATGAATAAGTATATTACATTTATTTAATACAAGCTCTTCACGGCGGTATCAAACGCGCAGTTCCTGATTCTTTGGGAAAACGAGGAAATCTATATTTAATAATTGCATCTATTCATTACCAAAGATCTTTGAAAAGTTTAGAAGTGAGCGTTTATTGGTATAAAACTATCTTCCGTATTATTGCCTATCTAATATGCTCGGTCTGCGACACATCGGTTAAGTGCTTTCAAAGGATATAACGGATATAAGTAGAAACAATTTTTGTAGTATCTAGTAATACCTCAGATAAAAATAACAAAAAAAAAATTATCAACTGCAATAATAAAATAAAAACAAAATAATGTGATAACTAAAAAATTTACAAATCACTGACGTTTGTAGAGGCTTATAACTAGTGGTAATGATTAAAAGTCGTAAGTAACGACAAGCTGTGCTTATTTAATTTATCGCTCACGCTTACAACTTCAGCCACAGGCTTAAGTAGGAGTGGAGCTCTTGGACCTACAAGATTGCTTTTCGAGTGCCATTACCCACTGTTCACCAAAATGTGAGGCTTTTATTAACCTCTGCTATTTTATTCTACTGCTACTAAAATACGTTAAATTTACAGAGATATTCAAAAATATTTTTTATGATCTTTCGTAATTTTAATCTATGACTTTTTTTATTGTTTTTAGGTTAGAATCACTAGAGAGATAAAGAAGTATTTATAAAACAGTTATACAAAAATGAAAATATTATGAAAAACATGGTTAAAATTCATTCACGATTATATTATTTATTTATATATCTTATTATAAATATCGTTTGAAATAACTATGAGGAAAAACGTACTGAGTGATAACGTTTACATTACAAAAGAGATCCTTTACTACATTTCTAGTAAATTGCGAATCGTTTTTGAATCGTGATGAATTAATAAGTAAGTTTATTGATGTTACAGCATATTTGCCTTTCCAATGAAATCTATTTGGTACACATCTGTTAGATAGTTTTTAAATCTGTAACGGAAATATATATTGTTGTGCTTTAAACAAGGTTTTAGGGGACCGTTTCCGAAAATGAAGACTGGCTAATGACACCTTCGTCAGCTGTCCCGAGCGTTAGGTTTTCTTTGATATTGTGTTTCATTGCTGATTTTTTAAATTTTATTTAGCTGTACTTACATGATGGAGCGTAAATAATGCTAACAAAATTGTTTAAAAATTGTTTTTTTTTAATCAGAATCGTTTTTTTCTGTCCCATCATCAAAGGTGTCGTAAGTAAGATAGATAACAGGACATTAATGAATATATACGCAATCATTTATGCATATTAGAGGGTAAAACATAAAAAGAGCCGTGGAATCTGTCAAGGGTAGATTCAAATGAGAATTTCAAATTTCTTTATCAGACCAATTACGCTAACGAACCCCTTGTTATTCCCAAATTCCAATATCGGGCCATTTATACACAAACAATTTAAAATTACTGAGGCAATATTGAACAATGACGGATTTCGTTATATATATATATTTCCTATACTTACTGATTTATCAGTAATTAATATAGAAGCTTTCTTAAAATGTTGGTCCTTTAAAATTAAGCCTTAAAGTGTCTAAATTTCGAGTAATTGGTAAATATGGGGAAATCCGTTTTGTGAAAGAATATATACGCCCAAGTGGTTTTTTTTGGAATAGCGAGCGATTGTTTTTGCTTAAATCTACTTCATCAAACACAAATACACCGCCAGAATCTGTACCTTCAGATGGAGTTTCAGTTCAGTATATTACGAAATTACTTCTAAAATGTTTCTGAAACTTAATTCAAACTATACACAAGACAATATATTCCCAATAAAGTACATTTACGAGTATAGTAGTCCAATCAAGTTTCAATAAATTCTTTTAAACTCATTATGGATGACACTTCAAGGTTATATTGTTTTTTTTTAATAATCATGTATTGAAAGCTTTCGTATAAATAGTTAAAAACTCCTTCTGGTGATTAAAAAGGCTGAATCTTTGAATATATTTCAAAAACTCGTCAACTCTCGCTCTCTCCGTCCACTTACACGACGACTATATAGGTATGTTAATATGTAGTATGTATTTATTTATATGTATTCATAATCAAAATCAAAGTACTTTTTATTCAAGTAGGCTCAAAAAGCATTTTTGAATCGTCAGTAGTCTGTCCGTTGGTAACTATTCTACCACCGGTTCAGAATTTTGATTTCGCTGAGAAGAAACCGGCAAGAAACACAACGGTTACATTTTTAAATATAGTTTTTTTGAGTTACAATGTATTTAGCTTTCATGAGCACCCGGAATCAAGTCCAAACATCTTTGTCGCTTAAGTACTCTTCAACATCGTAATAGGACATTTTTAAGATATTTCTTAAAACTGTGGAGGCAAACACAGTAGTGATCTTATTTTTGCTCAACTTAACGCGTTTGCTCAACTTAACAAATTATTTCTGAGCCCGTAGATAAGTCACTTTCGAAGATTGCTGACGCTTAAAAAATGTATGGGAATGACGTTTCATTTTTCGATAAGTTTCCATATAAAACGTCATTACCATACATTTTTTAAGCACCAAAACTTCTCTCAAAATAAGGCATTGCATTAAAATTGTGTATTTCGCTTTTTTATATATATAAAATGTTATCTATATATATAAGAGATATCCAGGCATCTATTGACTCATCACGATATCTCTGGAATCACAAGGCGTAGAGACTTAAAATTTGGTAGGAATATACCTTTTCCCGAGTAGAGGTCAGCTAAGAATGGATTTTACGAAATTCCACTCGCAAGGAGGGTTGCGGGGGTGTTATAAGTATGTTTCTTATTTGTAAAACAATTTGCCTAAATTAATGGGAATGCTGCCCAAAAAACATTTCACGCAGACGAAGTCGCGGTTTCAGCTAGTGAAATGTTGATGATGTTTCTTTCAATTTTTCTCTTAAACAAACACGTGATCCCAATTCATATATGGCACGTTTTGTTCTTTTTTGTAATATAAAGATTGTTTCAATGTCCGCCGCCTTACCCCATAATAGTATCCCGTAAGACATTGCTATGAAAATAAGCGAAATAGGCCTTTTTAGCATTATTGGTGTGTGTGTGTTTATATGTACACACTATACATTTTAGATACCACCTACCCTTCTTCGTGAAAAAATTTCCGTAGTCCTAAGGTCAAGTGTATTCCCTCTCTCTCTCTGTATGGGAACAACCCTCGCTGCTTGGAGTGAGGAGGCCTGTGGCCAGCAGTGGGACGTTAATGGGCTGCCACTTACTAACTTACTTTTTACTGTATGAGAATCGACTTTAATATGTATATCACTTGTTTTATAAAGTATATTTCCATGTTATTCCAGTGGCATCACGTTTAAATAATTGTTTGAAGCGGTATCAATAGACACTTAAAATAATTACAGTTTCATCGCGTTTCTGAATTGACTCTTTGATCAATGATACTTCTACTGCTTCACGAATTGCGATATTTTATTCAAATGAATTGATTTATTGGTTCTATTTAATACTTTAATTGCAATTTAATTCTATCAAATTACTTCGAATTTCTCAAGTTGTTGAACTCCACTAAATTATTTTTTAAAGTGAAAACAAGCTTTTTAATACCTTTTTGTAATGATATTACAGTTCTACAATTCAAGCTTGATTTTTATTACTGTTTATTTTATGGGTAGGCTTTGATTATATAGGGTGTTACTACAAAGGTCAAAATTTTGGCTACTTAGCTCTTTTTTATTGCTGACAGGTTAGCCTTTGACTGTGATGACACCTGATGGAAAGTGATGTTACAATCTACGCCGTACCAGAATGCCAAATGGAACACAAGCTCAGAGTCGCTTAGCGTGCGATGGAGAGGGCTATGCTCGGAGTTTCTCTACGTGATCGAATCAGAAGTGAAGAGATCCGTAGTAGAACCAGAGTCACCGCCATAGTCCTACGAATCGCGAACGTGAAGTGGCAATGGGCGGGGCACATAGCCCGAAGGACCGATGGACGTTGGGGACCGAAGGTGCTGGAGTGGCGACCCCGCACCGGACGGGGCAGTGTAGGGAGACCCCCCACAAGGTGGATCGACGACATAAAGAGGGTCGCCAGTAGCCGCTGAAGCCAGGCGGCGCAAGATCGAGTCTTATGGACGTCATTACGTGAGACCTATGTCCAGCAGTGGACGTCCATCGGTTGAAGCGACGACGACGACGTACGTTTCTCAATTTCCACAGATTTGTTAATAGCATTAACTAATGAATTCACTTGATACAACAATTTCAAATTTAACAATCGTTATCTGTAGCTGTTTTAAAGTACTACAAATAAAGTTGAATATATTGTAATGAGAAAATAATAAATAAAACATTGCATGGTTTTAGAAAAGTGTGATTCACGTGACACTTCTAACGATTTGCAGTTATGAGGTCAGGTGATGCGAGACATGGGCGCCGTCCTATTGGCCTTGGCTGCTGTGCCGAGTTACACTTTACTGTAATGTGACATTTGATAGATGGAATAAAAATTTAAGCTAAGGAAAAACAATTCATTTAAAAAAAATCCCAGAAACAATGTTGCTTAGTATACATAATTTTCAATGTCCAAAAAACCAGTTTTACTGTTAATAATATTTAACAAGTTTTAAAATAGCTCATTAATTTGATAGGATAAGTAATACTATTCTCCGTTTATTCATTATTATATCCCACTATTTACTCTTCTCGTACCATAAATATATTAAAACACAATACTAGTAAACACTCAAAAACAATAAGTCCACTAATCACAGTTCTATACTTTGCTACTTCTGGTTTAATGATATTCCTGAAATTGCCTCATATAAACGTTTTACTAATATAATTACAAAGACCTCAGCCTAATAAACAAATATAGTAATTCAATAGCAATCCCAACAAATAAAATAATAATGATCGCTAACACAAGTATTAAGTAAAGCTTTTTTCACTGTTGTCAAGATTGACTGTGATCGCATCTCATGGATATAATCTAAGATGGAAGAAGTTACTTATTATTGTTGCTAGTTCTTTGGTAGGGTAGGTATGTAGAAACGCTGGAAGATTTCCACCAAGCCAGGATCAAAAAAATAGATAATGCGATATTATAGCGCTATGTCACGAATTGAACCCAGAATCTCTTCTAGCTAAACCAGTATTCGCATTATTACACCAGCGAGGCCCTAGAATGTTAGATAAATATGCGAACGTAACTGAATTCGTTTGACGTCATACTTCTCATATTCGAACAGTCTTCATTAATATGTAGGTATGTAATGGAAAACGATGAAACCTATAATTTTTTACCGCATTTTCAGTTGAATGAAAATTAATGAGTTAAAAGTTAAAGAGAGTTCAGTAGCGGTTGGGAACACTGGAAGTTTGTGATTATTCAAATAAAGCCAGACTCCTTAATTAAAAATCATATCGGTATGAACTGTGAATTTAAAATTAACTAGCTTCAATTATGAACACCATTTTATGTAGTATGTGTGACGTCAAATGAAATATATTGAAGAACTGCCTCATTGGTCTAGTGGTTAGTATGTTTGACTACTGATATGAGGTCCTGGCTTCGAGTCCCGGATCGGGCCAATTCAAAATCTATAGTGAGTTTTCTATTAAGATTTTCTCAATATTTGCCCAAAGTTGGGAAGTTGGCGGTGTGTTTCGGTCATGCGCCTGATCTCTCTCCGGTCGTGTCGGATTGCCGTCATGTCGGATTATGAGAGTAAAAGAATAGAGAGTACACTTGTGTACTATGCCTGCCAATCCGCAGTGGCGCAGCATGGTGAGTCTATACTCTAAAAACCCTCTCTCATATGAGTGAGGAGGCCTGTGCCCAGCAGTAGGACGTAACTGGACCGCTACATACCTTTTTTATTTATTGAAGTGAAACTTCTTTAAGGGCATGAGGATAAAATTTTTGCTCATGAAACACGTGATGGTTTTTATGCTAATTCCTTTGAAGGTTTTAATATTTACAAATGACATGTGGCATTTTAATTTGCCACTCGTCACTTCATAATTCAATATACTATTTTTCATAAAGTATAAAATAACAATATTTTCTAAACTTTAAATTCAAAAACAAAAATTAATTAATAATTTCTAATATTGACAAAAAACACATGACATTTTTATTTCCAACTCGATTTCAATAAATTATTTGTATTTATTTTCGACACTTTTTTCATGACAATTAAATTCCTATCATGTGTTACTTTCCCCTCCCTCTAACTCTCGAATGTCTAATGTTTTAGATTTGTATACATATAAACAAGACCTAAAAATTCGTTTGCCAAAGAAGTTTCACTTCTGGCATGTGTACTTTGCACGCACGCACTTTTAACATGTATGTATTCATGTATATGTTATATGTATTTGTATACATTCTTGTAATATGAGCTATCTCACCAGTCGCAGGCCCAGTTATAAGATCCGCTAAAATTTTCTTTAGATTGACATTTTTAAATTCGTTAATCTTTTGAATGAAACGTCCGATTTCAATAATTTTAAAAAGTTTTTTACAGCTACTGAAACGGTTTCAATAAAATCATCCATCAACTATTAATAAGATAAGGATTAATACAAAGGTATGAATAACATGGTTTGATTATTGTCAGTACAGTGTTTGTATATCATCACCTCAACCGATGGACGTCCACTGCTGGATATAGGTCTCCTCCAAGAATTTCCGTAATACACGGTCTTGTGCAATTTGTAACCATCGGCTTCCGGAAACCCTTTTCAGGTCATCTGTCCAACTGGTGGAAGGTCTACTAACGCTGCGCTTAACGGTACGTGGTCGCCACTCCAGCATCTTGGGACCTCAACGTCTATCGGTTCGGATAATTTACTAAATTTGCCCTGTTAAATCAAACCTAGGGCTTTCGGTAGCGAAGCAAGTACCTGTACTATAACACCATTGGGTTGTTACGTCTAATTTGACTGGATTCTTCGTTTAATAAATGAAAAGATATTCCGCAAAGGTCCGGAGAATTTGAAATAAACATTAATTCTCGGGGGAGAAATTTGATTAAGATTGAATTTTATTGGGCAATTAAAATTCATCATATTCCCTTCAAGTTTCCTTTTTTCGGTACATAAAAAGGCATCTGTTTCATTAATTACCTTTTTCCTTCAGCAACTATTAATGAAAGAAATTGAATATATTCATAATTAAATTCTTTAAAACATGGGTTCTGCAACCTTTTTTCATTGGTACCGTTCTATAAAATATGTTGGTGTTATGAGGATATTGGGGTGGGCTAGAAAAGTTATAAGGACAAAGGTGCGGGCCACAAATGTAATGATGATTGTGGTACAGACCACTAATGTTATGAAGATTGTGGTACGGCCACTAATGTTATGAAGATTGTGGTACGGGCCACTAATGTTATGAAGATTGTGGCACGGGCCACAAATGTTGTTAGGTATTGGTACGGGCCACACATGTTATAAGGATATTATTGTGGGCTACAAATATAATGAGGAGATTGTTGACGGCTACAAATAAAATGAGGAATGTTGTGGGCGACATATAAGTGTTGGTCAAAAATGAAATGAGGATATCGGTACGGGCCACAAATGTTATGAAGCTATTGGTACGGGCTAAAGTACGGGTAAAAATGTTATGAGGATGTTGTTGTTAGCTACAAATATAATGACGAATGTTGTGGACATATTGGTGTTGGTCAAAATTAAAATGAGGATATCGGTGCGGGCCACGAATGTTATGAGGATGTTGTTGTGGGCTACAAATATACACACCAGCATATTAAGCGGAATATATTTTTATGTTCCGCTAAATATGCCGGTGGCTGTTGTGGGCGATATACTAGTGTCGGCCAAAAATGAAATGAGGATATCGGTGCGGGCCACAAATGTTATGAGGATATTTTTGTGGGCTACAAACTTAATGAGGACTGTTGTGGGCGACAAATTGGTGTTGGCCAAAAATGAAATGAGGATATTGGTTCGAGCTACAACTCTCTGATCACCAATAGGATAGGTTAATAAAGTCGTTCGAATATACATAAAATAATCAAATTTGTTTGTTTACAATTACGCAGTAGAACGTTTGTGTAGATAGATAGAATATTCTTTATCTTTGCAACCTATGGTGACAAAAAATAATCTTTTAAAATAGTTTTATTCTTGTAAAGTGTCTCTATGTAGCTATATATCCAACAAATGAAAAGAATTCATGGGAATAAATCACAATATTAATGAATTCACGACCGCCTCGGGCCGCAGGTCGTAATGGAATGAGCTATTAAACTTGAGAGCACTTGTTGGCTTTTAATTTATTTCGCCTGATCCGAGGCTACTGTTACGTTTTAATTTAGACCTAGGGACAACTTTAAACAGATTTTATATATAATCATTCAATTTATTGATAAAACACCAAACGAGTGTTTGATATAAATAAGAAATAAATTCGCTTCATACACCATCTAACACAAACCTTTAAAAGTAATTAAAACCCTTAATACTTTTACATGAGTTTTCAAGAGACGTACAATTTTTCAATGAAAAATTTAATTATTGCATCAATATTAGGCAAAACTTTAGTAAAAGGTTTGGAAGCAAGCTAGGAAAAAAATAATTTTAATTTCATTAAATGTATAAAACAATTTGATATGGGTTAACTATTAAAAAAGAAATACAAAGAAAAAACAGACGATGGGGTATGGCTTTGAACACCTGTTGTCTCTCTTACGGATGAAGAGGGTTCCGCTGGGTTTAAGTGAGTATTGCGAGATCTCCTCCCTCGCCGAGTCCCACACTCCTGACCTGTAGGTCAGGGTTCGTGCCTAAATGCTTTTTCCAGCGAAAAATAAAACGACAATGGGATATGGCTGTGTTATGGATACGGCCGTTTGTTGTATGTGAATACGTCTCGTAACGGGGCTTACCACTCCACCAAGAGTGATGTGTTATAGTCCTTATTTAATGTAATAAAATTTTTGATTCTGTAGCTATCCAGTCGATAATTGTATTTACAATACTGAACTGTATCCCCTGATTCTGTCATCATTCATTTTTTTAATCCTCCTTACGGATGCGATTATAAAGACGTATTCACGTCAAACGTGTTTATAACTGTATTGCACTATATTTTCATATATTTATAAATATATATATGCATGTATATTCTAGCTATTATTGAAGTGAAACTGGTATAGGCGCATGAAGGTAAAAGTTTTTCGGATGAAACGCGTGATTAGCGCCACGAAGATGTGCAGCGTTTTTATGCTTCGTTTGGAGGTTAGGTAGATTTAATATTTACTAATAACATGTGGCATTTTAATTTGCCACTCGTCATTGAACAATTTAATATTCTATTTTTTATATAAATATAAAATGAAAACATTTCATTGATTGTCTTTTCTAAATTTGAAATTCAAATATAAAATTATATAGTAAGTAAAGTAAGTAGCAGCCCATTAACGTCCCNTTGAGAAAATCTCAACAGAAATCTCAATATCTATTTCGAATTGGCCCGACCCGGGACTCGAACCCAGGACCTCATGTCTGTAGTCGAACATGCAAACCACTAGACCAATGAGGCAGTTTTAAGGCAGTAAAATTATATATTAATTAATAATTTCTAATATTGACATAAACATGTGGCATTTTTATTCACAATTCGTCATTTGAAATTATAAAAACGTTTTTGTATTAATTTTCGACACTTTTCATATTTTAATGATAATTAAATTCATAAAATTTCTAAAATATCTTCCTTTTCCCCTCCAAGTCACGGAAATCTAAAGTTTTAGATTTGTATAAATACTATATTTGTCTACTGCTATTCTAGACATTTGTGGATATACGGGGGAATTAAGTCTTAGTGAGTAATCTTAAGCACTCGTCACATACTCATCAAGTGCTATATTTTTATATTATGCTGAAGTTTGTGTAATTATATCAATATAACTTTTAAAAGTGCTATTAGTTTAATGCCATTACAGAAATTGTCTAAACTTTAATTGTAACTGCCGTTTGACATTCTTTTAATGTCCACTGTGATTGGTGATGTGGTTATTTGTCGAGTTTTATAATTAATGGTAACACAAGAATGCGGGAGATATTTTAATCGTGGCACGAGAAGAGTAAACTATGAGATGTAACAATGAAGAAACGGGAAATAGTATTCCTTAGCTTATTAAATTGATTGAGCACTTCAATCCTTAAGTTTTATATAACTACGAACAGAGAATACTTGAAGGACGAATCCGTTTAAAACTATAAACTAAGTTAAATTCATTTCTAAGTAAACTTCCAGGTGAACTAATTGGGCACAGATTATTTCACCGTCAGTTGGTACTTGTTATCTCAAAGTTAAAATTGTCGCTTTTGTCTCACGGGTTTATTTTAATCAAGGCATATAAATATAATATAATTATAGTTCTTAGACATTATATTGTATTATACTAACTCATATAACTTAAAGTACGATGCCATCTATTGTCCACAGTAAAAGTAATACTTAACGATATTTGCATAGTATATAGCAGTTTAAAATCTCGCAAATAGTCATGATTATCACCTCTTAAAGGGGAATACGTCGAATTACCCGTAAGTTCTTTTTTAATTTTCAACAAGTTCAATATAATTTTTTATCTACAGATATATATATCGTTTTCCTTTATTTTTAATATCATTCAAAGCATACGCTTCCTTAAATATACGTGGTTTTCTTCGGAGAGTATAATTTTAACGGATGAAACGCGTGATTAGCGTCACGAAGATATGCAGCGCTTTTTTCGTTTGAAGGTTAGGTAGTTTTAATATTTATAAATAACACGTGGCATCGTGATTTGCCATTCTGACAAAATATAAAATAAAAATATTTCATGCATAATCATTTTACATTTTTTATGTTCGAAAACAAAATTTAATTAATCATTTTAATATTGACAAAAACACGTGGCATTTGTATTTACAATTTCATTTGAGATTTCAATAAATTATTTGTATTAATTATCGACACTTTGAATGTTTTAATGACAATTAAATTCATTAAATTCCCACTATATCTTCCCTTTTCCCTCCCTCAAAACATAAATAAGATTTAAAAATCAGTTTGCCAAAGAACTTTCAATTCTGACATATGTAAAATACGCACGCACTTTTAATATTTATTAGTTATACACTAGTATTTTTTATATTTATTTGATTTTTTTTTCGTTTTTATACGTTGTTCGTTTGTTTCGTAGTGTTTTAAAGATAAATAATTTAATACAGTACCTTTCCTACTAATAATATGTTTTTAAGTATCCGTTTTTAAGAGTTATACAATTATAACAAATGGTTGACATGGGTTGTTAAATCAGCTGATATAATCATCAAAGTCACAAAAATGTCTAAAATACAATGACAATTTATAGAAGAAAAATTATTTTTTAACCGATTTTATGTCTCGACTGTTGGCCACAGTAATCTTAATCATAACGCAGTGCTTCCAGTACACCACGTAATGGAATGACCTATTAAACCCGGGAAAGCTTGTTGGCTTTTCATTTATTTTACCGCCTGATTCACGACCAATGTTACGTTTTCATTTTCCGGTGAGATATTTCACTGTTTTCAGTGAAAAGTACAATAATTCAATTTCTTATTAGTTTAAAATTTGACAAATGTTTTCTTTGGATATATGAATTTCGATGGCGTCGGTAACCGGTAGGAAAAATGATGAGAATTGGTTTTTCTAATTTGATTTGTGTCTGGACTGATGGGAAGCGTCGGTGGAGGCTTCTTTCTGCTCTACATACAAAGAATTGCCAACAAGAAAATTGTGTTTCACTATGATACTGCGAATAAGTTCTAAATTACCATTTACCTGTTTTTCAAGAGAGGTATCACATATAAATGCTCTTTATAAGTAAATTATTACTTAAAATTCATGATGCTTTTATTAAAAGACTAGGTGTTCAAGGTGCTACTCACGTAAGTCTCGATCCCGTGGGAATTTGAGAAAATTAGGAAAAGTTACTAATTTCATGCGGTTCTTGAGTTATAAATTGGATAATAAACACGATTTTCTTTTATTCAAATTGATCTTCCTAATAAACCTTGAGGTCCTGATAATATAATTGATACAATTATTAATGAAAATAAAGTCTTTTTTCAACAATATTGTCTATAGGCGGGGAAAAATTAGAAATGGCGTCGAAATCGTGCAGATTTGCATGCGGAATTGCCACCTATGCAGATTGCATATAGAAAATTGCGAAATGCCGTGATAAACACCAATTATGGACCTGTTAGAGCTTTCTTGCACGGAAATTACAATTTTGGCCAATAATTTGTTTTGTTTTTCTACTAAACTTTAATGTTATAATGTTCTTGAAGTCTATAATTATCGCATACTTAAGTCTGTATTGTTTAAAACAAAAATATCGTGTAAACATTATTTATATATTCAAATTATTCATGCTGGAATGCAAAATAGTATGTAGATGGTCTCTTCGTATAGCAATGCCCAATTATATCGCCCAATTTATAAAAACCAAGTAAGTAAGGTTTAAAACATAATAAAAAAGGTTAAATAAGTTGTAAAAAATATTTTTAGACACTATCCTGTAAAATTATAATATTGTAGCTCACTATACGATGTTTACGTACCTGTCAATGCTCCTAATAAAAATAATCCAATTATCTCCGTGTATATTTTTAATTCACGTTAAATTATCAAAAAGTTTTTATAACATAAATACTCAGATAACATATAACATCACTTAATAATTTTCAAAAAATCCAGGGCACGTAATTAATTTAAAAAAAAAATGGCATTCGATTTTTGAAATTGTTGGCGGCAAACCCGTCAATAGAGCGCGCGTCAGGCGGGCTGAACGTTCGCTAGAACTGAATCGTGGCGAATGATAACTAGCCGATTACGCTTTAAGGGTCCCATACACTAACAAACCACCATTAGATATCGCCTTCTTGGTTTATTGCAACGCGTCACACACAAACAGTTTGGTTTTGGTTTTCAAATGAAGCCATAAGACAGAATCACACCTGTTAACCTCTATTGCAATCAACTGGGAGGCAACCAGCATATCCTTTTACGCATTCCAATAGAAGAAACCTATTAAAGTCCCACTGCTGGGCACAGAACCCCTCTTTTCATATGAGAAAGAGTTTCTAGAGCTCAGTTCATCCTTGTTGCTCCACTGCGGGTTAGCAAGCTACTCATATCACAGTATTACAACCGGAATAAGCAAGTGTCCTCAAGAATTTTTTCCTTCACGGAAAAGCATAATGATGGAATGAAATGACAATCAAACAAGTAAGTTCCTTTTTATAAATATAAACGAGAATTTACGCTTCAAATTATGCACTAAGCTATCATGGATCATCCAAATTAACAGGTTTGATAACGCCAGAATTTCCACTAACACTCAGCGTATCCTTGCTTATCTTTCAGCGAGATCACTTGTTTGTAACGCGTGCCTGCCAACCTGCAGTGGAGCAACGGGGTGGGTATATGCTGTAATCACTCTTTCTCATATGAATGAGTCGTTTGTGCGCAGCATTTAAAATCAAAATATTCTTTATTCAAGTAGGATCAAGAGTGAGAAGGAATCGGCAAGAAACTCAATGGTTACAAACATCTTTGTCAAAATAATAATATGCTTTTTGTAATAGGTCATTTTTAACATTTTCTAAAAATTATGTGGAGGTAAACCTAGTGGTGATTCAGGTATCCAATTAAAAGTGCGTATGCTCAACCCGACAAATGATTTCTGAATATTCTAAAATATGACAATACAAGTTTGTTTTTATTTCTTGTGTTAAGTGTGTTTCGATCTTTTTGCTGAATAAGTGAAAAAAATAAGCAAAATTGATATGTTAATAGGCTACTTACCTGCAGTCTGTAGTCGTGGAGAGGGCATGTAAAGCTCTATTATTACATACATGGCATCACGCCTCATTCCTTTCGGGGTAGGCAGAGACCACGTCCTTCCACTTGCCACGATCCTTGCATATCACCTTTGCTTCTTTCATTCTCATTAAACATTTCATACAAGTTCGTCGGTTTAGAGTACTCTAGACCTGGGCCTTATTTAAAATGTCCTGGATTTGGTCTAGGAACGTTCGCCTTGCTCTTCCCCTTCCAACTTCCGCATTCACTCTTGACTCATAAATCCTTTTTGTCAGTCTCCTTTCACTCATTCTCTCTACATGATCAAGCCATCAAAGCATACCTTTCTCAATTTTAGTCACTACGTCTTCTTTACCTAGCGAACATAACTTATCGTAAACGGAAGTTTCAAATCATTCCCCGATGTTATAGGTTTAAATGCGTCTTGAGGCCAATGACTGCCTGGCCGAATCTGGACAAGGCGTGTTTGAGATACCACAAAATAGAGATTTTTTTAACATAAATTCAAAACTGTGATTGTGTGATTGTGCGATTAACTGAGGCAAATATCTGCCTTCGTGTTGTTAGTGTATGGGGCCCTTTAATGACGCGCTAGTGACGTCCGTCGATGTCGATAATATTATGTAATTTGATTAGGTTACCGTGAAATATCGGGTAATTAATGCATGCACTTTTTGTAATTCAATACATCGGCTTACACGTGGTTACAGTTTCGATTCGCAGTTTAACTAACAGTGGTCATTGTTGCTAAGTGATATACGCAATTAGAAGTTGTTTTTATACACTGTTTATTTATGCTGTTCTTCAGTCTATATATTCATAAAGATAAGTTTTCTATATTAAAATACATATGAAGAGATAGTAATTTTCTTTTATAGATTATTTTTAGGTCTGATTCAAATTTTTGGCGTCACGATTTCGTTTTATTATCTGGAGAGCATTGTAATAATATTTCTTAAGCAATTACATTTTTAAAGCCGCTAAAAACGTTATATCGTAATACAGACAAAGTGATTGTGAAATAAATTGCTAAGTATATAGCTACAACGCATTTTTCCCTACATGGCTTTGGAGCCATCTAAACTTCGTGCCCTGAACCGCTTTCATTACTCAGGCAATAGTACCATAAGTGGGCTACGTCCTTTGTTCACCTTTAATTTTCAGTCGGACTTACCCGGGGCATTAAGGAGGTCAGGATATGTTCCTAAAAGCATTTCCCTCCAAAAAAAGACCATTTAACTAACTCAGACTGCCTCATTGTTCTAATGGTCAGCATGTTCGACTACAGACACGAGGTTCTGGGTTCGAGATTGTGTTTTCTATTAACAAATTCTTAACGTTTGCGCAAAGTTGTGTAATTAGTGGTAACCCCCGTGCCTTGCAGAGTACGTTAAGCCGTCGATCCTGCGCTTGATCTCTCTCCGGTCGTGTCGGATTCCCGTCAAATCGGAGTATGAGAGTGAAGAAATAGAGATTGCACTTGTGTACTACTATGCTCTAAAAACCCTCTATCCTATGAGTGACGAAGCCTGTGGTCAGCATTGGGACATTAATGGGATGCTACTTACCTTTTTCTTTACATTAAACTTACTCACCACGAGATATTCAAAGCTTATTGGATGTGACGTGATGAAATTTAGCAAAGCGACTTCTTTCGCAATGTAAATTAGTAGGTATTTCTTCACCCTATTCAGTTAGGATCGGGAACTAAGTAGATAAGACCGCGGGAAACAGCTAGCGATAAATAAATATTTATTTTCACTAATCGTCCGGTCAGCTGTGTGAAAACAAAATCGTACTTTGATAAATGTCAATGACACGTCTTGGCTGGTGACGATTGTTTACGTTTTTTCGCTAAATCAAAGGTGAATGACCTATACTGATAATAAAATTGTCATTCGCAATAACTCGTTGAAACTTTCGTGAACTTTTTTTTTTTTTGGTAGGTGTGAAAAGAGATCGTAGAGTATTTTTTGTCCTCCTAGCCTCACCCATTTTTATCCTGATACGAAGAAGCTAGTCTATAATCTATATATATAAAAGAGATATCCGGGTATCTATTGACTCATCAAGATAGCTCTGGAAACATAAGGCGTTGAGACTTGAAATTTGGTAGGAATATTCCTTTTCGAAGTAGAGGTCAGTTAAGAACGCACTTAGCGAAATTCCACCCTCAAGGGGGGTTGCAAGGGTGTTAATTAAAAATATTAAAATTTTCACATTTTCAAACTATTCCTTTTATGGTATGTAAAACTTGTTCAGAACATTTTTTGATATAATGTAAATTATCAAAAGTACATTTTAGGAAATTCCACCCTCAAAGGGTAGTGCGGAGGTGTTAAATAATTTTAAAAATCTATCTATAGTATATCTTTTAATCTATAATTCTTACAACAGTGAAACTTTGAGAAAACACTTTTTTGGTATCTTAGGGATTTTATCAAAAGCATATTTTAGTAATTTCACCCCCAAAGGGCAGTGCGGGGGTGTTAAAAATTGAAAAAAATTGTATCTTTCAAAAAAAAAAGAGACTCGATTAGTGAAGTCTTTCAGTCATTATCGCGACCACATATAGGATCCCTAAATACAGACAAACAGACGTCCAAGACAGACCTTTTTTAAATGATTTTTTTTAATTAGTTTAAATAATGAAAATGACATTAATTACCATTTTAAATATGTTAGTTTCGTATGAAATGAGAGTAGGACCCTCTTCAACGCTTCGTGTCATTTCTAACTAATATTATCTGTTAAAAACGAAAAAACAAAATTTGTTCGATTCAAGAACAAACATTCTGGAGCTAAAGTATTATGTTTTAAAATATAATATTATTAATAAGTCATAAAATTATTATATAACGCTGAAAATAGAAATTTAAAGTTCGGGCTGAGCTGAGGTCAATAAACATGTAAACATTAAATTAAATAATTTAATGTTTTTATTGTTTGATAAATTATGAATAAAGTTATTATTTTTTTCCACTCTGAATTAAATATTTCCTATTTGGCCAATCTTTCTGGCTTTTGATCGATTAAATTGTATAAAGTCTCGCGGAATTCTTTAAGAAACATTAAGGTGTAATAAAGAGCCCGGATAAACGATCCCTATAGAAAATAGAAATAAATTATTATTAATAATTTAGAAAACTTGGTTATTAACTCTTAAACTGCTACTGCAGAGTTTTCGGAGTACATTTTTACTCCAAAACTCTTAAACTAAAAAGTTTAATGATTTGCATTTCGTGCTTGATCATGTGTGAACACGACCGTCTCTGAGGAAAGTTCTTACGACCGTAGTGCAATAATAAATATGATGTAAAGTAACAATACTCACTAAAAGGTTTAATATTATAAATGCGAAGCCAACTCTGTCGCGCTTTCGCACCATAACTATTTAACATATGTAAATTAAATTTGGTACACCGATAATTTTGAGCCTGAAAAAGGCTTTATGCAGTAATACACAACAAATAGCTTACTGGAGTATTTCTATGCATGTTCCTTATTTGTAAAACAATTTGCCTGAATTAATGAAAATGCTACCCAAAAACCAGTCTCGGGTTCAGCTAGTATATATATGACGGAGTGCAATAGTCTATGGAACGCTGGCGCCATCTGTCTATCGGCGTAGGGCAGAGTCAATAAGTGGTAGTCCGGCGCGCGTCTCTCGGCAGATCTCGGGTGTCGGTCCGCCAGTGCGGTCAACTTTTGAAACTATCGCTGTTATTGTTGTGTATAATGAGTTTGTGTAAATTGATATCGCGAAACATTAAGCGATTGAACATTATAATCTGAGTTAATTAAAAATTGAATTATGGATGTCATTAATGACGATGTCGGCGAAGAATCCTACGCCTCTATACATCGGAGAATAAGAGAGAACGGAGATGAAGCATAAAGCACAGGGCGTAGGGTTCTCTGCCGAAGTCGTCATTAATTGGATCCATTATTTAATTTCTTATTCTGTGGGCGTTCATGGGTAATGTTGGTGCAATCAAACACTTTATTAATTAACTCGGATTATAATGTTCAATCACTTAATGTTCCCGATATCAATTTACACAAACTCATTAACACTAATAGCTAGGAACGCGACAGTTTCAATAGTCGACCACTCCGACCGACTGCCGCTCGAGAACTGCCGAGAGACGGGCCGGACTGCCACTTATTGACTCTGCCCCCACGCCGATACAAAAATGGCGCCAGCGTTCCACAGGCTATTACACACGGACCAGCGATCCACAGACTCTTGCACTCCGACATATATAAAAACACTGTGAATTTCGACGTTCTATGGTATCTTAAAATGAATCGCGTTCATGACCTATCTCAAAGCTACGATTAAATATCATTATCAACGACAGAAGTTGATTTATTTGTCGCCTGATAACAGACAGTGTCTCTATGTACAATAAATTTTGCTTTTATCGCTTTTGTTTTGAACTTGCAGGCATTCACGATTTAAAGAAAAGTAGTTATAAATTAGGGTTCCCATTTATTAAAATCTATAAGAACAATGATGAATTTAAACAATACTAGGCACTAGTTGAAGTAAAACTTCTTTATGCACGCTTGACTTGGGGAGGAAGCTGGTGAATGTAAGACGAAAAGTGTGATAATAAATATTCATTATTGTTGTAACACATCAGTTATTTTAATAACTATTTTGACGTTTTCTTTAATCTATTTACAACAACATGTTACCAAGCAACCTGGTTATCTTTAGTCTGGTTGGTCTTGATTCAGTCACACTATATATGTATAAGATAAATATAAAGTAAAATTATATTATAGAACTTAATTGTATTTTCGACTTTTATTCTTTTTTTAAATTTTTTATTCGTATTTGATTTCGTATTGAATTTCCTATAATCTTTTTAAATTGCTGTTGGAAAGAGATAATTGTGTAAATTATAATAAAAAGTATAGTGTGGTTAATAATAAAAATAAGATATAAATAAGTAAAAGCCCACGTGACGCTTACTCGCTGGTTGTAGAACGTTTGCCAAATGCATTTGACAAACATATATAGGCAGCTTTGGCGGCAAAATTATTTCGAATCGACAACAAGTGACAAGTAGTAAAGTAAGTAAGTAAGTAGCAGCCCATTAACGTCTGGGCAAAGGCTTCCTCTCTCATAGGAGAGAGGGTTGTTAGAGCAAAGACCCACCACGCTGCTCCAATACGGTTTGGCAGGCATAGTACACAAGTGCACCCTCTATTCCTTCACTATCGTTCGATGTGACGGGATCCGACACGACCGGTGAGAGATCAGGCGCAGGACCGACGGCTTAACGTGCTCTCCGAGGCACGGGGGTAGATCACACCGCCGACTTCCCAACTTCGGGCAAATATTGAGAAAATCTTAATAGAAAACTCAATATCGATTTTTGGATTGGCCCGACCCAGGACTCGAACCCAGGACCTCATGTCTGTAGTCGAACGTGCTAATCACTAGACCAATGAGACAGTATCAGTCATAAATATACTGATAATTCCCGTGGTCCATGATTATTTTAAGTCGTGCTATTAAGTCACACTCTCTATAGTATATCTTTTTTAAATTCACAACTATTAATAAAATATTTTTTACGCAATTAGAAAAACGTTTACGTATAACCGTGGTGTTAATAGGCTACGCCTCGACCAATTAAAGTGATTAACTATCTTGCAATGTGATTAAATATCTCGTAAAGTGAGTTTCTATTTAACGCCATAACAACCAAGATAATTTGTACAATAAAAACACCCTCATTTAAATTTAACATTGATAAAACTAAACGAAAAAAAACATGAATTCAATTCTTAAGCATGAGCTTTTTAAATTTATCACATATTTTATGACGTGTGACGTATTTAATGTATTAAATAATCATTGAAAGGGTATCGGAATCCAATGTTTTTTTATGTATGCTGTAACAGCTATGGATGAGTTTTAGGCGATAAGGTAGTAACTAGCTATCGCCGAAGTCCTATAGCTGTGAAGAATAAGATAATTTCTAAAATATAATTTCCAAAATTTGCCTTATCGCCTCGCCGAGAACTGAATCGAAGACGCTTTGAAGCTTTCAACAAAATTGGCATTTAAGTCGCGTCATAATTCTTTGCGCATAAAAATGTAATTATACCGCAAGTAATTACAAAGATAAAACTTTTACTAACAGGCGACTGAAAGCAATTCCTCAAGGTAAAATAAACTGCGAGTCATTTTAGTTGAAAGACCTAGGTATTCTATAGATAACAATACCTGAATACTTTGGTATTACCACGTAGAAAGTTGCCTTAGAAATCTATTTCTATAAAATTGCCTGTCTACCTGTAATGGAGGAGCGTGGTGGTTTTATGCTACAAGAACCCCCTCTTTTATAAGTGAATGGCTCTGTGTCCAAACGTGGGAAGTGAATAGACTTCTACTTACTCTATCAAAATAAAAATTCCTTGTATAACCACGATAAACACCGAAACAACTCTCCAGATTTTGATAAGTTCTTTAAAATGAATCTTCTTTAGGCGCATGAGGGTAAATTTTTTATGGATGTAACGCGTGATTAGCGTCACGAAGATTTGAAGCACTTTTATGCTAATTCGTTTGAAGGTTAGGTTGTTTTAATATTTACAAATAACATGTGGCAGTTTAATTTGCCACTCGTCATTTTATAATTTAATACACTATTTTTATTAAAAAATAATTCTCTAATCTCTTTTCTAAATTTTTAATTCAAAAACAAAATTTAATTAATAATATCTAATATTAACAAAAAACATGAGATGTCAGTAAATTATTTATATTGATTTTCAACATTTTTTAATATTCAAAAGACAATTAAATTCCTTAGACAAATATATCTTACTTTTCCCTCCCTCTAAGTCTCGGAAATCTAAAGTTTTAGATTTGTATAAATATAAACAAGACTTAAATTTGTTTACCAAAGAAGTTTCACTACTGACATGTGTACTTTGTACGCAAGCACTTTATTTTGAACATTTTGCTGGATTTGATCGCAATTTTGGGCATAAGATAGGTTGGCTTTGTTTTAATCAATAGAAAAACGTGTATGTTGCTTTATTTTTAAACCGAGAGACCGTGTGACATGAAATAGATGGCGTACTTTAAGTCCCCCATTTTAGTGTACACAAATGAACTTGCGCGGAACAGCTAGTATATGTATAATGACAGTTCACTGCGTATATATGTATTAGAAAACTTGTTGTACGTACATAAAAACATTGACTCTTTTAAAAAAAAGAGTGAATGTACATCATATAACTTATGAAACTAAAACAAACTTGTTATAAATTCTAGTAGGTTGCATAAAATTAACAACTCATTTAACGGAACTGTATGCGTTTCTATAATAAACTCCCACAAGACGTTTTAAAGATGTCAATTAATAAATACAAAGTCTTTGTTAAAAGAAAGTTGATAGAAAAATTGTATTATAAGTTGCAAGATTACCTAGACGATAGAAACGTGTAGGAGTGAACGAATTGCTCTAATTTTAATTGAAATATAGTAAACTAATATATTATTGTAAAAAAATACCCGACTGGGTTTGTTGTGGGTTCTTCTCGGATCAGGGTGCGAAGGAACCCTCGTAACTTTAATTTTTAATCCGTTTTTGAGTACCATCATCAGACTATATTAGAATCAGAGTGTGGAAAAAAATATAATTTGACGATACAAAAGTGCTGTAATATGCCTATTTGAAGATATTTTTGATTTGATTTGATTTGATTATTTGGCACAAAAATGTCCGTTATAGACCAAACCAGTTTTAATCATGAATAAATGAAACAGGTTCAAATTTAGCAAAGCAACATTTTTCATCATCATCAATTTCCTCGTATTCCCACGAGACTGGGAATTACGCGTGTAACAAAAGAGTATTACTATTCCATTAATAAAATAGCAAATCTTTAAGGTGCATCAATGTAGCGTTATATTTACTATGATATTATGTAATTTCCTATATTGCAATATGACATAGACTTGATTGTGTAATATTGCATACTTCCCACGCGTTGCATTTTAACAATGGTGTCCATATAAAGTTAATGTAACATGGGACAAAGTAATATCTCTACAAATTATATGATGTAACAATCTCATTTATTCTTGTATATAACCATTATGGATGGTTTTATATTTTTTATGCTGCGAAAACCCTTTATGCATCCTAAATCAGACCTAAACTCTAACTGGGAGAGTGTAGTAAAGCATCAGAAAGTCGGTGGAAGCAAATTACACTGGTACTCCCAATGACTCCCACTAGGAAACTTAAGAGGAGAACAAAAGAAGTGCAAGACCGCCTCCTATCTCTCAACCTTGCCTCTTATATTTCTTAATCAGCGAAGTAATAGTCTTGAAGGAGGCCACATTTTAGCTAACAAAGATTTAATTATTTGGATAGAAAAGGTTTTACTTTATCCTTCTTTCGTTTATTGCCAATTTCTTCAGTGCCAATGTTGCTTAAACAATTATTGACAGGTTCGAGTTAGACTGCAATTTCTACGCCTGATTAATGATGATACAGTTTAAGATGAAAGCGCGCTAACCTGGTAAAATTTAATGTAACTCTTTTGGTTTCTACACAGCAAAACGTTGTTGTTACGGTACAGACTACTCAGAGGACTTAGAAATTTTCTAAATTTACCCTAACGGAAATAGAACCTTTCCTAGCAAAATGAGTACTCCTACTATAACGCCAACGAGGCCATTATTTAAATTATAGGCTTTACAACTATTTCTACTTTGTGAGGTTAACTAATGACACATACAAATGAAATATTGTAGATTGGTAATTTCTTGCAACAAATTCAAATAAATAGTAATACCGCTTCAACCGATGGACGTCCACTGCTGGACATAGGTCTCACATAATGATGTCCACAAGGCCCAATCTTGTGTCGCCTGGCTCCAGCGGCTACCAGCAACCCTCTTTGTGTCGTCGATTCACCTTGTGGGGGGTCTCCCTACACTGCGTCGCCTAGTGCGGGGTCGCCACTCCAGCACCTTCAGCCTCCATCGGTCCGTCGGACTATGTGCCCATTGCCACTTCAGGTTCGCGATTCGTAGGGCTATATCGATGACTTTGCATAAGCATAGCCCTCTCCATCGCACGCTGAGCAACTCTGAGCTTTCGTATGAGGCCCATAGTCAGCGACCGCGTTTCGGAGCCGTAGGTCATCACTGGCAACAAAAAGTATTGTTGTATTTGTCACATTTTCTTCGTTTGTTAAATTCACGTTCCTTCGATATTTATCTTCGATTATATACAATACTTTCAGAGATAGAAAACCTATTATTTATATAATTTGATAAATAACTATAAATAAATTTGATATATAATAATAGAAAAAATATATGCCGCTTTTAAAAGATCTAGCATATTTATTATTATGAAAGTGTATTATGACTAATAAATTATTTTGTACTTTATTTATAATATTTAATAATATACTGTTTACCGTTTTACTGTCATCTTACATGATAGTAAGTGATGTTACCGTTTCAAATGGTAACGCGTTAAACTTGTAAGAGGTAACTTTCCTCTGTCAGCTAACTTCTATTGATCACGGTCCATTCAATAGAGTAAAGATATCGACAAAAAAAATTAACAAACTTAGTAGCAGTTGTAGCACACATTAAATTAATTATATTGTTAAATACACCGGCACACAAAAAAATTGTCTGTACACCGGGTGCCACCTATCTGCGGGCATGTTTTTCGATCCGCTGAATACAAATTTCAAGTCAGTTTAGGCCGTCCAACTTTTATTTTCGAGTTAATAGCAAAAAAAACATGCGAAAATTCGATATATTGGCAAGAAAAAAATGTATACCGTTTATATGTAACCGTTTTTACTTCTATTTGACGAAGTAATGCCGTCAATTTCAGTCATACAGAAGTAACAGTTATGCTAGCTAGTTGGTAACATCCACTTCATGGGAATTATAAATTTCAAGTTTTCTCTGTTTTTGGTTTTTTTTTCCATCGTGTCAACATAATATTTCATCGACCACAAACAAAGTGTGGGACCCAGGCTGAATTCAAATTTGTAATTTGAATGCAGAAGCATTCTTCATAATTTCGTTTTAATCTACCTGAAAACGTTGTGCGGTTTTTTACCGACTCAAACTCCACACAAACGTAACAAAATACATCAGGACTCTTATTGCCTAGAGGGGAATTGCTTTTTGTAAGTTTCTTCGAGGATATTTTACCGTTTCATTCATTTGAGAATGAAACAATACCTACGAAAATTTTTTTTTGCCAAAATATCAAATTTTGGTTATTTTTGGGGATTTTTTGCAATTCACTCGAAATTTTGCAATTTATGGCATAAATTGACTTGAAATTCATACAAATTCTTTACTGTCACATTCTTTTTTTGTGAAATGAATATTGTTATATTTAGGCATGCGTGAGTGTGTTTGCGTGTGTGTGTATAATTGTTCTATTCTTAATGAATACGGAACTTTTCCTAAAAACCATCCGTATCCGTAGGCAAGGACCTGCAACACGTACGGTTCGATATTGAACGAAAACATCTTCGAGATTTTCCGGAACGCTACCCAACCGAGTGGTATTTGGCGGTTGTTCCCTTCTCGAAATTGGACCTACTTAGCTAGACTCTGTGTCCCAGGTCTGTGCACTCGTCTACAACTTCGAGTACTGAGTTCTCAACAATGACTGGGTTGAGAGGAATATGGATATTGGACATCTTATCCATATTCGTTTTTAAGCCAAGCTGTTGAGAAACTCTGCTGAGATTATCGAGCCATAATCACCACGTTGTCGGCAGACCGTAGATGAATAATGATGATTGACTCACCATTTATGTTGATACCCATTCCGCTCCAAAAGCTTAAAGAAGTCTTCCAACGTCGTAGTAAAGAGTATCGGAGAGATAACATCTACCTGTCACACTCCATGCTGCAGTTGGACAGACTCCCTATATATAAAATTTCTCAAAAGACTGTGAGCAGTAGTTCAATTCTAGAGATACTAAAACTGTTGGTTACCTTAAACAAAGACATGCGATGTTGCTCCTTATATCACTGAGCGATATAGTTGAGTCATATATAGTATGTACATTGTACACCATTATCTTTTTTACCATATTTCTCGAACTATGAGATCAGATTTTTTTTGATAACAAGTACAAACAAGTATTAAAACGAATTCCTACGGCATCTAGCTCACATTTCTTATACTCATTATATAGATATAAATCTTTACAACTTTTATGTGAGCATTTAATAAATGGCTTCAAGTTCAAAAATGTTATTATGTTTGTATAATGAATAAAACATTATTTTAATTACGGAAATAGTAATAGTAGGTTTGAAAGAACTATAAATTTTCTATGAAATTTAAATTTATTGATTGACCATCATATTCTGATGTTATAATTACAACAACAGAATTAAGTCAACTCCATTAAAATAATTGAAAATTTCGGAATTTTAATCTTTTAAATGCACATTGATTTTATTTTGTTAAGTGTAAAATCAGATTACAGGGATCAGTCTATAATTTAATTGGAATGATCATTATTGCTCATGTTTTTGTATTGAAATAAGTCTTTATTGAAATAAAATCTTCGATATTTATTGTTGAAAGAAAACATGGTGAACACCCAATTTTTGGCACAGCATGGTGGGTCTAAGCTGCAAAATAACTTTCTCTTATGACGGAGTAAGCCTGTGCCCAGCAGTGGAACCTCAATAGGTGTACTTATAATTATATACGATATTTTACCTGTAATACTCATTTTTTAATTATTCGGGGTAGGGGATGACCCAGCTGTCGCAATGGTACGATTTCTCACTTCACTAGCTGTGGTAACGGGTTCGATTTCCAGGAATGCAAATTTAAGGAATTGTATTTTCTAATTTGTAAAGCATGGGTTAGCTTCGAGCACTTGACTTAATGTTAATATTTTCTAGGCATGGCATAGGATGTTCGCTGCAATTTTCCATCGCGAACGATTTTGAGCATCACGTCTACTCCGCATCTTCCTAATGTTATCCGCATCGACCAGCGTACGTAGCGTGTGGCCAATTCATCTCCACTTTCATCGTGTGATCTGATGTTTGATTGATGTCTGTTGGCATTTGTCAATTGTTAGACATAATGTCGGGCCAGTTGATTCCGAGGATGCTATACAATGCTGGGTAGAAAACATAAGAGGTAAATTACCTTTAATCAGTGTAGTGCGCTTTCATCTTAGACTATCATCACATATCATCATCGCAGTTAACCCAACTTCAATGAGTCAGGATTGCGGAAATCGGCGAGGGAGTATGTTTCGCAATACCCACTAAAACTCAGCGGAACCCTCTGTAAGTGAGACACTAGAGGTTCAGTTTGCATATTCTTTCCTCGTGCCTAGATAAGTCCGATTGAAGATTCATGGAGGCGAGAACAGGGGCAGGTAAACTAATGACGCATAGGGTACATCCACTGCATTCTCCCTGTCACTTTCTCTTTCTCTCGTTGATCTCCGTTAGCGATATTATAGTCTCTCACTTGAGAGCATCGCACCCACAATGCTCTCAAGCAAGATGTCCCCGCCGATCAAGTCAGATTAAGGTCAAGCGTCAGCAATAAAAAAATGGAACCCATGACACTTGACAGCAGATTGTATTTCTAGCATTATTTCAACACAAGGACGTTACAATAAATAAAATTCATTCAATTCCATATAAAACCGCATCAACTAAATCTGAGCACAAAACCAAAATGGACGATTCTTTTCGCAAAAAATTATAATCCTACAACAAAAAAATACGTTGTCTCGAGCAATATGGCGTCTAAAATGTTTCATTCATCCATCCCCTCGTTGAAAGATGAAGTACTATGTTTTCATTAAACTTTATAAACTCCCCTACCGGGCTTTGTTAACCTTCATAACGATAAGCTCCGTTATATAATGAAAAGGATTATTTTTATAATAAATCCTCTTAGAACTTTTTTACAATAGATTTATATGGTATTAACATGAAGGAATTTATTTTTGAACTTAACAAAAAAGCTACATAACCTTTAGCTATATACCCATAAATCGTACAAACCTGTATTTTTGAGTCAAAGACGGTTTTTTTCACATCATCAACTCTATTTGGTTTAGTTTAATAAAATTAGAGGAATTCATTAAAGCTAAGCCTTATTATGGTCTATGTAAACCTTTACACACTCTGATATGCATATATTACATATATAACTAGCTGAAACCGCGATTTTTTTGGGTTTGCGTGGAATGTTTTTTGGGTTGCATTGTGTATTACTGCACAGAGCTTATAGTCCTTTTTACAAGCTCTAGATTATCGATGTACCAATTTATATTAGTTATATATAGAATCTCTTTTCATTATATATCCACCAATGAAAACAAGATCTTGACAAGTTATATACCAAAATCTTCCTCATGAGTGACTCATGAGTAGTTTTTGAATGTAGCGCAAATATACAGACAGATCGCAAAGTATTGTTTTATAATATGTAAGGAAGACAAGCTGTTTTCGGTAGTTTTATCAGAGTAGTTCCCGACCCAAATATGGGGCAATCACTTCAAAGCTTTTAGAAGGAGGTCAGTCCTACACACACACAGAAGTTTATAAATATATAGAAGAGTAGGTACGTTTTTTAAAAATCACAGTGTCACAGTGTTTGTCATCGAACTCCACCGAAGTGGCTTGACCGATATATATATATAAAAAATTGTGTATATTTGGTAGGTTAGAGAATAGGTCTTGAGGTATTTTTCAAACCTCTGCCTCTTTTGTTTTAATCGCGGTATTAAGTTATTCTGATAAACATAAAGTAAACACCTGACTGTAATCTCATCTGTCCTGTTGGGGAGGGATTCAGGTTCAGACGAATCCCTCGGGGTTCAGTAGACTGTATCGGGTTCGGGGCTTCTCTTGGGCTCTTCCAGGTTCAATCCACCAGTCCATATTTAAATAAACTAGCAACATACTAAATGCTATCAAAGAGAGTACTTTGCAATTACGCCAATGAGATTGCCAAAACACTATTAAGTTTTGAATCTTATATAGATGAAACACAATGAGTGGTAATTATTTTCAGGTACATATGAAATTAATAATCATATTTTGGTATCATGACTAACAGACAATTAGTTTAACCAAATAATTTGTCATTACACATTTTTAAAATCAATATATAAGTCGTGTATAAAACGAAAGACCCGTGTTATGCAATTAAGATTATAAAAACAAATTATCAGCACGTCCCCAATATTCAGATCCCGGATTCAACAGGTGTTGTTAATTTGAAATCCAAATAAACCCTAATGGTCTTTTTATATTGGACGACATAATCGCCAATGTTGACGGTAAATCGATATTTTTATCAACAAATTCGCAGATTACAAAACGAGAGCTGTTACGAGATCAATTCGTGTTTACTAGTTACTATCTTGTACCCTTCGTATTTCGATCTCGTGGGAATATGGGCAAAATCCTTACGAACTTCAATATTGTAATAAGAAGTCATTTTCTTTAAGATTATCTTTAAGATCCGCGATGAATAAGTGAGTTTATTGGTACTTCGAAACGTGTTAGTCATAATTGTTTTAAGTTGTACCTGGTGACACAAAGCTATTGTATATTTTATCAAAGTAATAGTAGTTTCCGTCGGTCTTCCTCGTAGTTCCCGACCCCGGTTTTTATAGGCTAGAATTGTTAGGATATTTCATCAAATTCAGTCTAAATATTTATTATACTTTTATTGTAAGTAAAAGCGTCTTTTTGTAAGCTTCTACTTATTTATATAACAACAATGTATTATTGTTGCCTGATCTCTCTCCGACCGTGTCGGATTATCGTCACATTGGACTATGAGAGTGAAGGAATAGAGAGTACACTTGTGTACTATGCCTTCCAATCCGCAGTGGAGCAGCGTGGTGGGTCTATGCTCTAACAACCCTCTCTCATATGAGTGAGGAGGCCTGTGCTCAGCAGTGGGACGTTAATGGGCTGCTACTTACTTACTTAATGTATTATTTGAAATTTTGACGTTATTATGAAGTCTGAACTAATTATTTTTATACAGATAATACAGTATGACGTGATTTGATAAGCCCATATATGTATATTTTTCCAGAAGATAGTGTAAGTTATTAAGATCAACCAATTTAAATTAAATGTATATCACAAAAACGAATTATGTTAATCATAACTTACGTACGAGTAAATTTATTTTCACAACAATAATACTCATATCTCTTAGAATTAATAACGTATTTAACCTCTTTTCTTTCCCGCTCTCCACTTAACCTAACCACAGATTAATAAACATATCTTTTTCCCACAGAGTAACTATTTATTTAGCATATAAACAATTTACTTATAAAAGAATAGATTTTCACTTAAAACTAATATAAACATCAGTAAAGTTTTCACTAAAAATTAAAACAACGTTTTTTGCAATAAAATCAACAATTTTTATAATCATTTACTTGACAGGTATGATGTAATGTTTCTTTTGGCAAAGAACTTTCCATCATTAAATATATCACTAAATTATTCAAAATTTCACAAGAATGTAAAAAAAAATGAGTTTAAGACATAATTTATATTTAAAAAAATGATTTTATTAGAGATAGCGAAACTATTACATTTAATATATACACACACACGCGCTTACAAATACATACACAACAACAGACCAGTGCACACCCAACACCTTGTTTGCATTATTTACGTTAGCTTTACTCTGTTATTTTCCATTTATATATGTAGACATAATCTGTCATCGACTTATTTCTAGCATAATACGAAGTGGTAAATCCCCTGTCCTGTCAATACTCTCTTGTAATGCCAGTATTTAGTAAATTTTGTAATTTTCTCTGTAAATATATTACGATTAATAAAATTTAACTGTAATAATGTCTTCTTTTGTGTGTGTGTGTGTGTGTGTGTGTGTGTGTGTGTGTGTGTGTGTGTGTGTGTGTGTGTGTGTGTGTGTGTGTGTGGTTGTGTATGTGTGTGTGTGTAATGTAGTTGTGTTATTATATAATATATATGGTTATGTTTTTTTGGTTTTGGATAGAGTAATGGACTAATATGTAGAATGTAATTTCAAAATAAAAATATAGGAATAGAAGTTACGTTTACAAAAAAGTTGTACGTGCGTCTTCTACTCCTACGCGATACTGGCGAAATAAATTGTGCCAGTGTGGCACAGGAAAAAGCCATAATACAAAGTGTAAAAAAAAGATTTGGGTTATGACATGGGTGAAATAGTCTTGTTGTTCAGCATTTTGTACAAAAACATTAAATGTCTTTCTGTTCGATGGTTTTCTAATACCTTCTTATACAAGTATAAAATCATTATAAGTTGGTCTAAGTAAACATATTTGTTATTCCTGAATTCACGTCAAATTGTCATCGGAATCGTCTCAAAGTAAAGATCAATTTCAGATGTTCCTTTACTTAAATGACAGTCATTAGCAAAGGTGGGAATACGATAATGCGGCCATTTTGAAATTTGACGCATCTGTCAGAACTCATAATGGCGGGATATTATCGCACCAATTTTACTTGGATTAGGACGATTTTAAAGGTCACCTTTCTTTTTTCTTGTTAACACTTTTTAAAACAAGTAATATCTGGAAGTTTTTAAACTCACCGTGAGATTGGTACAATTTTTATATTGGAAAAACTATATTGGCATAAATCGTCTTACTCAACAAGTTTAAAAACTGTATTTCGACCTAATCTTTATAACCATTGGGAATTTGAACAAGATCGTATTAGGAGAATGAAATAAAAATCTGTTTATATGATGAAGGAGGAATTTCCAGACAGTTATAACAAGTAGGTGACGACGTCAAGTACTTTTTAACACAGTAAGACAATTTTTTTATTACTTTTAGAGACAGTAACAAGGTCTTTCAGATATAGTCTAACTATTCGACTCATACACTGTTTCATATCAGATAATCAGCTCTATTTATAATAGCCACGCGTAATAAGGCACACGTGATAACAATTTACTAATCATCCTTTATAATTTTATACATTTTAACAGGTTTCTTAAAACCAACTAAACTAGTTTTACCAGTTTCGAGTAGGATATCTAAAAATTGTTATTTAGTTATATTTTTTTAGTATAACCAAACTCTTGTCACCCTAAATTTAAATAAGTAATGCCTGTCCATAGGATTTTCTTAGGATAAGTAAATATCTGAGAATATTTATATATTTATGTAGTGACTGATTTAGCAACTAATATCTTTGATATGTAAGCGGATACAAGTGCATCGTGCACCGAAAGTATCCTTAGGGCAATCGTGAGACTGTTAGTTAGTGCCGAGCCTTTGGCATCGATATAAAATCAAAATATTCGTAATGATAATGAGTTTGTTTATGTTATCATGTTGGTAAACAATCACCAGGAGAAGGTTGGTCAGAAGGTAGACTTTACTGATAAGATACCGGTGAGAAACTTTGAGAATGAAATTAAAATATAAATTAATTGTAACTGCAACAAAGAGTTGTTATTATTACATAAATATCAAAGTCAAAGGTTTATGTTTTTTTATAATAAGAAATGAATATGTAAATAAATTTTCGAGACTTCCTATATTAGACTCCTTAGCTAACCTCTATTAAAGTATTCATGTAAATATATCTATTTACTGCCTCATCAGTTTAGTGGTCAGTATGTTCGGCTACAGATATGAGGTCCTGGATTTGAGTCCCAGCTTGGATCGAATCGATCGATCGAATTCACTAATCGATATTGAGATTTTTACAAAGATTTTTTCAATATTTGCCCGAAGTTGGCGGTGCAACCGACCCCGTGCCTCGGAGAGCACGTTAAGCCGTTGGTCCTGCGCCTGATCTCTCTCCGGTCATGTCGTATTGCCGTCACATCGGATATGCACACACACGCGAGGAATAGAGAGTGCACTTGTCTACAATACCCACCGTTTTCTAATAAGTGAGGAGGCTTGTGCCCAGTAGTGGGACGTTAATGGGCTGCTACTTACCTTTTATATCTATATCTTCCTACCCATCGCGTAGTGGACTATCTAAATGAAATGCTGGCTCAAATCACGATACTGATGAGTTCGAACATATTTAAATAAATAATTTATTATTAAAATATAAAAAAAAATTATAAAAGCTAACTTGTATACGATTTGGCGCAAACCGTTAGTGTACTATGTATTATTGTATAAATAAATAAATAAACAAGAAGAGATATGAAGCCATATATCGTATTGGTAAGACAAGAACATTCTTATTCACAGAATCGCTATTTGAATCTTGTGCTGGTACGACAATGTATATTTAAAATTTATGTTTAAATTTTTGCTTAAAATTCATCATCGACGTGACCAAAGGAAGATATTATGAGAACATCTGCATGTTACGGGAGCCATTGCAAAAAAACAAAACACCCTTATCCCCTAAAAGTGAGGAAGTCTTTGGCCAACAGTGGCACATATTTACTTTACCTTATAAATGTAATTATCGATAACTTTGAATGTACATCACTGTACCTAGTTCTTAGTAAGCAAGTTGGAGAGCGCATGTTTCTTGAAGGCATTACTAACGTCTATCCGCTAACCGAGCTTAACATCACATAACATACACTAATGGCAGTTCCACTATCGTTGTATTAAATTACAAGTTTCTCAACACTGAGTCGTGCGCACATTATTTTAACGCCCCTACTATAAAGAGTCATGTATAATATTCAAATTTTTTAAGACAATGTTTCAAAGACAAATTATTTATTACTCTATTGTAGTAACTCCATTATCAATAATCTAAACGTCGGTTTTTTGGGGCGAGATCATAAACAACACCTTTTTACATAAAAACAGTAAGTACATATTAAAATTTGATTTGCATATTGACGTTGTGATTTTGCATTATTGTTTTTTTTAGTTTTTTTAGCAATTGCGGCTTGAAAAGTATATTACAAAAAAGTAGATATATAAATCTCATTATTTCGTATAATTTATAAAACAATAATACACTGGTTATTATTCCATATTAAAACAACAATTATCAGTCCACATTTAAAAATGCAAGACTAAAAACGATACGATTTCAATTTTGTTTGAAAATTCTTTCCACTAAATTACATTAAAAATAAAAAAGAAACGTTCAGTAAATCGGGTTGCAGCTAAGGAAAGGACAATGGTTTTACAATTAAAACCATTGTCCTTTTCTTAGCTCGTTACAATGTATAATAAACAGAATTTAACTTTGAAGGAACTGTGAAAAAATGATCATAAAGGATCACTCCGAAATCATTCAGTAAAAAAAAACGTATAATGACTTAAAAACAACGCTTACTGTAAATAAAACAAAAAATATTATTTAAAAGTAAATTTAGGTCTAGTGGCAGATTAGTATTGGTAACAATTACAAATTATCAAGAAATAACAATTAAGACATTCTGTAATTTAGTTTAACTAATAGTGACTTAACTACCCAAGTAATGCGTAGTGGTACGTAAAAAAATCCTAAAGAAGTTAACATATCGTTATTAATTTTAGCTGATGTCTCATTTGAAATCTTTTTTAGAAAGACGAGTGTTCTGGTGTAATAAAAAACCGTGTCCAAAGAAAACATTTTTCACAGAAAAATTGCTTATCCAAAAAATAAATCAGGTAGCCGTCATCGTTAAATCCGACACACGCCCCGCCCCATGTCAACATGGCTATTAAATTTACACAATCGAGGTACAAAAAGGACAGTGATTACAATTTCCGTTTAGAAAAAAAGAAAGGGAGAATTCTCGTACATTTGCATTAGAGTTGACGAAAATCGGATCGCCTCGAGCCATGAGAAACCTCTCAAGTGTTGACTTATTCTTAAGCTCTTTATTCTTTGTAAGGAAAAATTTATGCCCTTACTTTATTTTCCATAAATTGATTGTGTTATTAGTATAATTACACGGTCCAACATAAAATCTATATATTTTTTTTTTATTGCTGACAGATTAGCGCTTGACTATGTTCTCACTTGATGGTAAGTGATGATACAGTCTAAGATGGAAGCGCGCTAGTCTGTTAAGAGGCGATATACCCCTTACGGTTTCTACACAGCATCGGAACACAAATCTCTTTGTTTGGCGGTACATTTTTGCTGGTAGGGTGATAACTAGCTACGGCCGAAGCCTCCCACCAGTCCAGACTCAGACAAATTAGAAAATACAATTTCCTAAATTCGTCCTACCGGGGATCGAACAATAGCAAAGCGAATACTCGCACCACTGCGCCAGCGAGGCCGTCGAAAAAATTACGTGCCACTATATATAAATTACGTGCCACTTTGTTTGTCCGCGATGTACTCCTAAAATAATTAATCGATTTGAACCAAATAGAAAGATAAGATAGGCTATATTTTAATTTATACTCGCAATATTATTTTATTGTAAATTATTTGTCTATTAAAAACCTTAGCCACAGCAGTGAGTGGCCAGGTCTGCTAGTATGTATATAAAAATCAATTACTATTCGTTAGTCTCGCTAAAACTCGTAAAGGACTGGATTGATTTGGCTAATTTAGGTTTAGAATTATTTGTGGAAGTCCAGAGAAAGTGTAAAAGCTGAGAAAATATGAAAGAAATGCTTAGAATATGCAATATATCAGATATGTTAGACGGCCTCGCTGGCGCAGTGGTAGTAGTACTCGCTTTGCTAACAGAGGTACCCAGTGGGGAGAATTTTGAATCGTATCTATCGTATTGTCTAAGTTGTCTGGTCTGGTAGGAGACGAGACTGGACTGGACAGAAAAGACGTACCGCCAAACAAAGTGATTCGTGTTCCGATACGATGCGGCGTAGACACCATATGAGGTATATCGCCTTTTACCAGATTAACGCGCATCCATATTAGACTGTATCATCACTTACCATCAGGTGAGATCACGGTCAAGCGCTAAACTGCCAGCAATAGAAAAAAAAAGAAATATTTGATGTTCGTCCCGACGTTTAGAAATCAATTCAATTTGAAACTCGTTCAGAAATTAAAATAAATGTAAGATTGTAGTTTTTTTTCTATTTTATTCAGAGCTGAATGACAAACCTTTAATATTCGCCCCATCGTTAAGACATAAAATTAGGTTTAAGTTTAAAGATCTTTATTCTCAAAAGAAACATATTCACTTCATGAGAAATTAACAAACAAAAAAAACATAAGAAAACTAATATTACATACTTAAGAGGTGTGATACATATTATAAAAGCTTTTAAATTCACAAATTATATAGTCTAGTAAACTATTATACAATAATGCCCCCTTTAAAATGTATACATTTTTTTAAAGTTTTTAGTGTTTTTTCATTTTTTTTTGACATTTGAAACTGACAACCAACAATTTCTGAATACAACTTTCTGACTTTGGCAAGAATGTGGGCGTAAAGGTAGAGTTATTTTAATTAACAATTATTTCTTGTTCCGATTAAATTTTAACCTTATTTTTAATTAAGTTGAAACATTCTGCAGTTATCATTCAGCTTTTTGTTTATTGATTCTGGGGCGGTACGATTTTACCGGGTCAGCTAAAAAACATAAACTTTGATAGTTAAGATCATTGCAACCTTTTCTTAATACATGTTATTAACCATATTTATTGTTACTCTTATTTGTATACCCACGGGCCACACCGGTTGATTCGACACCCAATTTAAATTATATTTTCACTTAAAATATATTTTATCGACCATAGTATCGTTTAATGCAAGTATTTTTCTTGTGACACGTCTTTGCTATTTGTCTAGTAAGTAAGCGATGATCGCCTCCCATCAGTTTATGACTAAACAAATACTATTTCTTAAATTGACCTAAATCGAACCCGGCACATCTGGTAGCAAAGCAATTAGGTGTTTAACAGTTCGATACCATAGTACTGTCTCAGGCAATCGATAATATAAGTTTCTCGGTAACTCAATATGCGTAGAGATAAGATCAAACAATAGAAAAACAAAAAGAAATCAGTTACAAAGTGACCGTTAGCAACGGTGCTTGTGTCGCGTCGAAGTTCGTTCGTTTTGTGGTGTTTTATTAACTGTTTATATTTGTTAATGATCATTTGTGTTTTTGACTATATACGAGTAAGTGATGTGAATAACAATGGAAACCTTAATTTATGAGATATGAGCCTATTAATACAAGAACGCCTTTTTTGAACATTTAATGTCCCAAGAGCTATTTTAGCGTTGTTCACGCCATCTAGCGGCGCAAGAGCTGCATCAAATACAGCATCTGTACAATATTCACAGCACTATATTGCAATCAACAGACAACGTATGAATATTGAAAAAAACGAAGGTAATAAATCCGTGAAGCCTATTCGCGCCTCAAACAACCTTACGTTCACTTTTTTCTTTCAATAAATGAAATTCGCAGCTGGAAGATGTTTGATCTTCTCTTCAATATACGCATATACTCAACAAGCGTCATACGACCCGCGGGGCAATCAATGAAAAACGTCCGTGCGGGAGTGGGACACTCTACAATTATTCCGTTAACGAATCACGGACAGATAGCGATAGAAAGAAATAGCGACGGGCATTCAAATGGTCAATTTTGACGGTGTGGCCGACAAAAAAATCTGTCTAACTTATATGTATAAAAATATGATATCGTGTTACGTTTAAGGACATGAGTTATAATTACTAGCAAACAAAGCTACGGACCCCACTTAGTAACATTATAAATGTTGTATTTGAGTAAAAGGATTACATTAAAGGGTGCCATGTTGAAAATCCATTAGAGCAACAAGGAGACAAAGTTAGTATAGACCGCTATCGTTATTTGAAATTCAAATTAATCCTAAAGTACGATTTATGATGAAGCCATCTTGACCTTCTAGCCAGTCGTCATTAATTATAAACGAAAGTGCTTTTACATTTTAAATAAACATTTGTTATTGTTATGAATATTGCAATGTTGTTCACCTTAATATTTAAAGATCAAAGTTAAAATTCTAAATTTATATTATCAATAATAGTATGAAAGATTTGTAAATAGGTTTAGTTGTCTGAAATTATTTCGTTATTGTTTTTCTAACGAAACCAATTTGGGACACGTTGGATGTTTATTTAAGTGACAATATTTTTAATGCATCGTTTAAAATATTAATATTCATTTGCATATAAACTTAGAGATTTATTCGAAATAGTTTATTGTCTCAGAAGACAATATTTACATATACACAATATTTGACACTCTGGAGTTCAATTCGGGACACAATATTTTCTCTAGATTGACATATTTTAATTCGTTATATCTTTTGAATGGAATGTCCGATTTAAAGAATTTAAAAAGTATTTTACAGGTAATAATTAAATAAAACGGGACTTTATTAAAACAATATAGGATAAGGATTCATACAAAGGTGTAATTGATATGGTTTAATTATTGTCGGTAATAAAAGTTTAATAAAAAAGGTTTAATAAAAGTTTATTAAATTTTAAAATGTTAAAAAAGTAGTTATAGTGGCATAAATGCAGTAGTTAGATATATAGTATCAAAGGTTTTTTTGTAGATATTAAAAGGTTCTATAATACTGTAGAACATTTCTTTGTTCTGTCTTCAATAGTTTCCGCAGCACAAGCGATAACAAATTTTTTATTACACACCTTGGGTTACACTAATGCGTTTTTCTTAGGATCGCTATTTTTGTGTATAAAGTAATGAATAAATAAGTGCTATTAATTAATTTAATTAATACTCAGTGAAAATGCAGCTTTCTAATGGTGAAAAAAATTTCGAAATCGGTCTTGTAGTTTTTGTGTGAAAACGTTACAAACATACATATAAAGAAACACAAATGTTTCTTTATATGTATGTATTAGTTTAGATAGATTATAAAAACAAAAACAAAGCTTTTCGAACCATAATATAAGTTAGAATTTAATTTAAAAAAGAAAGT
Organism: Elymnias hypermnestra; assembly: GCA_015832385.1. Classification (NCBI taxonomy): domain Eukaryota; kingdom Metazoa; phylum Arthropoda; class Insecta; order Lepidoptera; family Nymphalidae; genus Elymnias; species Elymnias hypermnestra. The sequence goes on along the minus strand of JACTOM010000931.1, from coordinate 1,391,857 downwards.
AAAATTAAAATAAATGAAATTTGAAAAATAAATGAAAAATGGAAATTGGATTTTGCTTTTGTGTATTTGAGCTTGTGTGCAAATGTTTTATTCTCGTTAATTTTAGTTACGTTTATAGATAAAGACATCTTTATTTATATTAAAACGGATTTTTATGTTGATTTAAGATTAGCCCCTATAATGTGAACTTATAGCAGCAAATGATAGTAGTCTTAAGATGCTCCTAACGTACTACGTTATGGGCTGAGTAAATATTCTAATCTAAATACAACACGTTTTTTTATAAGTGCATTTATAAGTAGCTAATCTTTTTTCACAATAAAAATAATTCATCTATGAATAAATAAATAAAACCACTAACCTTTTAAGTATCCCGTCTTACAATCCAATTAATCCAATCGATAAATCCTGTAACAAAAAGAAATTTAAATAATTTCAATGACAAAGAAATTAAATCAATAAATATATAAATCACAGAAAATCTAAATGGTTTTTATTAGAAAGGCCATAATAAAAAAATAATTTAGTCCGACGGCTTAACGTACGCTCCGAAGCACAGGGGTGGAGCACACTCTTGACTTCCCTTTTTCAGAGATATACTGAAAATTTCTTTACAGAAAACAAAATATATTTTTTTTATTCGCCACATTTGGGTGTCGAATCCAGGACCGTCTTCTCTGTAACCGAAAAGACTCACTACTAGATCAAAAGACTTCTGACTGGATCGATGACATCAGGCGGGTTCCATCGGTCGAGACGACGAGATCAAAAAAGCAGTTACCTTTAATCTCACTCACTTCTAAGCTATTCGCGATTGACTTAAACTTCAACAGACTTCTTTCGCAATACAGACTTTATACGAATTCCCACACATTCCCATTCGACCAAGATATACGATTATAAAGACGGAGTGTGAGTTAATAGTTATTGAAAAAGATATTAAAGACTCCACGAGAACAGTTGCTTCGCGAGTGAAGTTTATAACGTTATTTCACAATAGTATTCTGTGAAAAAGGCGAGTTACTGAAAGAGCTTCGCATTAGGCGACGCCATTTATCAAGGAGACAGATCATCCCGCTCTTAGCAATGACAAATGTTGCGGCCAGGTAAAAACCGCAATGTTACTAAATTCACTTAAACGTTCCCAGATAAAATGCCTAAATGATCCCTTAACTCTAACAATTGAATTCGCATTTCAATTTATTATTAGTGAGTTACATAAATATTATCAAAATTAAAACATATAACACTCATATTCTAGTTATTTAAGTTTGCGAATGTCTCACAGGTTTCCTAATTAAATTACTACAATTCAATGATATTATTAACATAAAATTATATATTTCATAATATTAGATATAGTTACACATTGTTGCTAGATTACCTTGAAATAGTCGTCAATGTAGAATGTTTTCTCGATAAGAAAAGATTTAACAGAATATTTAAATGTAAAAAAATATTCAGGAATATTATCTTTAACTTTTGATAAATAATAAAAATTTAATAGCCTTTACGCAATCACTTTCATTAAAAAAAAAGTCTTTTATCATCGTGATATCGGAATCAGTCCTTACAGCGTTTTCAAATATATAAGATGGAACATGTCAAAGTGATATTGAAAGGAGAGTGAATTCAGGGAATATGGTAAATGGTGCTCTGCACGCTTTTATGAATAGCTAGATGGTGTCTCGAAGGAATGCAGGAGTGTTGGTGCCAACACTTATTCTAGTGAAAGTTGGGTATGGTAGAAGAAGCATAAAAGTAAAAAAAAATATGTAAATTAAAATGAAAATAAAATAGAATGCAGTAGAGATGAGAAATATAGTCGTCGTCGTCGTCATCGCTTCAACCGATGGATGTCCACTGCTGGACATAGGTCTCACGAAATGATGCCCACAAGGGCTGATCTTGTGCCGCCTGGCTTCAGCGGCTACCGGCGAACTTGTGGGCATTCCAGCACCTTCGGGCCCCAACGTCCATCGGTTTGTCGGACTATGTGCCCCACCCATTGCCACTTTAGGTTCGCGATTCAGAGGGCTATGTCGGTGACTTTGGTTCTGCTACGGATCTGATCTCATTTCTAATTTGATTGCGTAGAGAAACTCCGAGCATAGCCCTCTCTATCGCACGCTGAGTGACTCTTAGCTTTCTAATAAGGCTCATAGTGAGCGACCACGTTTCCGATCCATAGGTAAGCACTGGCAACGCACACTGTTCGAAGACTTTAGTCTTCAGGCATTGAAGTATATTAGACGAAAACGTCTTCCGGAATTTCCAGAATGCTGCCCAACCGCGTTCGATTCGGCGGTTGACCTCTTTCTCGAAATTGGACCTACCTAGCTGGACTGTGTGTCCCAGGTATATGCACTCGTCAACAATTTCGAGTGTCGAGTTCTCAGCGATGACTGGATTGAGCAGAACATGGATATTGGACATAACTATTGTCTTTTCCATGAGTCTCTGTCATAATAACCACGTCGTCGGCAAACCATAGATGAGTGATGTACTCGCCATTGATGTTAATGCCCAGTCCGTTCCACTCCATAAGCTTGAAGAGGTCTTCCAACGCACGCCGCAGTAAGGAGCTACGGGGAGATAACATCTCCCTGTCGCACTCCACGCTGCAGTTGGATAGACTGTGCTTTGGTCAAACACTTCAACATGTGTATGTACCGGTGATCAATTCGGCATCTCTGTAAAGATCTCGACACGGCCCATGTTTCCACCGAATCGAAGGTCCACGAACGCTAAGCAAAGTGGCAGATTATACTCCTCAGTCTTTTGTATAATCTGCCGCAGCGTAAATATGTGGTCCATGGTACTAAAGCCTTTTTGGACTCCGGCTTGTTCGGGGTGCTGGAAGTCGTCAAACTTGCGAGTGACACGATTCGTAATGACCCTCGAGAACAGTTTATGGACATGAATTAGCATGTGATTGCTTATGTGGAAATCACTTCATGAGAAGATATAATATAAAAATAAAATTGTTGTAAGTTCTAGAAGAATAAAAATAACTATTAATTTGAGTAACTGTATAAGCTTATATAACAAACTCCCAGAAGACATTCTAGAGATGTCACTTAATTAATTAAAAGCTAATTATAACGTCATACTACATTTCGAAGGAGCCGTCTTAACTTTAGGTGATAAGTCGTTCTCTAATATCATCATCAATCGTACATTAGAAATAATATCAAAAACGAAATAGTTGACAATGCAAAATTGTTGTAAAAGCCTACTGGCACCTAGTAAGCAATGAGTAGTCTATTAAGTAAGCAAGGCCGTGAAATATGACCTGGTGATATTTGAGTGACATATCGTTGATAAAAAATGCTACAAACAGCATCCGTAAAGCAATACCATTCATAAATCACTTCCGCGTAGGGATTTGCATGTCAACTTTCCAGTTATTTCAAAGTGAACGAATTCAAAATGTGGATATCGCATTAGAATTTCAAAGGCGCAATTCCGGCTCCAAATATGAACCAAATTTAAAATTCAAGCACATGAATTAAGAATATAATTCAGTATGTTTTTCGATTCTTTTTATGAAACGTTTTTTTATTGCTGACAGGTTAGTGCTTTACTGTGATCACACCTGATGGTAAGTGATGATACACACTAAGATGGAAGCGCACTAATCTGGTAAGAGGCAATTTACTTGTAATGGTTTCTACACAGCATCGGACCGGAACAAAAGTCTGTTTGCTTGGAGGCACGTCTTTGGTGGTAGCATGGTAACTAGCCTGGGCTGAAACCTCCCACCAGTCCAGACTCAGACAAATTAGAAAATGAAATTCCCTTTATATCCTACCGGCGATCAAACTCGGGGCTTCTGCTAGCAAAACGAGTACTCATAACACTACGCCAGATCGTCCACTCCCTCCTTTATATTAAATCACATTCATTACACATATTTCAGGGGTGTAAGGGAGAAATGGCTCCTAGTGCACCTGCCCGCGGTGCATCCTACTTCTATCGACGAGGCTCTGGCGATCGGCAAATGGCGATATAACCATTCTCCATAACTGATCTAAATGCCACAGACCGAAAACGGGCAGGAGCGTTATCGGTGCAATAAGGTCAGCACTGCGAACACCAACTCGCCTGCTAAGCGTGGTGATTAATGGTATAACTACACGAATGACCATGACAAGGCAGCAACGGCCCCCAGTCCCCAGCAGCCCCGCTATTCCTAGATCTGGCAGCGGTTACGGTAACGGCGGGACAGGGGGTGCTAAGAATCTACGGAAGAGATTCCGGTGCCAATCACGACGACTTGACCTATCAACATACAACGCATGCACTTTCGAACTGGAAGACGCCACATATTTTCGTCCGATATACCTCACTTTAGTACCTACGGTTCTGAGACGTGGCCTCATGCGGAAGCTCAGAGTCACTCAGCGTGCGATGGAGAGGGCTATGCTCGTAGTTTATCTATGTGAACAAATCAGAAATATGGAGATCCGTAGCAGAACCAAAGTCACCGACACAGCCCTACGAATCGCGAACCTGAAGTGGCAATGGGCGGGACACATAGTCCGAAGGACCGATGGACGTTGGGGGCCGAAGGTGCTGGAGTGGTGATCCCGCAACGGACGGCGCAGTGCAAGCGGACCCCCTCCCCCGCCAGGTGGACCGATGAGATAAAGAGGGTTGCAGGAAGCCGCTGGAGCCAGCTGTCCAGCAGTGGACGTCCATCGGTTGAAGCGACGACGACACATATGTTACGAATAATTGTACAAAGTTATCTATAGAAAACTCACATAACAGGTATAAACGTTTTTTTTCGGTAAATGGCGTAGGAATTGACTTTAATTTTTTTTATATTACTGTAACAAAATAAAGCGCTGTTTGAATGATGACGATTTGCTACAGAATATAATGGGAAAGGAAGTGTACTTGGCCCAGATGTTGCAACGCTATCGGTGAACGGCTCAAGGATACTAAGAAAACACTTTTTGTGGCAGTATTAGGCACTTTTGATGTTTCTACAAACTACTTTATAAGCGTATCGTGTGATTCTTTTTACCTGACCGTGAAAATCCATTAAATAGGTTCAATTATTTCGGAGATTAACCCAGATCAATCCAGTCACACTAATAAAAATATAACAATTAGTTTTTGGGTGTGATTACAGTTCAAATTACCTTTACAATTTCATTTTCAATTTGAATTTATCGTCTTAATTACGTACAGAGCAGTGTAAACAGTAATTCGCCAGCCAGGTAGATAGAAATATCCATCTTAGAAAAACTTATATAAGCTCCAAAACTCTAGGAAATTTAATCCCAAACAACTTTTGTTATTACCCTTCAGTTCAAAAAATAACCTTTCTATCTAAGAAATCTCGAAAACCGAAAGTTAAGCTGTCAGTGACCCCGTCCGTCGATTCCCGAAGAAAGCTACTATATATATATATATAGTAAATTAGTATTATGTCATTCCCATGAATAAAATGTATCACTAATGTAACAAAAATACTCGCAATATTACGCCAACAAGGCAGACTTTTAGGTACACTATAAAATCCCTGATTACAGACGACACCTTAAGCTTGTAATCTCTGTCCTATATCTTCCAATACACAAAACGGCACCTTTATCTGAAATTCGGGCTCATGGGACGCTTTCAAGACGACATAAAATCATTTAGCCTTAGGTTAAGAACCACTTCTCTCAAAGCTTCAGTGTAGGCTATGAGCTAGATGGATAAATAGCAAAAAAGCCTATATCTTTCTTAGATCTTGGTACCACAGAAACAAATACTTCTTTACTTACTAGAAGTCGAAATTCGACCATAATTGATTTAAATCATAATTTTGAACATTATTAAAGATCTATTTTCAAACACTATACTTCTATAGTAACAGATTTCGCCAATTAAAGTAGCAGCCCATTGATGTCCAATTGCTTGGCCCAGGCTTCTTCATTCATATGAGAGAAGGTTTTTAGAGCATAGACCCACTACATTGGTCCACTGCGGATTGGCAGGCATAGTACACAAGTTCACTCTCTATTCCTTCACCCTCGTAGGCGCAGGACCCACGGCCTAACGTGCTCTCCGAGGCACAGGGGTGGATCACACTGCCAACTTTGGGAAATATTGAGATAATCTTGATAGAAACTCAATATTGATTTTTGTATTGGCCCGACCCGGGACTCGAACTCAGGACCTCATGTCTGTAGTCGAACATGCTAACTACTAGACCAATGAGGCAACCCTAGACCAATGTGGCAGAGCAGATATCGCCAAGGCTACATTGTTATTTTATTTCAAATAAAATATATTAAATTTACATCCATATTAAATAACCGAGCATGTGAAAATAGATGCTGCCCATTGAACTCGATATACATATTTCCGTAATTTAATTAACGGTACAATACTTACCAGTAAACGATGTTCTTTTTTAACTTTCTCATTTTTAATGAATTCCCTTTGTCTTGTGCTTAATCTGGAGAAGATTTGGAGAAAAGAAAAAAATGACAAAGCCATATAGAATATTAGAAACTTTACTAAAACTTTGCCACTACAGTAACTTTTCTAATGCAAGCTCCTTAGTGCTTTTTGGCAATATGAACTTTTTTAGTGTAACCTTATGGGGTTTGTTAGCGATTGACAAACACGAATATATTCAATGCTTGTGTGTGTTATGTGTTTTTTTTATTAATTTAATATATTTTATATGCATTATAAAAAAATATTAGCATTCTCCACTCCTTTTCGATAAGATCAGGAAATTTCATGCTCCTTTCTCCGTGCGAATTTTCGCATTAATATACAGTTAAACCATTTGATTCTCTACGACATTTTTATAGACAGAAAAAGCGAAATTTATTTCTTCTTTCTTCTTAATGCAAATGAATTACCATTAAAATAACATAGTATTGAAAAAGCTTCATGACTTCATTAGTTACCAATCTTACAGACTTAATCTTACAGACTACAAGAATTAGGTTACCTAATTTTCTTTACTTCAGACAGGAATCAAAATTTGTACATTTTCGTAGTGGAATTGAATTATTACTTACATTTTATAACATTCGCAAAGAGCTGCGCTGTTTCAGCAACTTTGTTGACTGTAGTATAAGCTCCCGAATTTCACAAACGAAATGTTTACTCGTTTTGCTTAGTGTAGGAAATACACATTGAAGGATTGGATTCAATTCCATCGACTTCTAGAAATAGGTTTTCGAGTTTACAGTAATTGAGAATTTTTTTTTTGAGATTAAAAACCAAATTCCATCTTACTTAATCTACTTTTGAATAGTTGCTAGTTCAAACCGGACTAGCATGATTTGCTAGCTAAAAAAGTGAATACTAGATAAACGAATCTCAATCGCAAATCTACGATGAAGAATTTATAAGGAGCAAAAACATTTCTGAATATATATACCGACAAAAGACCACCTAATTGCTATCTGTATACAATTCTACTTGAACGCACTAGCAAAATACATGTAACAAAAAATTCTTTGATGAAACGAGAGAAAGTACGATATCAAAGAGAATTGTTCGTAAAATTGAGAATCTTGACGTATACTTATACTATCATCTCATTAAATGGTCCACGAACATTCCGTCTAACAAAAGCTTTTATGACTTACCAAGAAAAAGGTCGCTAACAAAAGATAAGAAACAATTTTGTGACATCGCAAAATTGTCTGTGGTCCGACGAGTTGACGCGCATTCTTTGAGACTGCATTCTTTAAGCACACATATATTGCTGAAATAGTATTAAAGACGTAAACTTGTGTGTGTAAAGTTTTTTTTTCACTGTAGTTATTGAAAAAATGCAGTATTTTCATTCTAAGGAATCTCTCTTGCGTCCTTAAATGCGAATTTGTAGATATCGTTACGTAAGCCTATATAATCCATTTACTTTGCATCCCTTAAAATCAGGCCTTAAATTATAGACTTTTGTATGTAAAGTTTATTTTACGCTGTAGTAATTGAAAAACTGAAGTAGTTTTCTTAAAATATATTATCAAGGGAACCCTCTTACATCCTAAATCCAAATTGCCTTATATATGCCTTAACTTGACCTGAAACATTAAAAGAGTAAAGATGAAATGAGTAGTTAAGTCTGCGTAGACTATTTTTTGGGTAGCAATTTCATTAATTTAGGAAAATTGTTTTATAAATAGGAAACATGACCTGTACACAGCAAAAGGAATATTCCTACCGAATTTCAAGTCTCTACGTCTTATGGTTCCAGAGATATCGTGATGATTCAATAGATACCTGGATATCTTATATATATATATATATACACATACTCTAATAGTGATTAAAGTATATGAATTATAATAGGTACCATGATTTTCGACAATTTAATATTTTAATGACAATGCAAATCATTAAATTCCTGACATATCTTCTTTTTCCCTCTCTTTGAGTCTCGGATATATAATGTTTTATATTTGTATAAATATAAATAAGACTTAAAAATATTTTGAAAAAGAAGCTTCGCTTCTGACATGTGTAATTTGTACGCACGCACTTTTACATTTCTTGGTAGGTAGGTAAGTAGCATCCTATTAACATCCCATTGCTGGGCACAGGCCTCCTCATTCAAAAGAGAGAGGGTTTTTAGAGCATAGACTCAACACGCTGCTCTACTGTGAGTTGGTATTCTTTATTCAAGTAGGCTCAAAAAGCACTATTAAATCGTTAGCAATCTGTCTGTTGGTAACACATCTAGCTTCAGAAAGTTGTAAGAAAAGAGACTTAATAGTATGAATTGAAAAGTATAACAAATTTGCAGATAAACTACTGCTTATGGTTTCTTCCCAGGATCGTGTCGAAATTTTATTGCTTGACGGTACATCTTTTCTTCTTAAGCGGTAAGTAGCTGCGGTCGAAGTCTCCCACCAGACTCAAGAAATACAACTTCCTAAATTTCCCTTAACGGCAATTGAACTAAGGACCTCCAAAAGTGAAGCGATTATTTATAGCATCATGCTAGCGAAGTTATTTTCAAGGGTTTTGGAGATAACTACTGATAAACAAAACTTTAAAACCACGTTTTTGTGTCTTTACCTGCTTTAAAATTAGAATGAGGCTTTATATATTATGTTTGCCTTCGGACTTTTAAAATTTTTCAGAAATTACAGAGCTTTTCAAGAATTCAAACTATTTCTTACATATAACGTAAACAACCAGATAAGAACGAAAGGGAAAGCTTGAGGCATAGTATAGAAAACGAAAGGGACAACATGTTGACAAACGAGTTATATACTCGAATATATATGAAAATGTGAAGAGGACTCATGGGCTAAATATTTATTTCCATTCTTCTAATTTAATATTAAAACATTATCTAAGTTTTCACAAAAAAAAATCGATGAGAGAAAAATCAGGGCATAACACTCTTGTTTGAAATTAATTAGTCAGAAAGAGAAAAAGACGAATTTTCAAAATTATGCCAAATATTAAGAAATATAAAACGTGTCATTCCAAATAAATAATATTTGTCATCACTTCAGAGTTTTAGTAAAATGATGCAATAGCTTTTAGTAAGATAAAACTATTCCAGTTTAATAATACGACAGATGTTTGACATATAATTGATGTTTCTTAATCATTCATTATGAATTCACAGAAAATTATTATATCAGTTCTGAGAAAGTTATAGTGTTACTAAATGGAAATTCAAATTTTCTTTAATCCCCATTTAAAGAATAATAACAAAAATGGAAGATTTTACGCAGAGTTAAGTTTAGTCAAGTGATTTTTTTTCGCGCATTTCCTCGGATGAGACGTTTTTTGTATCATCTCCGGGCGAGTTCATTAATTTTGAAGGAAAACACAAAAGCGTGCCTTTGTCAAGTTTAATCGACTTAAAAAAATAGAGGGGAAGCTTGGATGTTCTAAAAATTATCCCTATCTTAAAGTTTGATTATTTTAAATATACTTTTTCTTGCTTATCTCAGAGGCGGAATATTTAATGTATTAATATTTTATTTGCTTTGTTGTTGTTCTAGGTAAAGGGTTACTAGCAGTCCATTAACATCCCACTACTAAGCACAGGCCTCCTTACTCATAGGATGATTTTCTTCCTTCACACACATAGTCCGAAGAGTTACCAATAGGACACGTCCGAGAGAGATCAGATGCAGACCCGATTGATTAACGTGCTCTCCGAGGCACGGCGTTAGAGCACACTGCCATCTTCCCAACTATAGGCAAATACTGAGAATTTCCAGGACTTAAGGTCTGTTGCCGAACCACCTGAGCACCAGATCAATGAGAGCAGTTTCTATACAAGTAAGAGTATATTTCTTATGTAACAATGGTAAAACTTTTACGGGTGATTAGCCCCACGAAGATGTGCATCGTCTTTTATGCTAATTCGTTTGAAGGCTGGGTAGTTTCAATAATTACAAATAACAAGTGGCATTTTAATTTGCCAATCGTCATTTAATATACTATTTTACATAAAATAAAAATATTTCATATATTCTCTTTTCTAAATATTAAATTCAAAATCAAAATTTAGATAATAAATTCTAATATTGTCAAATAAAATGATTGTCTTATAATATAAGATTATGATCTAGCCTTACAGACTAATTAATAATAATACCTGACCTGATTTATCTAATATGTAATTGTATTATCTGAGTCCAACGACTATGCTTAGTTTATATAAAGCCTATTGACTCACACTGTTCTTGAGCCTTGCTTAAAAACACTACACTATATTGTGTCACTCACTGCGCTTTCACTAACTCAAAAGGTTTTGTTTTTTTAAAGTCTTTTCTTTGTCCGTGTGATATCCAAAAGTTTAGCAACTTCGGGATTCGCATGATAGCGAAGTCTCTGGTGATGAGTTTTGGCAATTCTTTCGATGTAATTATTTACGAGCTCTATGTTTAGGTCCTTGAGAAGATCACTATTTCTTATGTACCAGATGCGTTAAAAATTTCCCTAAGTACTTTGTTTTGGAATTTTTGTATTGTTTTTATATTGGTACATCCACAAAGTTGAATACCATATGTCCATACTGGTATTATGACCAAATTCCCAACATACCTTCCTTTTTCCCTTCCTCTATGTCTTGGAAATCTAAAGTTTACTTAGACTTAAGAATTACGTTGCCAAAGAAGTTTTACTTCTGACATGTGTACATTGTACGCACGCACTTTTACTTTTTTTTGTACATACGAGTATATTATTGTACACCAACTACCATATTTTACACTAAGATTTCCCTACTAAGGATACCACTTGTGTTCATGTATATTTACAGGATACAATAAAGTGTATTCTATCTACCTATATTTGATCACGTACTTAATTTGTCTGAATGATATTAACTCAGAGTGGAATGGGCTTGTAAAGGATTTCAAGAGTAAGCAGCACTCTTGATTAGCTATATTATTCCTTTCTGATTTTTCTTTTTATTACTAATTGACCTCAATTGATGGTGAATTATTAAACTGTTTAAGATATAGACGCTCTTTAATAGGTCATTTATCTTTATGGTCTCTAAACAAGAACCCATCGAATCGATATTTTTGACATGGTAGCATGCCTTTGCTGGTAGAATCCAGGACCTTCACAAAGTTTGTGGAGAAAGTGCAAAATACTTACTTTTCTAAGTTTTACTAAATTGAAATACCCATTTCATTTTCCTTCATGGCGTAATCATCGTCCTATTATGAAGAACGTTTTTGTTACCAATTCCGAAGAAACACAATTTGCCTTTGTGCAACTTTTTTTTATTAGATTGCTTTCCCAAATTTAATGTTCGTCTGATAGTTTCGGAGCCAACCTCAATACTTTACATTTGATGTGTACAAATATTTAGATATATATTCTCGTTATACTTAAAGAAACTCTTTGTTATAATGTCAATTGTTATGTTATAGATACCTTAAGCAGTAGAAAATTTATGCCTGTAGCTCTGAAATAAATAAGAAATTCTTACTTAATATTATATGATCAGAGTGTGGAAAAAAAAATATTATTTGACGATTCAAAAGTGCTGTAATATGCCTACTTGAATAAAAATATTTTTGATTTGATTTGATTTGATATGATTCAACTCCAGATTTAAAAAAAAAAGAAAGAAAATTGTTATTTCCTAAATGTAGTAGAAAAATCTANTATACAAATTCTTTCACCTCTTCCACTTGTTCCCCATCTATCAAAATATTGCCATTCATCATAGATTCATCTCGTTCAAAAAGCATAACTTTCGTTTTGTTTACATTCACTTTCATTCCTTTCCCTTTCAAAGCTTCATTCATAATATTTAGCATCTCCTGAAGCTCGTTAGCGGATGACGCAAGTATTACTTGATCATCAGCGTAGAGTAAACATTTGATGAGTAATTCATTCATTCTTAACCCATACATACATTCTTTTAAATCTGTCAAACATTTATCCATGAAAAGGTTGAACAGCCATGGTGACGCAACACATCCCTGTCGAACACCTCTTTCGACAGGAAACCACTCCGTGTACGCTCCGTTTATTCTGACACAGGCACTAGAACCCTCATAGAGAGACTTCAATTCACACAACCGCTCACCCCATACGTAGATAACGTTGACCACAGCTCATTCCTCACCACTCGATCATGGGCCTTTTCTAGATCTACGAAAGCGCAATTGACAATATATATGATCACATGACAATATACACATCACATTTTCCGTAAAATAACCCTTTTTGTATTATATATAGTATTATAATCGACATATTTTTTTATTACTGATACTTTAGAGCTTGACTGTGATATCACCTGATGGTAAGTGATAATACAGTCTAAAATGGAAGCGTGCTAATCTGTTAAGAGTTGATATACCCCTTACGGTTTCTACATAGCATCGTACCGGAACATAAATCTATTTGTTTGGCGGTACGTCTTTGCTGGTAGTGTGGTAACTAGCCACGGCCGAAGCCTCCCACCAGTCCAGACTCAGACATATTATAAAATACAATTTCCTCAATTCGTCCTACCGGAGATCGAACCTGGGACTTCTGCTAGCAAGGCGAGTACTCGCACCACTGCGTCTCGGAGAGCACATTAAGCCATTAGTCCTGTGCCTAATCTCTCTCCGGTCGTGTTGGATTACCGTCACGTCAGACTGTGAAAGAGATGGAATAGAGAGTGCACTTGTGTATTAAGTCTGTCAATCCGCAGTGGAGCAGCGTGGTGGGCAGCTATGCTCTAAATCTCTCTCTCCTATGAGAGAGGAGGCCTGTGCCCAGCTTACTAGGCTGCCACTAATTTTAAGCATTTTATAGTATATTATATAAGTATGCCCTATAATACGTACTCTACAATAGAAAGAAAAACGTTTCCATTTATTTAAATAGGTGCATGGGTACCGTTTAGTACGCGTATACGAGGTTAAAGGTTTGGTAATATATATAATACATGTAATAGTATGCTTTGTTGCAGTGGTAATTTTTGGTTAATTAACTCAGTTCTATGTTAACTTATAGTACTAAATGTGGTTTTGAAGAATACTAGCCGATCCGTGCAACTTTTTATCGCGATTATGGAAAATATTTCAGGACCTATTTGAAGACCTAGATATCTACAAAAACATCATAAACATGGGTCAAGTTTTTGAGGGGTTTCATAACAAACACTGTGACACGATATTTTTACATATTATTTTTGATGATATTAGTTTTGAGTCAAGTTAATGCAAAATTTATAATTGCATTTAAAATATGCTGTAGTCTCTTGGGCTATTTCGCTTAGATCCGTTCATCTTCTGGTTCATCTCATTACTGATATAAGCGATTTGGATTGTTGTTCTGAAGATGGTTCTTGTTCCCGTCAAGTAGTTTGATTTTCTCAAGCTTCGCTCAGCTTTTTTCGTAATTTCTACGTCTTATAATGAAATAATCTGTTTGTGTGTAAATAAATTACAATTGATTGAAAGTAAAAAAGTTATGCAGCAGCCTATTAACGTCCTCCTATTGGGCACAGTGATTTTCTCCATCTTAAACTTAGCTGCACAATTTAAAAAAAGGGAAATTAAGGCACTTGCAATTGTGAAATTAATTTAGGCTATATTTTATATCTTCAATGTTATAAGATAGATGTTGCGTACTTTTAATATTAGTTTTATTATTAGTTAAATTTGTTTTATAATATTACCTACATATTAAGAATGCAATAAAGGGTTTATCTATTTATTTATCGAAAGATTTGATCAAGGTTGACCTTTATTATTTTAAATAAAATATATTGTTTTGGCTTTACGAACAAGCGAGCTGGCAGTAATGTGTGCTTTGATCACTCGCTCCACCGATATCCGGACCATATCTGTTCCTTTTGTGTTAGTTTGTCCTTAAAAATCTTTGTTAGTGTAGTAAAAACTAAAAAACAATGGATATACAATGTTTTAGAATGTCTAAATATAAAGCAAAGGACACGAAGGTAATTTTTATAATTTTTTTATTTTAGACGAATAAATAAAATTGGAGTTCATATTTGTAAAAACAAATCAACAGATTTTCACAAAATAACCTCTGAAACGACTGGACCGATTTTAACTTGGCTTTCACAGGTTAGCTGATGATAAAGAGTAGATTTAGTTACTTTTATTTTAGAAAAAGAGGCATCCGGAATTACGTAGGTAACAACATAAATAATAAACGAAACTTTTGTTCAAAATTTTTATTTCGAGATATCTACTCCATATCGTACATTCAACGCATGATTAAAAATTCATATAGTAAATGATGATACAGTCTAAGATGGTAAGTAGTCGTAGTACACGATTAGACACATACAATACCAGTGGGAGAGAGAGCTGTGCTATTAACAAGACCCTGCAGCTTTTTATCTTTTAAAAAAACGTCTTTTCTACATTTCTTATATACTCTGTTCAAAATTGCTATGAAATTTAAACTATTCCAATAGACGGCATTACATAAATAATTTTCTAACATTTTGATAATATAGTAAGCATTCCTGTGTCTCAGGCTGAGATTAACAATGTTCTTAGAATGTCCTATTCTCGTTGAAATAAAGAAAAGGTGGCTCTTTATATTTTATTCATTGTGATAATATTAATAATTTATGTGGTCTATGGTTAACATTGCTTTGAAATGTAAATTATTCCAATAAACGGCCTTTGTACTAAACTTTATAATATAATAATTTATTATCAACTTTATGACATACTACGCTTTACTGTATACCAATATATACAATATGATATTTGTAGCATGCTTTCAACTGATGCAATATTTACTGATAAGAAGGTTCCAGTAGCACAATTAGTAAGGCCCGCTAAAAAAGAATTTGCTGATCGACAGTTTACTTGGCTGTCAATTTGACTTTATAACTTAGTTGACGAAAAAATTAATATCTACCGACTAATATATCACAAATGTAAGATAACTGTCACAGTGGTTATTAGAACTAAGTTATATCGAGGTAGAAAGTCTTTTAAAAGAGACTGTGTCATATGAACAGCAGCACAACATGCATAAATACACGCACGCACGCACTGACACACACACAAACGCACATACATACACAAACGCGCACACAAACACACGCATACTTGCATTCTCTTATCTCTCTACATCAATAGTAAGTAGTTATTTAGCATATAAGTTTCTGTCGTAATTGGGTTTATTTAATGTATCTTACTGGGTTGGCACTGTCAACTGTATACTGTAAAGAATAGAAGAAGAACCAATTCTTAAAGACAATAAATATTTTTTAATTTTTTTTTCAATATTAAGAAGTTGGACCTTTCTATTTTATATACAGTCTGTGTGATATCCTATAATTAAATTGATTCTGATCTCTAAACTAGCTGATTCACATAACTTCCTATCACCATGAACAATAAATAAAGGAAAAGGGTCACAGCAGGAGTGCAAAAATTACCGCGGTATCAGCCTTCTTAGTGTCGTCGGCAAATTGNAGCACATCATATTGTGGCAGAGTGCGCAGACTGGGGAACTCAGCGGCACCGCTTGGTGGTGCTGATCGGCAGGTAACTCTCGCGTCAGAGCATTGAGAGATGCTGGTCATAGGTGGCGTTCTTCTGCGAGACTGTAATCTCGCTAAAGGAGGCCCACGAGCGAGATAGAGAAAATGCAGTTGATGCTGCCTCTCACCGCCGAAGGAGGCGGGATACCAAGCGACGCTTGTTTGCGCACCTGATCCCACCTCCATGAATCCTCAGTCGGCCTCATCTGGGGCACCAGGGAAGAATGCGCAAGCTGAACTTCTGGTGTTTCACTTACGGATGAAGAGGGTTTCGCTGTGGTTTTAGTGGGTATTGCAAGTTCTCCTCGTTGAGTCCCACACTCCTGACCCATTCGGGTCGGGGTAAATGCGTAAAAGCATTCCTCAGCGCAAAAAAAGGCCTTTACAGCACCTTTAAATCGTCAAATATCGTTTTTTCCATATTTTATTTAAATGAACGACTAACATACAATCTAAAGTTATGAGGGTTGCTTCGAGCCCTGATCTGAGAAGGATACATCATTACTATATATATTTTTAATTTATTCGATATCAAGATAGATATAGAGCAATTAATTAACTCCCACGCTATTTTGTCTTCTAAGAGAAGATTGAAATTTACTCAGAGACATCTTTGTAACTTCTTCTGGGAGCTTGTATATATAGAAACGTAAACAGTTATCTTTGAATGACTTGTCAATTTGATGTAGCCTACTAGAATCTACAGCAATTTTATTTTTATTACTTAAGTTGTATGATCACTCTAACTTTTTTTCGTAAAATAATCAATATTTTAATGGATGTACTATTGACGAACTTGTTAGTTCATCTCGCCCGATCACACTTTTCGTAACGCTCTCATTCACCAGCTTACTCCTCAAATCGAGCCGTTTCGGAAGTTCTTATAAATTTCATAAGTCAGCCTTTTCTATACTTTTTATATTCTATGGTCGACATTGCAATGAAATGTAAATTACTCCAATGGACTGCATTATATCAAATTGCTTGCATATTGTACTAAACTAAATTCACAATCAATTAATTTATCGAGTCAATAATTATTCCAGTACCAATTTTATGATAAAAATTGGTATAACTAATCACCGGGTAGTTCCCGATCCTGTGGGAATATGTAAAAAACCGTACTTTAGTATTAAAGGTGTTATTTTATATATCAAGTCAATTGCGAATAGTTTTAAAGATCCCGTGATGAGCGAGTGAATTTTGTTGATTTAAACGATCTTCAGTTTATTTTATCAGTTATCTGGTAGCGTGACATCTAGCCATGGCCAAAGCCTGCCACCAATATCTAGATAAATTAGATAATACAATTACATAAATTTGCCTTACCGGAAGTTGAACCTAGGGACTCATTCCATTACACAAGCGAAGCCATCATTTGTATTCAAAATATAACCTTACATATTACAATACAAAGTCAAAAGGCAATAAACTTAAAAAACCCTAAGTTAATTTTCATGCAGTTATGACCAAAGGATAGAATGATTCTTCAGAAATATTTGTTTACATAATTGGTCAAGATTTCGTGTAAAAACGCTCAATCATAACATAAACAGCCTTGGAACTTTCAACGAAAATAGATATAAACCCTTAGAAATACAACAAAACCATTCATATTGCGGTATTCCTGTCTGTAGCTTTTAAGGATAGTTCACTATACCCATTCTAACTTCTTAAAAAACGGTCACGAACAGTGCGGTAATTAGAAAGTTATCTAATCGGATACAGTATTAATTATTGTTATTATGAAAATTTAAAGGCCTATTTCGAAATTAAACGTAGCGAAATTGTTGAAAAAGCATTAATAATGTAAGCTGTGGAGAGATGAATCTCCCAGAAGGACTATTTGCCGTAATTTTCATGCTTGAAATTAATTAAAATACACATTAAATTCCGAACAACCGTTTCCGTATTTCAGGGAATTGTTATCTGATGAAATAATTGGTCAGTTCGTCGTAATAGCAAACAGTTATATGTTNGGCAAATATTGAGAAAATCTTAATAGAAAACCCAATATTGATTTTTGAATTGGCCCGACCCGGGACTCGAACCCAGGACCTCATGTCTGTAGTCGAACATGCTAACCACTAGACCAATGAGGCAGTTCCCGACCAATGAGTCGATTTTAGAGTAATATATCTTAATTTTACTTTCGGATCTAAATTTTTATTTATCTTTACTTAATATATATCCTGTAAAATAGATAAGATTAGGAATGAGTATATAAGAGGAAGTGTGAAAGTAGCATCAGTGATCGAGAAGTTAAGGAGTGGATGGCTATCCTTGTAAGGACATGTCATGAGAAAGGAGGATAGCCATGTATGGCCGGGAGAGGGCGACCAAAAAAAGTGTGGATGAACTGTGTGAAAGAGGATATGTGTGTAAGGGATGTGAATGAAGAACCAGCTGATAGAGTGAAGTGGCGAAAGGAAACGTGTTGTGCCGACCCCACCTAGTGGGAATATGATGATATGCTGCATTTTAACAGTAATGCCCCATATTGTTTGGGCTATAGACCTCCTGAAGAAACTTAAATTTAGAGACAACTTATTGAAAAAATAATTTTTATATTTTAACTTTTCGATACATAAGACGTACTCAAGATTCAAGTTAATTTTTTAATGTAAAAAAGCATCTTATAATAAGAAGTAATTCGTTATAAACCTTCCCCAATAAATCCAAATTTCATGACTTCCCTAGGTTTAATTGTGCGACTAATTTTGGGCTGAGGGATGTACTAGTCTACGAAATGGATAATGTGTTTGAGATGTGTGTGTCTGTATGTTGAAGTTTTAATGTTCAAAATGTCTCTTTTCCTCAAGTACATAAGAAATAGAAGGAATGATGAACATGAATTGAAAATCAATGAAATGAAGATGTAATCGATTTTTCTTTATCCATCCCACGAACTTTTCACTTTCATTCATTTTAGAATTAAAAGGCGTATGCTTTCAAACTTTATTTTTTACCAATAATTTATCGAAATTGGTTCAGAAAGTTAACATTAAAAACTTAACAAATACCTAGTTTATTTACCTAATTCTAATGTAAGGTGATACAAGAAATAATTTAGAGTTGCTTCTGTTTTTACTACGTATTTTATCGTAGTATTTTTCAATGTAAGTTATGTGCTATAATAAAATAAAAAACGCAGGTTGCATTTTGCGTAAAAATATTCAGGCATAAAAATTAATTAACCCGTTCGTTTCAAAACTATTCAAGCATACAACGGCTACAAAACATAGGCACTGAAAGCGTTTGAACCAACAAAGCTGGCCAGTGAACCAAATTGCCAATCAAATCATTCGCTCTTGTTATTTCTGACCTCGAGCACTCTGTACATCAAGCATTTGAAAATGAACCTTGGTCTTCTGTTGTTTGAACCAATAGAAGCATATATTCGCATAAAAGTTCTTTAAAAAGAAATCGTTTCGGAGAATGAATGAGGGAATTAGGTGCATGAGGGAAATTGTTTACTGAATGAAACGCGTGATTAGCATCACGAAGATATGCAGCGTTTTTTATGCTACTTCGTTTGGAGATTAGTTAGTTTTAGTAAGTAAGTAAGTAGCAGCCCTTTATCGTTCCACTGCTGGGCACAGGCCTCCTCACTCCGAGTAGCGAGGGTTTTTAGAGCATAGACCACCCACCACGCTGCTCCACTGCGGCAGGCATAGTACACAAGTGCACTCTCTATTCTATCACTCTCATAGTCCGATGTGACGGGAATCCGACACGGTCAGAGAGAGATCAGGCGCAGGACCGATGACTTAACGTGCTCTCCGAGGCACGGGGGTGGATCACACCGCCAGCTTCCCAACTTCGGGCAAATATTGAGAAAATCTTAATAGAAAACTCAGTATTGATTTTTGAATTGGCCCGACCCGGGACTCGAACCCAGGACCTCATGTCTGTGGCGGAACATGCTAACCACTAGACCAATGAGGCAGTTAGTTTTAATGTTTACAAATAAGATGTGGCTTTTTAATTTACCACTCGTCATTTAATAATTAATTATTAAATTTTTCATGAATTCTCTTTTCTAAATTTTAAATTTAAAAGCAAATTTAAATAATAATTTCTAATATTGACAATCAGGCGCAATCGGGAAACTACGCCAGATATTTTCGTCCGATATCCCTCAGTGCCTGAAGACGAAGAACTTCGAACAGTGCGTGTTGCCAGTGATGACGGCTCCGAAACGTGGTCGCTGACTATGGGTCTCATTCGAAAGCTCAAAGTCACTCAGCGAGCGATGGCACAAATTTGTTGCACAAACGATTTGTAGGGACAAATCGCGAATCTGAAGTGGCAATGGGTTGGGCACATAGTCATTGGGGCTCGAAGGTGCTGGAGTGGCGACCCCGCACCAGACGGCGTAGTGTGGATAGACCCCCCATAATGTGGACCAACGATATAAAGAGGGTCGCCGGTAGCCGCTGGAGCCAGGCGGCGCAAGATCGGGCTTTGAGGAGATCATTACGTGAGACATATGTTCAGCAGTGGACGTCCATCGGTTGAAGTGACGACGAATACTGATAAGAAATTTTTATTTAAAATGCCATGCTGTCAATCAACTTTACAATCGCTCCGGCCACAGAAAAAGGGACCGAAAAACGCTTGGGACGGTGTGGCCATGTGATGAGGCGCAGAGACGATCACGTGGTTAAGCTAGTTCTGGCGCTTCCAGACAAGAAGAGACCGCCTGCCACGTGGTGGACAACCGTGTACAAAGATCTGGACCGGACTAATATACCCCTACAGACAACCCAAGAGAGGAGCTCTTGGCGCCAACAAACGAGGGGGGCCGCCTCAAATAATTCGGAGGCAAAGAAGAACAGAAGCAATAAAAGGCAAGGAAGAAGAAGAAAAAGATTAATTTTCGACACTTTTAATATTTTAATGACAATTAACGTCTTGAAATTCAATTTAAACAAGATGTATAATTAAAAATTAGTTTGATAAAGAAGTTTCGATGCTGCTGATTTGATCGAAGTCAATCAATGTCTTGTGAAAACGCAAATCTTTCAATATTTCGTGGACAATTAATGCTATTTAAGAAAACTGCCCGTTTATATACAACTTAGCAGTGTGTGCCTTAAGAAAATAGAAATTGTTCAAGTAGACTCCTAAAGTTGAATGGTCAGCGGTCAGTTGATAACAAATCTTCCACCGGTTCCGAAAGTTGATTCCGGCTAAGAAGAAACTGGCAAGGAACTCTTACTCTTTTAAATATAGTTTTGCGGGTTACAACATCAAATATTTTACTTATATGTGCAACTGGAATCAAGTCAAAATTTAAAATATGCCTTTAGTAAAAGGCTGTTTTTGACATATTTCTTAAAATTATTTAGAGGCAAATCCAAAAGTGAATGCGGTATCTTATTAAAAATGCGTATGCTCAATTTTTATTTCTAATACCTACAGCTATACATAGCTTTCTCTCCTGTGATATTACTCTCGTAGTTCTTGATATTGAGGAAATCTGTTCTGAGTAAGAGTTTACGTCGTTCTTGGTTACTCAGCATAATATATGTCGGAGTGCAATAGTCTGTGGAACGCTGGCGCCATCTGTCTATTGGCGTGGGACAGAGTCAACAGTGACAATCCGGCGCGCGTATCTCGGTAGTTCTCGGGTAACGCTCTGCCAGAGCGGTCAACTATTGAAAAAGTCGCGTTCCTAGCTATTATTATTAATGAGTTTGTGTAAATTGATATCGGGAACATTAAGTGGCACCAATATTACCCATCAACGTCCACAGTATGGAAATTGAATTATGAATGCCATTAATGGCGATGTCGGCGCAGAACCCTACGCCTCTATGCTTTATGTTCCTCCTTTCTCTCTTATTCTCCGACATAAATATATATATACATAAATATGTATCGTAAAACGGTATTTTTAAAAGATATAAGAGAAATAAGACCCCTATTCACTCATCTTGAAATCCCGCAGAACTATTACCCGAAATAATTGGAAATTTGACCCCTTAAGTGATATATACGACCACTTGCCGGTTGCCCTATAACCTCACGGGATTACAGATAAATAGATATAGTTATGTGTAATAATGTGGTACATTTTACTGTTTCCGACCTACAAATTTTATTATAAATTTTGTGACTTCTGCAATATATGTCAATTAAATTATATCTTATATAATAATATTACTCTAAACCTACGTTAATCTTATAGTCATTACTGAAAAAGTAACTGATGCAATGATATCATTAGATACGCAAAAAGCTAAATGGACTAAATTTCAAGTCTTTAATTTTGTAAAACCTTAACCATGATTGAATCAAAAAGAAAAAAACGAAAATCTTCATCTAAATATGACCTATTTGAGCCGTTTTGAAATAACGTTAAAAAGACCTTTCTTATAAAGCCTCTGTTTATTATTATTAGCCTTGTTTAAACTTATGTGGCAGAAAACACGAACTTCGCAACGATATTATACACTGAATAAAAAGGCAATCGTATTACAAAAAGCCTTTATAAATACCGAGAGAAGTCATAATACGAATGTTACAGAGAGTCTAGTATCGCGATGTAATGATATGCAAACTGTCGAGTGTCTCCCCACCGACGGCCTTATTCGGGAGACGCTGAATCGCTTTTTTTCCCACATAATCTCGCAACTAAAACGTTATTAGCATATTAAGTTAACTAGGAGATAAAAGGGAAAATAAGATGGAGTTATATAATATAAAGCCATGTGTATGTGTGTCTACAACGTATAACGGCAAAATGGGCAATGGCAGTCTTCTTTCTTCAAATAAAGGTAAGTTGCAGCTTATTAAGGTCCCACTGCTGGGCACTAAGGAATAGTCCTAAATGAAAAAAATACTTGAGTTTTAATAATAAAAATAACTTCATTCCAGCAGGCAGCATATATTGAATTTTCAAATGTAGTTAAAAAGTTAAGTTAAGTAGCAGCCCATTAACGTCCCACTGCTGGGCACAGGCCTCCTCGCTCATATGAGAGAGGGTTTTTAGAGCATAGACCCACCACGCTGCTCCACTGCGGATTGGCAGGCATAGTACACAAGTGCACTCTCTATTCCTTCACTCTCATAGTCCGACATGACGGCAATCCGACACGACCGGAGAGAGAGATCAGGCGCAGGACCGACGGCTTAACGTGCTCTCCGAGGCACGGGGGTGAATCACACCGCCAACTTCCCAACTTCGGGCAAATATTGAGAAAATCTTAATAGAAAACTCAATATCGATTTCGAACTGGCCCGACCCGGGACTCGAACCCAGGACCTCATGTCTGTAGTCGAACATGCTAACCACTAGACCAATGAGGCAGTCAAATCTAGTATTACCTTAATAATATAAAAAATGGTTTAAATATCGTAAACTACGAGGCTACTTTGCGCTCTGTTTTGAGAAGAACAGAGCGCAAAGTCGGGGGTTTTAACGATAATTATATTAAAAAAAACTTTATGTATGCTTCAAAACATTCGTCATAAATGAAAACTACTAACCTGGTAAGATGCAATTTATCTTTTTTCTTATTGCCAACAGATAAGTTTGGCTATATCTATATATCTATATCTGATGATATAGTCTCAGTTGGAACCTTACTAATCTGGTAAGAGATAGTTTAACTCTTAATGTAAATACACTGTTGTGTAGTATCTCAGATGTAAATTACTATAATGTAATTTTTGGGTTTCCTATAAGTCTTTTTGAGAGGGTGGTAACTAGCTGCGACCGAATCCTTCTCACCAGTCTAGACCTACATAGTTTATGCTATAGGAATTCCAAAATTTACTTTTCAGGAATCGAATCAAACCTGTGATTATAAAGTGTTTATTCACACTGTGAAGCCAGCTTGGCCTTTACAATGTAATATCTAATATAATATTTCATTATACAATCCGTACTCTGAAAAGAAAGATTTTGCCCTAGTTTGTTTGTAGCCCATTGTCTGACATGTAACGTAGCGTTAACAAAATAAATACATTCACAGCAAGAAATTTCCTATACAACTCTATGAAACATAGAATTTCATACAAACTGTTTAAACATTGAAAAATAACGTTTATATTATGAAAAAAAATTACACAGAGCTAAAACTGGGTTGCATTCATAATTTCAGTTTCACGTATGCTTGAATTTTAAAAGAATTAATTCTTTTATGGGGTGATTTTAAATAAAACAAAACACTCTTGTACAGTGCATATAAAACCTCAACTACATTTCCCAGTTCCAGAATTAGCCTGTTTATTAGCAACTTGCTTGAGAGTGCTTACCTTTTCTACGTAATGAGCGCTGTACAGTTCAGATATACATAACTGACCTGTATTTTCGACACCTTGAATCATTTATATACGCGTTTGAGAATAGTTTAGCAATTTACTACGTTTATTTAATCTAAATCCATGTTAAGTCAATCACATTTTTATCTACGCACACATAGATAAAGGTATGTAGCAGTCTATAAACGTTCCACTGCTAGGTAGACCTCAATACTCATAGGAGAGAGGGATTTTTGTGTATAGACCCACCACTCTGCTCCACTGCGTATAGCGCACAAGTTCACTCTCTATTCCTTTACTCTTATGGTACGATGTGACGGGAATCCGACTCAACCAGAGAGAGATCAGGTGAAGAATCTACGGCTTAACATGCTCGCAGGCACGGGGGTGGAGCGCACCACCAACTTCCCAACTTCGGGGAAATATTGAGAAAATCAGAATAGAAAACTAAATATTAATTTTTGAATTGACCCGACCCGGAACTCGAACCCAGGACCTCATGTCTACACTCGAACAAACCGACAACTAGACAAATGAGGCGGCCGGGATTATGTGTATCGGTAACCAGGCTCTTCGGAATTCAATTGGTGCAAGAATTAAAGCTCCGAGATGCCAGTCAGAGGTTTAATTTCGTAAATCATGTGATTTACCAACGTTTAGCAACATTTTGTTTTCAGATGAAGCTCATTTTCATCTTAATGACCATGGAAATATGCAGAACAGCCACTACTAAAATGCAACGAATTCGAAAAGCAAACAACAGAAACCTCTACATTCACCTACATTGACCGTATGGTCTGCGATGTCGGTTCGAGGAATTATCGGCTCTTACTTTTTTGAAGACGAAAGGGTCGTGCAGTTACAGTCAATTCAGAAAGTGATGTGGAAATGTTAGACTGATTCCTGGTACCTTAACTGCAAAACTTCCCTGGCTATAACCAAAGAACATGGTTCCGACAGGACGGAGCAATTTTACACACGTCCAATAAGTT
The DNA here is from genome assembly GCA_015832385.1 of Elymnias hypermnestra. Lineage (NCBI taxonomy): Eukaryota > Metazoa > Arthropoda > Insecta > Lepidoptera > Nymphalidae > Elymnias > Elymnias hypermnestra. The sequence goes on along the minus strand of JACTOM010000931.1, from coordinate 1,366,603 downwards.
TCTGCCACCTGTTCGTGGAATTTTCTCAGACAAATTGATTTCCCGGAGAGATGACATAAATTGGCTTCCAGGTACTCCAGGTTTAACCCCTGAGGACTTTTTCCTATGGGGTTATTTTAAATCCAAAGTTTACGCCAGTAAACCGATTTCACTGGCGCATTTGATAGAAAATATCCCTCACGAAATGGCAGCCATCCATGAGTCCAACTGCCGAGCCGTCACAAGTAATGTTACTGTTCGATTAAATGAGAGCTGAGAACGCGAGGGTCTACATTTAGATGATATTATTTTTAAGAATTTAATCCCCAAAAAATGTATTTTAATAATTAATAAATATTTTTTTCTAAGGAGGTCAAACGCCGGCCAAAGGTCACCGAACCCAACTTTTTTGGGCAGCGTTTGGGAAACTACGCCAGATATTTTCGTCCGATATCCCTCAGTGCCTGAAGACGAAGCACTTCGAACAGTGCGTGTTGCTAGTGATGACGGTTCCGAAACGAGGCCGCTGACTATGGGTCCAATTCGAAAGCCTAAAGTCACTCAGCGAGCGATGGAGAGGGCTATGCTCGCAGTTTCTCTACGTGATCGAATCAGAAATGAAGTAGAAGCAAAGTCACCAACATAGTCCTACGAATCGCGACCCTGAAGTGACAATGGGCGGGGCTCATAGTCCGACGGACCGATGGACGTTGGGGTCCGAAGGTGCTGGGGTGGCAACCCCGCACCAGGCGGCGCAGTGCAGAGAGACCCCCCACAAGGTGGACCGGCGACATCAAGAGAGTCGCCGGTAGCCGCTGGAGCCAGGAGGCGTAAGATCGGGCCTTGTGGACATCACTACGTGAGACCTATGTCCAGCAGTGGGACGTCCATCTGTTGAAGCGACGACGACGGCGATGAAACATTTTTTCTATATATGGCAGTCTTTTTTTTAATGGATCCACTATATATGTTACTGCGTAGCATCTCCAAATTTTCTTTTGAGACACCCGTTATATAAGCTAGTATCATTGAGCTTTTAAATAGCTATTTAATGATGACATTATGTCAATACTATTGTAAAGCTGACTAATGTGTACGTTTGGTTAAGCTTTTAATTGAAATTTTTGTGTAGTATTGGATAGACTATTTATCAAGAAAGACTATATTACTTTTCTTTTTATTTCTGACAGGTTAACGCTTGAATATAACCTCATCTGATAGTATGTGATGACACAGTCTAAGATGGAAGCGTGCTAACCTGGTAAGAGGCAATTTACCTGTTGTGATTTCTACATAGCATCGTACGGGAACACAAATCTTTTGCTTGCTTGCGATACGTTTTTGCTAGTAGGGTATTAGAAAATGCCACTTTCAAAACTTGCCCTACCGGTGATTGAACCCGGGACCTCTTCTAGCAAAGCGAGTGTTGCACCAGTGCGTCAGCCGTTAAAATTCTTCATATAAGATTATAACTTTGCTCATGAGCAGTCTACTGACATCCCACAACCGGGAAATTTAAATAAGATTTAATAGATGTGTTTCATAGTTAAAATATATTTATAAGTGTATGTTATTAATACGGTAAAACGTGAGTGTCACGTAATAATGGCGAGTTAAAATGCATAAAACGGAACGTGGCCTGCCTCAACGTGGTGCAGATAGGACAAGGGCATCGGACGCTAGGCGTGAGTGCAGTGTCGTCATAGATTATGCAATAGTAAAAGAAGCTATATGCAAGAGAAACATTAATCTATGTCTATCTCACAAATATACTATAATATGATACATATTATAGAATATTTGTTTTCGTCACAAAATGCTTTTAGCCATAAACCCATACTAGCGGGTCAGGAGTGTGGGACTCGAGGGAGGAAGCCTCGCTGTGCCTCGCTTTATGTGCTTGTAAATTTACGTATACGCTTGTGCTCTCGGCGGTTTCACCCGCATGGTCACGATCCCGTGGAGATATGACTAAATTCGTTATTTATCAGGTCAAATTATCAAGACATACAAACAATATCAACAAAATCGCTGCAGCCGTTTAGACGGATTTCAGTAATATACATACGCACTAGAAAATCGAATTGTCAATCTAAATAGTTCTTGAATACAGCTGAACACAAAATTTTTCATCAATAGCCGTCCAGCCGTTTCGAAAGCTTTCATAGCGGAACAGTATAACTTAAACTTGAAAAGTGATGTCTTAAAAAGGTAAGGTAAGTAACAGCCCATTAACGTACAACTCCTGGGCACGGGCCTCCTAACTTATAGGAGATAGAGTTGTTAGAGCATATACCCACCACGCCTCTCCACTGCGTGTTGGCAGGCATATTACACAAGTGTACTTTCTATTTTTTCACTTTCATAGTTTGATGTGACGGGAATCCGACACGATGAGAGACCAAGCGCAAGACAGACGACTTAACATGCTCTCCGAGGCACTGGGGTGGATCACACCGCTAACTTCCCAACTTCGGCCAAATGAGATAACTTAATATCCAGTTTTGAATTGGCCTGACCCGGGACTCAAACCTAGGGCCTCATCTCTGTGGCCGATCATGCTAACCACTAGACCAATGAGGCACGAATGTGATGATAGGTCACAACTACAGCATCACGCAAAGGATCTTGAGAGAGAGAGAGAGTGATAAGCCCTAGTAAAAAATAGAGAAACCTATTTACAATGAGGGTACACATCGCGACAGAACTGATTTTTCTAAATGTTAAGTTTAAAACCTAGTGAATTTAACGATCTGAAACCATCTTCGCATTATAATGAAAACTATTTGTGGTATATCGACTGAACGGTTTTAAATTTTAGATCGGACATAGGTAAAAACATATTTTGCGTTTTATATAAATAGAGTTTTAAGACTAAATACAGTGTTGTTTCTACTGTAATAGTCTCTGCGAGTATTGACCCCACAACGTGGCCAGTCCGCGATCATTGCCTCTAAGCTCAATTGGTTACTACATACATACACACCACGGTACTGCATTTATTGTGCACGAGAGAATAAGCTAATGTAACAATGAGCTACGATGACGTAATGCTAACTTGTGGTTAGAATAAATTATGGTATTAATCAATACTTCTTCACCAATCAATCTATACATATAATAACCATCCACATACATATTCGAATCAAAGAAAGTGAATATTGGAAAAGGCTATGCCCGATTTTACCGACATTGCCTCAAGCGTCACATAGTTAAGAGATCCCTTGGTAATAGAAACATATTCTCCAATTGGCCCCCTAAACTGGGTTTGGTCCTAGACAGAGAAATTTTTTGTTTGTCTGAATCTGGGCTGTATCATCACTTACTATCAGGTTAAAAACAACGACGATAAGAGTTACTTAAACAGGACTATTGTATGATTTATTCCACAAAAAGTTATATAAGTCTTTAAAAAATGGGAAGTATCTGACTAATATCGTCCCACTGCTGGGAATAAGCTTGTACATTATAAGGAGAGAGTTTTTAGAGAACTTCACGCTCCTCCATTATGAGTTCACAGCCTAAACAAATTCCACTACTTCAATGATATGCACGTTTTCACATAAATAAGGCTTTATTTAGTGGTCATTTAAATATACACAAAATTTCCTAAAAGCTAACAATATCAACTCCATCCTTTAGTTACGCATTCGGCTGGAAACCATGATAATAATTGCAAACTAGTTTCAAACGAGTTGTGCAATATTCTCCATTAAAGCCACGATCGCAGTGGTAGCGTTTTTACACCAAAACTTTAACAAAAAGTTAAAAGTGCGTACAAAGTATATATGTCAGAAGTGAAAATTCTATGGCCAACTAATTCCAATGATTAAGCGAGTGGGAAAAAGGACGATATCTTAAGAATCCAATGAATTTAATTATAATTAAAATATTAAAAATGTTGAGAATTCCTACAAATAATTTATTTAAAACTCGAATGATGAATTGTAAATGAAAATACCAGGTGTTTTTTGTCAATATTAGAAATTATTAATTAAATTTTTCTTTTGAATATAAAATTTAGAAAAGAGACTTTTTGAAATATTTATATTTTTTATTTTGTGAAAATTAGTATATTAACCTGCTAACTGACGAGTGGCAAATGAAAATGCTAGATGTTATTTGTAAATATTAAAGCTACTTAACCTTGTGTACAATAAAGTTTTAAATAAAAATATATTAATATATAAATTTGTCATAAAAATATAAAATTCTCATAAAAAAAACTATATTATTGTTTTCAAAATGGCATACTTTAATTTTTCGTTTATTAGTAATATTATCAGTTTGCAATTCTGTATTGTGTTCGTAATGTATAACAAACTAACTAATCTAACAATATTGCCAAGGTCTCTGGTGTATGGTTCTGCTTTTACTGTAACTGTACCAATATTATAATGTCGTCAGTGATTTTGCCCCTCATGCAACTGAGCCGCTGAAAAAAACGCTGTTTATCCTACCGTACCATGGTCTTCGACAAGACTTGTCCAGGAAACGAATTGTACACGTGGGCCAAGATTTACCGACGGATAAACAATGTTTTGTAAGATCAGGGCTTGTTACTTTGTAACAGTATGACAAATTTAGCCAAACAACTAGTATTGCGAATATATTTGGCCCGAACTCTATAGACAAGTTCTTTATATAGACTATAGACAGCAATAGTTTATCAAATTTCATAGTACAAGTAATAATCCTTCTATTGGAGAACTTTGTCACATAAATGTTTTTTCTTCATTATTTAAAAAAAACCTAATATCTATTAAACTTGAAATTCGACCCCATATTCGTTTCGTAACGTAAACGGTTACTCAGAACGGATTTTCCTTTATTCCCACGAAATTTACAATCTTATATTGAAAATTTCTAAGGTGACACAATTGGGCATAGCTCGTAATATTATTAATATGTAACTGTAATTATTCATGTGTTAATATTATATTAATCAATTTGGCGTACATTATAGCACGATTTTTTTGACAATACCTGGTTAATTCGACGGCCCTTACGCATAAATAGTTCTGTATTAAATCCTCATTTTATCAGACTGTTTTTAAAAGATAGGTATCATGTTTTAATATATATATGATTTTTTTAAAAGCCATGGCTTGAGTTGATAACTTGATATGATCATAAATATTTAAAAAAATAAATTAAAAGTGCGAGCGTATAGAGTACACATATCAGAAGAGAAACTTCTTTGGCAAATTAATTTTGAAATCTTGTTTATATTTATACAAATCTAAAACTTTAGATTTTCTTAGAGGGATAGAAAAAGCACGGTATATTTTTGAATTTAATATTAAGTGTCGAAAAATATTACAAATAATTTATTGAAATATCAAATGACGAATTGTAAATAAAAATGTCACGTGTGTTTGTTTTTAAATATTAGAAACTATGAATTAAATTTTGTGAAAGAGAATTTATGAAAATTTATATTTCATGAAACATAGTAAGTAAAAAAAGTAACAGCCTATTAACGTCCCACAGTTGGGCACAGGCCACCCCACTCAAATGAGAAAGGGTTTTTAGAGCATAGACCCACCACGCTGCTCCAATACGGATTGACAGGCATAGTACACAAGTGCACTCTCTATTTCTTCACCCTAATAGTTCGATGTGACGGAAATCCGACACAACCTGAGAGAGATCATGCTAACAACTAGACTAATGAAACATAGTATATTAAATTATCAAATGTCGAGTGGCAAATTAAAAAGCCACATGTTATTTGTGAATATTAAAACTACTTAACCTTCAAACAAATCAGCATAAAAAAGCTGCACATTTTCGTGACGCTAATCACGCGTTCCATCCGTAAAAATTTACCCTCATGCGCCTAAACAAGTTTCATATATTTATTCAAAATGAAGTTGAAATAACCTTATCTATAAGTACGACAACGGCGCATGAGAAGTCAACGAAATTTCCGACTTATCCTTGATCTATAAGTGATATTATTTGGCGTTGTAAGTACATTTCCCTTGAACAATTTGTGAATTTATAATGTTACGAAACTGTAATTCATTCGGAAAACGCAATTTTCATAGCAAGTTTAATCACTTCGCCTTATAAACTCGTTTTGATTTATTAACGTTTGAAATGCAACTGTAGTTTTACGTAACCATAAACTTGTTTAACATTTTCCTTTGTAGTTCGTTATCAGAATGAATAATTATGCTATCATTTTATTTTATCTCACTCCCTGGAGGACTGTTTAATAATATCCTTATTCAGATCAGCTATACTTATATAATAAACACTTACGGGTACATTTCGACAATTCACACAATCTGTACGTCTTAATATTAAGCCGTTACCTATATCTATATAGATAAAAGAGATATCCAGGTATCTATTGACTCATCACGATATCTCTGAAACCGTAAGGGATAGATACTTGAAATTTGGTAGAAATATTCCTTTTTCCGAGTAGAGTTCAGCTAAGAACGGAATTTGCGAAATTTCACTCTCAAGGAAGGTTGCGGGAGTGTTATACGTATGTTTCTCATTTGTAAAGCAATTTTCCAAAATTAATTAAAATAGCCTAGCACTTAAAAAAAATCATTTCTGTCGTGTGGTCTTAAGCAAAAACAGACTTTTATTACTAACAGTATATCCAAAATACTTAATTACGAATTTAATACCATAATACTTATATCCAAAATACGCGATTTTTAAGACAAACAATTTCTTAAAAATCGCGTTCGTAGGGATCCAATTCAAAAAAATTAATGATAACAAAATCGGGGGATAGAGTTTGGTGTTGTAGCTACATAACTATCACCTCCGTCCGAAATTCAATTACACCATTGGATTGCTAAAGGCTCAAAGAGTTTGTTACGCTATGTAAGGACTGTAACACATCACGCGGTGGAGGGAGAAGCCCCGCTGCATGAAGGCTTATTCTCGTACAATAAAAGGCCGTAGCCACAACCGGATCCTATTTTTTTTAAGAACGTTTATTAGTATTTTATGAGTATTGCACCGAAGTTTTTCTGATGCGCCCTAAACATCGAGTAGTTTTATATTTGATAAATAATCGTATAAATCAAAATTTTACTAAAATACAGTCTCTATATTTTCTTGTATATATTCGCCAAAAACTTTTTTGAACACTCCACTGGTCCAATGCTACATCTGGCCAATTCTTTTATATGGATGTAAAGAGATGAGCGTCCCACGGAGTAAATATATTGGTGTGTGGCTATTAGCTGGTTTAGAACAGGTCTCAAATGTGGAAGTTCTACGGCGACTTAAACGAAAACGAAAGCCTTAGCAAACCGTGAAGATGAGAAAAGTGGAATGTATAGGGCATGTGCTTAGACACCAGAGAAACGAGTTCCCCAAACTCATCTTGATAGAAAAAGTTCCTGGCAAACGAGGTGTTGGGCGCAGAAAGAAATCCTGGCTAAGAAACAGCCGCAACTGGACAGGCATAAGTAAGGAGCTGAAGCTGACTGCAAATCTTCGCTAGAAGAAGAAGAAATATTACGCTGCACGACAAAATATCATTATATATTCAGTTGATTTAAAGTTTATCCTTTATTAAGAATAGGTCCAACTGTAAAATTAGCTTTTTTTGAATTGTGTCGCTATTCCACCAAAGCAATATAACGTTATCAACATAGGTGGCTGATGTTTACGTTTTAAACGGCATCCGGTCTATGGCGACGTTAATGGGATCGTAAACCGTTTTATGTACATCGACTGATATTGGATTCCGACTCAGTTCCTTTGGCATGTAATTCCAAATAACCCAATTTATAGTCGGTTCAGAAAATAACTTGCAATTTTGTCTCGTTTTTAGTGTTTAGCGAATTAAATTATAATACCATTTTGTCATTCTGTATATCGAGCAGTAAATTATAGCGAAATAACCGATCTGTAATACAGTTTATAGCTTTGTTACAATGTTTTTCTTTTTCCACCAAAGCAACATATTGTACTAATAATTTAAAAAACGATAAATTCTGTCAACTGTTACAAGAATGAATTGTGTTTATTACAAAATAAAATATAGATTTCCTGTTCCCATTTTTATATCCTGACTATCTGTTCCTCGCGGTGTTACTCGGATTAATTTCAGGTTTGAAACATTTTTCATTGGTATACCGCTCGTATTTGTCTCAACGTGATGAAATATAGTCTTAACTGAATAAATGGGCCATTTAACACTCATATAATTCTTCAAAGTGGAGCTGCAGTTCCTGAGATTGTCGTGCTCCAACAAACAAACTCTTCAGTCAGTTCAGTATAAATATATCAATATTAAAACTCAAAACGAATAATTAAATTGGGTGAAATGTTGAACGGGGGAAGAAACTTTAGCGTTTTTCGTAATTGCAAACAACTCTATTGAAGGCAATTAAGTCAAAATAAGCCCTAAAGAAGGTATCATCAACTCTATGCTTTCTAATAATTTTCTTTATATATTTTTACTTTTTATAAACAAACATCGTTGCATTACAAAACGTCTACAAACGTTTTTCAGTCCGATCCAGCATTATAATAATAAATATAACTCTCTATTAGAAATAATTCAGTCAAAATCAGTCCGTGAGATGTTCTTACCTACTTTCGTTTCTAATCTTGATTACTGATATTTTTATTTTTACTTATTTCCTCAAATGAAACTTCTACAAACGTTTTAAAACGTTTAGCTCTTATAATGCCTCTCAATCACTTTTGGCATTTATTTAGCATTTCTAGTGTTCATTAAGTTTTTTTTTAAATCTTGACTTGTATAACAAATGAAAGAATAGGCTTTAATCATTTACTTAATCGTTTGTATGAGATAGAATCGAAAAAGTACACTTTACTGTAGTTTTTTAGGTATTTTACGCTAATCTACAATCACTATTTAGTTAAAATACTGCGAAATACTATTTAATTTAAACTTTATGTGAAATCTCGGATGTACACGGACATTATTGAAGACTAACTTGATGCTTATGGACCTATATTATGTAATATATAACTATAATACTGATTATTTTTATAATAAAGTTCATAGGACATGTCTAATGCCAGATTGAGTCGCTTTTACTAATGTTTAATATGTCATAAATTCATTTAGCAGTACATCGTGATAGGTCAATGAGACACTCCGACCCAAGCTTGCAACAGGTCACACCAAACCATTATGCAACAGTTATTATTTCATTTATATAAATACTAGCTACACCGGCGACTTCGTCTGCGTGGAATGTTTTTGGGTAGCAATTCAGGCAAATTGTTTTACAAATAAAGAAACATGCGTGTAAAGACTTTAATAAGCTATATGCTGTGTGTTACTGCAAAGACCTTATAGTCCTTTTTTCAGGCTCTAGATTAACACCCCCGTAACCCCCCTTGCGGGTGGAATAGGGTGAAATCCGTTAACTGATCTCCATTCCGCAAAAGAAATATTACTGCCAAATTTCAAGTCTCTACGCCTTATGGTTCTAGAGATATCGTGATGAGTCAATAGATACCTGGATATCTCTTATATATATAAACTAGCTGAACCCGCTACTTTGTCTGCGTGGAATGTTTGGTAGCATTTTTAATAATTCAGGCAAATTATTTTACAAATACGAAACATGCACTGCCCTTTAAGGGTGGAATTTTCTAAAATTTACTTTTCATAGTTTCCACTATGTCAAAAAAAATTCTGACCAAGTTTGACGTTTGAAAGATATACTTTGTAGTATGGGAGGTTTTGATTTATTTTGAATGTGAAAATGTGAATTTTTTTCAATTAGCACCCCTGTAACCCCACTTGCCGGTGGAATTTCGTAAAATCCGTTCTTAGCTGACCTCAACTCGGCAAAAGGATTATTTTTACCAAATTTGAAATCTCTACGCCTTATGGTTCCAGAGATTCTTATCTTCGATCGATCGAGAACTTCATCATTAATTTATATAAAAATAGTTTTCGTAAGGGTATTTGCGCACCTCGTCCCTCAGCCTTGAATTTTGATTCGGGTTCATCCGGGACACCATATTGGAATGCGCAAGCGAGCCGCTGGTGTCCCACTTTAGGATGACGTGGATGCGCTGGATTTTAGTGGGTATTCTGTCTTTTCAGTGAGTCCCACACTCCCGACTTTTTGGTCGGGGTGCGTTAAAGCATTTCCCAACGCATAAAAAAAGGGATAGATATTTAACAAATTAAGGCAATCTTTTTCTGTCAAGTTAGCGTTTGACTGTTGACTCATCTGATAGTAAGTGATGATAAAGTTTAAGATAGTGTCGCGCTGATCAAGTAAAAGGCAATATACCTCTTAAGGTTCCTACACAGCATCGTATCACAACTCAAATCATTTGTTTGGTGGTACTTTTTTATTGGAAGGCTGGTAACTAGCCATGGCCGAAGCCTCTGCCAGTCCAGAGCCCGGCAAATTATAGAATGCAATGTCCTAAATGCATCGGGAATCGAAACATGGACCTCTGCTAGATATCCATCTTTACGAGAGCAATAAACTATCCCATGTATTACACTTCATCGATTACAGTTACTATGCTTTATAAAACATCATAATACTAAAAGGTGTACAATTACTCAGTATTAGTTGCTTTAAGTGTGCAATTGGGTGGCCTCATCGCTCATTAGTGGTCTCTTCCAGACAAGTATATAAGTGAAATACAACTTTTATGTAAACAAAAATAAGTCTATAGTCCGACTCAGTAGACTTTCCACTGTCACGAGATCGGTATCTATGCGTATGAAACTGCGGGGCATTGCTAGTCTACACTAATATTATAAAGGGGAAAGATTTGTATTTCTGTATGTAATGAATAAACTCAAAAAGTACTATACCGATTTTAATAATTCTTTTTTCATTAGTAAGCTAAATTAACACTGAGTAATATAGGCTATATTTAGTACTAGATTACTATAGAAATCTTTGGAAACTCCTATTAAAACCAACCGAAGGTGTAAAGAATTAGCCATAAAATGTCTTTCATCGCATACACTGTGAAGAGTATTAATGATAGGACAAAAAAATGTTCGACAATATTATAGAATATATCAATATCTACAAAAAACTTTGCGAGACCATATATCTAACTATTGTAGTTACGTCACTATAACTACTTTTTTACGTTTAACAAATTGCCGAAATGCCGATCAAAATCAGACCGCGTTATCCATACCATTTATAAATTTTTATCCAAATATATAATTTAATGTCTGTCTCAATACCTAATGATTAATTTTTGAATTATTGAAATCGGATATTCCATTCAAAAGTCATGAAATTAAAATAAAAATACATGCCGGCGGCGGCCGCCACGGAGCGCATCGAATAACTAACTCGATGAGAGAGGGGCAATACTGAAGGAGGGGGTGGTCGTTTTAATTGTCATGCTTATAACTTAAACATCTGTACATATGCGAAATAAATATGTCTATAAATATGTCTACCCGTGCGAAGCCGGGACGGGCCGCTAGTATGTAATAAAGAAGATAAGACCTATTAAATATATAATAAATAAAATTAATGGGTTACATTTTCTGTGGGAGCTAAAAGTATCGTAAACCATGTATAGTCTTATACGAGAATAGGTACTGACCATTTCCTTTCCTACCAATGATGTAACAACAATATCCGTAATAGGAAATGACATCATTCAATCATGTTTATGTGATAATCATTTAAATTACACCACGGTTGAGTGTGATGACCTGATAGACGTGCACACAATACATATATGGTTAAATTATAAAAAAAAGCAGTTAACAGACCAGACGGAAAACGGATGTGTTAATAGTTATTTTTGTACGTCTATCAAATCGGGTTTACTACTTGTGAAGTTTTTACAGACTTCTATATAGTATAATACAAAGTATAGAAATCATTTGACCAGGCTAAGCTTACTTATGTATAATAAGATTTCACAATCAATTTTGAACTTACGTAAAGCGCACTATTGCACTTAAAATGTATACGTTAGTAAGATATTTGAATGTCAGAAATCCTTGGATTTTTGTATTAATATAGGTTTACGTTTAGATTTGCTATTGGTCCATCTTCATTGCTGTCCTTGTGGAGTCCAAGTCGAACCGCTTGGGACCACCACGGTCTACCTTGTCAGCGCAGCGCTGGTCGCCTTTCAAGACATGCAGCGTTGAATTATACTAATCGCAGAGCTCTTGCCTTGCTCTTGTACGTAGCGATGGCAAGAGACCTGACGGAATTACTTTAATTCCTTGGAGGAATGGAGGGTGCAGGCAGGGTGTGACACAAGTCGCATCCTATACCAGGGTATAGGATGCGACTTGTGTTGATACCGTTGCAACATCTCATTTCAAATTATCTTCAACGTTGTCTGATATGGTGGTGACTGACATCGAAATTGAAATATTGCAGGAATACGGTACTATTACACAAGATCGTATATTTGGCGTGGAAAATATGTGACCGTGGGGCTCTGAAGAAAAAATATTTTTTAAAGATCTATCTAAGCTGTTACTGGATTGTACAAATGATCCCAGAGCTGGCGCTTACCTCGGGTAAAGGATCACTTTTGCTATCCAAAGAGGTAATGTTGCTAGCATTTTAGGAACACACCCTATGGACAGCAATTTGGTTGCGGCTTATTATTTGATTTAATTCATTTTATTTTAGTTTTTATCCTTATATGTAATTGAGTATGTGTAGTTTTATTTCGTTTATTTATGCTTTGTCAGGTTATAAATGTAATAATATATATTTTTTAATATTTGTAAAGCCTAATTGAATAAAGTATATGTTCAATCAATTTATTTGAAAACTGTCCTTATAAAAATATTTGTCAAAATATAAACTATTTTAATAGTGATATATAATTCATACTACCTCGGAGCATTGTAAAATCAGAAGTTTAGATGGAAGTTTAATAAACGGAGAAGAATGGAAATTGAAGAGATGGAAGGATCATTTTGAAAATTTGTTTGAAAGAAATGAAGCAGAGGTAAATATGACCTCTGCGAATAGCAATCAATGTAAGATAAATGATAGCGATATTAGTATGGATGAGATTATAAAAGCGATAAAAGGTATGAGATGTGTCAGAGTGTCAGTCGAGATGCTGAAGGCTGGCCGCAGTATTGTGGCAGCTCAGCTGTATACTGCCTTTTCAATATATGCTGGGAGAAAGGTCATGTCCCTAGACACTGGAGCAAGGCCGTAATTGTGCCTCTATATAAAGGAAAAGGGTCACAGCAGGAGCGTAAAAATTACCGCGGTATCAGCCTTCTTAGTGTCGTCGGCAAATTGTATGCAAAGATATTGATTGAAAGGGTGATTAATGAAACTGATGGGAAAATATGGGACGTGCAAGCGGGATTTAGAAGAGGAATGGGATGTACGGATCAGGTCTTTTCTTTACGCTGCATAACCGAAAAATGTTTGGCTAAACACCAAAAAGTTTATTGCGCTTTCTTAGATTTAGAAAAGACCTATGATTGAGTGGTGAGGAATGAGCTGTGGTCAACGCTATCTACGTATGGGGTGAGTGGTAATCTGATTCAAGCATTGAGGTCTCTCTGTGAGGGTTCTAGTGCTTGTGTCAGAATAAACGGGGCGTACACGGAGTGGTTTCCTGTTGAAAGAGGTGTTCGACAGGGATATGTTGCGTCACCATGGCTGTTCAACCTTTTGATGGATAACGGTTTGACAGATTTAAAAGAAAGTTAGTTTGGATTCTCTGAAACGTGGTCGCTGACTATGGGCCTCATACGAAAGCTTAGAGTCATTCAGCGTACGATGGAGAGGGCTATGCTCGGAGTTTCTCTACGCGATCAGAAATGAGGAGATCCGTAGCAGAACCAAAGTCATCGATATAGGCCTACGAGTCGCGAACCTGAAGTGCTAATGGGAGGGGAACATAGTCCGACGGACGGATGGACATTGTGGCCCGAAGGTGCTGGAGTGGCGACACCGTACTCGGCGGCGCAGTGTAGGGAGACCTCCCACAAGGTGGACTGACGACATAAAGAGGGGTCGCCGGTAGCCGCTGGAGCCAGGCCGCGCAAGATAGGGCCTTGTGGACATCATTACGTGAGACCTATATCCAGCAGTGGACGTCCATCGGTCGAAGCGACGACGATGTATGGGTTAAGAATGTATGAATTACTGATCAAATGTTTACTCTACGCTGATGATCAAGTATAATTACGAATAATTAAAAATACTCGAAAATTCACTAATAATTTAATAGCTTACGAATAACTCTGAAAAAATAGAGTTAGAATTATTCGCACACCCCTAATAACTATGTATGCAGCAGAATGATGTACTGAAGTCTAAAACTCGATTCTTGAACATAAGATAAGAGATATTCGTACCACACAACAAGAATTCCAATCAAACGATGAACGTATTATGCTTGGAATCCACGTGTAATACGTAGCACAGATTAAATATCTACCTTAAAGCTTTCCAGATACTGAAATAATTCGTGCAAGCACTGATATTCAGATTCTGCACATATCAAATCGTAGTTTGAACGTAAACCTCGTACAACCTCTAGCATTTGCCGAGGGAAGTGAGTGCACTTAGTTATAGATGCCAGAATGCGGTGTAGTTACCAAATAATGCAGAAATCTTTGAAGCACTTCGATATTGAAGTAAAATTAATCTATGCTTTTAAAGTTGGTTTCATTGGAAAATGTATAAAATAACAGCCCATTAAAGTTCCACAACTGCCTCATTGGTCTAGTAGTTAGTATGTTCGACTACAGACATGAGGTCTTGGGTTCGATTCCCGCGTTGGGCCAATTCAAAAATCAATATTGAGTTTTCTATTACGATTTTCTCAATATTTACCCGAAGTTGGGAGGTTGGCGGTGTGATCCACCCCCGTGCCTCGGAGAGCACGTTAAGCCGTCGGTCCTGCGCCCGATCTCCCTCCGGCCGTGTCGGATTCCCGCCACATCAGACTATAAGAGTGAAGGAATAGAGAGTGAACTTGTGTACTATGCCTGCCAACCCGCAGTGGAGCAGCGTGGAGGGTCTATGCTCTAAAAACCCTCGCTCCTCGGATTAAGGAGTCCTGTACCCAACAGTGGGACGTAAAAGAGCTGCTACTTACTAGCATGTATGTATGAGGCACCAGGGGTTCAACTTTCGCATTCATCCCCGGTGTCCGGATGAATCCGACTGAAGATTTTCGAAGGCGGGAGGACTTACGCATACAGGTGCTTCCTCAATTTTATAAAGTACCATTGAGTTAATCATTAAAAGCTTCCTCTATTCGCTTCGGATGTTTTCATCGCCTTCTATAACCTATAAAAAATCCCATTGTTATGATATTTGCTACATTTACGTAAAATAAGAAGTGTCTTATCGAGAGAATTTTGTCAATGCTCGACATCTCCGATGGAGAACGGGACTAGGGAGCAAACGTTTGCGAACGAGCCTTTGGTTCTCCACTTTAGGTTAAAGTTCACTTGGCTTCGCTTACATAGGAGGGCTTTCGTCTGGTTTTGTGAGTCCATCATTTTACAGAAGGAGGTCCTCTCAAGGACGAGGGAGGCAGTGGCTGACACCCTCTTCGCCAGAGGAGATTGAGGAGCAGTAGGTTTTAAGACGCCTTCTACTGGAAGCATCTGGGAAGCCCTTTGAGTCGAATTGGTAGGCGAACTTCTGGCCCCCGATCCATTAGATGTAGAGGATTCCGCTTGACTTAAGTGGGTGACTGATTGTCCAGCGAGTCCCACACGCATTACCCAGCGGCAAAAAAATATAGCTGTGGTCATTCCGGATTTGTAACTTTGCATGATTTATTCGTCAAAGATTTCACCAAGACAAAAATTCGGAGATACCTCAAATCCATCCATTTGTAAAGTCAACACAAATTGTACCACATATCCTTGACAAATTGAATTAGGTATTCAAAGAGGGCTTCAATCGAAGTGCACTTGGCTAACCTGCAACAGAATCTACAAGCAATATGCTGATTGCTAAGGCGTTTGGAAACCCACGGGAAGTACAGTGCTTTACTAACACTAAGCCTATCACAAATAGACTCAAGAGTTAAACTTTATATACATTTTTGTGGTAAAATTATCCTTCTTTATTGTTAATATACTTCTGGACACATCTATTGGCCCACCTTGCATTTTCAGCTTCGTTTGGTCCTAGCTAAAATTTTATATTAGGTCGAGCAAAAAGTTTTTATGCAGTTTTGAACCTGGCACATTCATAATTTCA